>CM071927.1:7407404-7914469 GCA_016081115.2 Rehmannia glutinosa
CAGAACATAATTTGTATGTAATGTAATAAAAATATTATTACATACAAAACAGAACTTCTCATCATTTCATGTTTTATTCTCCTAAATAAAGGCCAAAACCAACCAACTTTATCAAGGAGCATCAAAGTGTAATATTACACAGCAGTCAAAATTGCAAAGAACAAAAATTCTAAAACACAATAAGAGCATCCCTTTGAAGTATAAAGAAAATGGTATAAATTTTCATTAAATTTATAAAAGCAGCTTATTCAAAAAAAAAAAAGAAATGTACTATCTATACCTCTACTATGAAGAACTCTGATAACAATGAAAACAAAAAATCTACGGTGAAGTATGATTTTGCACATTAGTAAGAAGCCTTGTAAGTTTGCTCAGAGTGTCACGAGCAGATATCGTATCGGGATGATCCTCACCGCAGATCAAGTCCTGATAAAAACAGCCTTTCTAATCAAATCATCCCCAATATCAAACTGTCCCCCTCTCACCATCAACTTAGCCCTCACTTCCAGCACAGTAGCTCTAGCCAATGCTAGGTCTTGCCATAGACAAGGATTCAGCTGCGCATTCGTCTGAATCGGCTTCCAACAGAGCGACTTATCCAACCATTTATCGACCGGCGTTACAAACGCTTGGTCCGTGGCTTCCAATGCGTCCGTGCATAGGCGGAGCAGCTCCATAGCCGCGTTGCAACGGGAGAACGTGACGAATGTTCTTATCGCGAGGGGCAAGATCACTTCTTTCACGAGAACTAAAAGTTCCGTCACTTTCAGCTCCACGACGATCGGGTCTTTTCGAACCGAGGAGGAGAAAACACGCGCCCATATGTGGTCGGAGTTTTGAGGTATCGAGCCACGGGTAATGACGGCTCGTGCCACGGCTTGCGCGGCTCCGTTGATTCCTCGCCGGGCGTAGAGCTTGATGAGATGGTTGAACTGGATAAAACCGTCTTTCGTGCAAGCTCTCGCGATGTTGAATCTCAACAAGAGAGACGACGCGCCGCTTCGATCTCCGGGCGCATGACGACGCGCATCCGCACGATAATGAGCGCAAGATTTTTCTCCATAGCCGTCTCACGGTGGTGTTTTTCTGGTATTCTTTGCGGCTAGAGATAAAAGGGTTGTAGGTATTGGTGCGGTGCGAACCAACCGCTCGCGAGAACCATTCTAGTCGCCAAACTTCTAGGCGGTCCGCGTGGTCGAATATGGAGAAGCAAACCTCGAAAAGCTGCAGAAGGAAACTGTTCTTGCGAAGCGCATGATTTTCGCGCCGCCCCATGTTACGACGCGCGAAGGTGTCCGATTAATGGTATCCAATAGCCGGCTCGGATTAATCGGAAGCTCGGAGAGAATAGCTCGACTACAGCAAGTGCCGAGAGTTAGCCTTCCGAGTTTTTCCTCAATAACACGTAATGCATCGATTTCGTGAATCGATTGATCTTTAACACTACCCCGCATTAAAGACATCGCCTCGACCCCCCGATAAAGACGAAAGCCTCAACGGCTCGAGATTCATTATCCGAGACATGCGGTCGATATGATAACATGAGCCTCCCGAACCGGGTAGTAAATCCATTACGTGTTTGTGATCCCACCAATCCTTTTCGTTCTCCAAATTGTCGATTATCACGTAAACGGAATATTCCTCATGAGCTCCTTAGGATTCGCATGGTCGCTTCCTCTTGCTCTTCAAGCTCTTCTGACGATTTTTTTCCGTGCGACTCTACCCCTACGTCGATTTCTAAAAACGACCACAAGTTCATGTAATTCGCGAATGTATCCGCTTTCCCGCCTATCCATAGGACCATTTTATACCTCGATGATACCTGGTAGCGAATTCTAACAAGCTCGGTTTTCCCAATGCCCGATTCTCCCGACACGCAAGCGATTCCCTTGCCGTGCACACAATTTTCATCGATCGCCTCCGTCCATTTTTCCCACCACTCTTCGAACTTTTTTCTCTTTGTTGTGATTGAGAAAGTTCGGTATTCTCGCATTTCGATTTCCTTTTCTCGATTCCTTCCATACGACCGCTCTTTTCCCTTAGGCACTACTTTCACTCTGTCGATCCCCTTTTCGCTTCTCGTCTATCGAACTAGTCCTTCCCCGTGCGATTGTCGATTCTTCCGCTCGCCTCGCGCTCGAGTTCAAAATAATCTCGCTCGGTATCTCCACTAACATCGCCGAAAAGCATGAACTCCGGCTCGGATAACTCCTTTTCCTACCAACAAACGCCCGTGCCCGTGGAACGGAACTCTTCTTTCTCGCCCTTCTCTCTCCACTGTTAGTCTATCCACAACGCTTCTCCGTCCCAACCTCAACGCCAAAAGAGTGACGGCTCTTAACACACAATCCCTCCATTTCCCGTCACGCGCCTCTAGTTTCCACTCATCAACACGAGAAAGTGCGCTCACGGCGTCTCTCCACTCCTTCTCAAGCCCACCGTAAAGTAACCATAACTCACCACCGTATTTTTCCCAAAGCTCTCCCCTTTTCTCGATTATATCCCTAACAAGCGCAATCGTCCAGGACCCAAATCAAGTATATAGGAACTAAATTCTTCTTGCTAGAAAAAAATCTCAGCTCTTCGATTGTGTACGGATTTCTAAGCGACTTTCTCGTCAAGATAACAACCCCAAACGTACTAGCATCCATTGCTTTCTCGACAACACTATGTTTACGGAATTACGACATCTAGATCTGTCCGTAACAAAACAGCTCAAACCTTGAACCTCTAGCTCCGCTCGAAGCCAATTAGTAAACCTAAGCAATAAAGGCTTGTGACCATAAAAGCCTATGTACACATCACAGCTCCTCAGTCTATTAGACTAAAAACGGAACCGACGTTCGAGTAATCTCTCAACTTTTTTCGCTTTACCCTTGTTTCTAAAACAGTCATTTTCATGAAAACATCGTTACTCGATAAGGGACTTTTAGATATTCCCGTTGAAGATGAAACATTCTCTAACTTCCTAGGATCAATTGAAGTACAAGTTTCTGCATCAGGATACACATTATCCATGTTTGTGATGGAGGCATGACATGGATCATCGGAATGTGTGGATAATCGACAAGTTGCCGATTTTGGAGAGAAGAACGGCGATTGATTTGCGAATAAAATGCTGATGATGAAGATGACAGGTTTCTGGATGTTGTATTAGGTAACGGCCCGAATTTAGTATTGTCTTGCCGTAGATCCATTTATACCTTTAATCAATCCCTTGGGAGATGAAATACAATGCATCCTCAATATGGACAGTAAACCTAAACAGAGAACAAAATCATCAAAACCTTAAAATGAGTGAATCTATACTAAAATCTTGAATATGTTAACAATGGTGTAATAATCAATTAACATCAAATACATTGCGGGAAATGCTAGACCAAGAAAGAATAGCTGTATAAATCTTTCATATAAAGGGGAAAAAAACAAGAAAAATAAATTTAGCATTACAAAAGCAGAAATTTATAATCAAGAGTGATAATAACTAAAAAGAAATATAAAAAATTAAGTCTACAAACAATTGAAACAGGACATACAAATTTATTACACTAGATTCCATCTTGAACCAATAAGAATCACAGTCAATATCCCCAGGAAAACATAAAAGATGCATCAAGTTAAAGCATTTTAGATCTAAATGCCAAAGAACTAAAAACTACAAAAAGGGGGAAAAAATTAACATACATGACCCTTTACCCAATTCAATAAAATAAATCTCGATTTTAAGCAAAATTTCAGATCTGAAGAACTTACATCAATCAAAAACCAAGATTTCTAGCATCAAAGTTCAGTCTCTATTGACTTCAAATCCAGGAACCCACTTCATAATCATTGATAAGCCAACCAAAATCACAGAGTAGTGCCAACAACTAACTTCAATAAAAAAGAAAAAAACATAATCTTTATGAAGCTGTCAAAGAAAACAGTGTTAAAAAGCATATGGTTTTATATATATGCACGGCCACAAATATCAAAAAATAGAGAGTTGACAAGTTTGAGAAGGGGGTATTTTGTCAATGTAAGAGGAAGTGAAGAAAGAAAGCGTTTTTTTTTTTTCGCTTTTTCGAGAGAGAGGACCCAGTTCTTGAAAAAGTGAGGAAAAAAAAGAGCGAAAAAGGATTTCAAGTTGCGAAAGGGAAATGGGGAAATGGTTTTACTTTTTTAGCAGAAAAATCTAAAAGGGTTCAGTTCAGACTTTATAAAGACCATAAACACCCAAAGGAAAATGAAAAAAAAGACGCTACCTTTATTTTTGTGTGAAACTGATAATTGAAAAGGCAGAAAAATGAAAAAAAGAGCACTGTTGGAGCCGGAGATGTATATAAATTGGACTTTCACGAGGACGGATCTCACAAGGAATAGTGGTGCTTTTTTCCATTCAAAACCCTTTTCATTCTAGACAAAAACTCATATGAGACGGTTTCTACAAGTTAATTTCGTAAGATGGATCCAAAACGACTATATCACCTAATCCAAGTTGAACTTAGATCTAATTTGATTTGGCTTGTAAAATGGGTTGGATCTGTCTCATTTGAATTTAAATCGCGAGACGAGGCCGGTCTCACATGAGACTTGCTCTTCAAATCGGATTATGTATTTCAATATATACATATTATAATATTTCGTGCTTGTTTGGGAGCTTTTGAAATGGACTTTTGGATCTAAAAGTCCATTTTCAATAATAATTGATGTTTGGTATTTAATTTAGAATGAACACAGATAAGTCACTTCTCCAAAAAGTCGATTAGAGAAGAAAAAGCGGAGGCTTTTTGAAAAGTCCATTACAGAAAATCTATTTTCTAAATGGACTTTAAAGTGCTCCCAAACATGCATTTCATTACAGGTTTTGTACTTATTGGGACCAAATTTTATATTTCATATTTTTATTACACTTTCTTGGATGAATAATATGTGTCTTTGAAGTAAAAAGTATGTTTCATTCATTTCGCTAATGGAACGAGAATGAATAGGAAACTGAATACGTCTTTATGATATTGAGATTTGGAATAGAGGGCATGAATTGTCTTTTAACTAAGATTATAATATTAACTGACATCGTCAATATATATGTGTCGTGTATTTATATTATTAAAACAAGAGATGAAATACGATTATAAAATACATAAACCGAATTGCCTTTTAACAAAGTTGTTAGCTACCACTACTGACCCTAAGTATATAAGTACGTATGATGGTTATAATTGGTTTCATGGAAATAATATAAGGTTTATTGTATATGAATTAATTTAATTGTAAAGTAACTTACTAAGATTTATTGCATTAGTGGAACTAGCGTGTGAATATTTTATGTTGGATTACGATTTTTGCTTTCACTCTCTATTCCATTGCATCGACGAGTGAATGATATGTGTACAAGATGATGTTCAATTGTACACATTTCTTTTATCCGATATGTGCAATAGGGAATGGAACAAAAGATCTCATCCCATTTTTATTTCCATTGTTTAGTATATTTTAAGAAAAATATTATATTTAGTATGTAGCTGTGAATATAATATGAATGCACCATGAAACTAGAACGAAAAAAATTAAATAGTGTACTTTCTTGAGCTTTCATCCCAGAGTGATGTACATTTTTGCATTCAAAGAATCAAAAAGTGGTGATTGTACAACAATGATGTTGAGGTTGTTTGATTTCACCTATGATTCATATTTGATAAGGTAATTAATAACTCTTTGTCAATGATTTTAGGTTTATAGTTGATTTCTAGGAGGGTCATGAGGCGCAGCAAGAAACAAATAATTAATTAGGTTTGGGGCTAAATATTAAAAGCATGATGATCAATGTGGGATGCATTTCACCTTTTTCTTAACATTCATTGCAATCCAAATCATTAATGTGCATTTTTTTCAGTTGATAGGAAGTATTGGGGACCTAATTGTGTAGTCTAGAATGGTTAATGCCCCTCAAACAATAATTCCTTATTGTTATTTATTTACTTCATTAGTCCTAGCCCCTAGGATAAAGGAAGTTGACATTAAATAACTTAGGTGATGTACAATGCAATAATTGTTTTTGTGAAATCTTTCAATTGACTTACAACTTGCTAGAATAGTTAGTTGTATTATATTCAATTCACTTCCAACAAAAATATGTGGAAAAGAAAAATAGCAAAATGTCTTGATATATTTATACTACATAGTCTACATATAACATTATTTCAAACCATTACAAATCTAAAGCTACTTCACAAATCTCATAGAAGTTTTAGACATATTTTTGTTGTGTTCTTTTAAATTGTTTTTTACATGCATAAATATTCTCATGTAGTCACCGTTGATTTTGAAAAAGTTATATAGAGAATGTGCATTGCATCTATTTCTTTTTGTATTCGAATATTAACACATAGAATCATATACTAACGAAGGTTGAAGATTGAAGAAATTACTACGAGCTAATTGGGTGACATGAATAGTACTATTTTATTTTATTTTAGTCTGCTTTTATGTTGATTTTATATTTTTTCTAATATTTGCAATATATTTTAGCTAATGAAGACAAATAAGAAATTCAAACAAAACATATCACATGCATGAGAAATAAGAAATATGGCCAAAACGTACAAACCAAAAAAAAATGTACCACGCTTAGGCCTGATATTTAATTTGGCCGAACATCATGGTAGTCGATTTTTTCTGACGATTTGGATATAATCACCTCGGTCTAGGGGCGTCTGTTGAGTTTTACAATGTTGATACTAACAAAATACTAATGTACAAAAATGTGCCATAATATGCATATGCTTCATTGACGTACATATAGTTAAGATTTCATGACACAAACAATTCCATAAAAAGAGTTTTAACTTTGGTTTAACCACATTACAAATTGGCCCATATGAACACAACCACCCCAAACTGATTGTACTAATGAAACTCAAAAAATCAGTGTCACTCCCACCCTCTCAAGTCTCAATTGATCATTGATATTGGTACTACTGCAATAAAATCATTAAGTTGACTTATATGACACTTAGTTTTGGATCTTTCAACATAAGTCCAAAACACTCTTTTGGTACCATTCACCAACACATGCCTACATGTGATCACACCACAACAAATGGATGGCTCTGATGTGTTCACACCCCTTTTCTCACACAATTTATGAACGGTTAGATTTGCCCCAAGATCGTCAATGAGGATATATAGTGTTTTTTCTATGTGCCTAAATCTTGAAATGTGAGTTGAAAGAACATATCTACACAATGAATCCAAAAATTGCACATTGGCCTACAAACATGTAGACAACTTTTATGAACACAAGGAGTGTATAAAATCTTAAAAACAAATCATGTATATATTTCTTTCTTAGTGTTTGGTACCTGGTTATAAGGACAAGACAATTTAATAATCTTCTTGCTTTTTTTGATTATTGTAAAATATTTTATTTGTGGTCCCTGTTCTACAACAATTAAACATGTTTCTTTTCTCCCTTCTGAATTTTGAAAATTTTGAATCCCAAGAATTTAAAGTGTTTGTATTTTGGGAATTTGGTTGATGGAAATTGAATTTCAAATTTGTTTGGACAATGGTATACACTTATTAGCAAAGTGCCAATGGAAGTAATTGCCACATGTTGTTCAGTTCATAATGAGTAAGATTTTTTTTTTCTTGATGTTTGGTAATTCAACTTTAAGGCTCACGATAACTATACCTAAGTACAACATCTTCGGCTATTTATTACTGCCATCAATATAAATCGCGGGATGTACACGAACTAACTATTATTTTTGGTGGGGTCTACTAAGGATGTACGGATTATTATTAAGGGTGACAATCTTTGACATACACGATAACGAGACACGAACTCGATTTGAAGTTACTGAGAGAACCACAAACATGAACATGAGTAACACGGATCTGCTACGACATTACAAGTTTGTGTCTTAAAAACGTAGTTATCATATATTTTAAATAATTTGTAATGTATATGGAACATAACTCAAAATTGACTAAAATCGAACATGAATTCGATTAGACATGACCGAATGCCCTCCACTCTAATTATTGTTGTGTTTCTTAGGAAATGACTATAATAACCTTTTGGTTTCCACTTTTATCAATATAATTGGTTGCCAAGTGCATGCACTGGAATCCACCTGGAAAGTGCTCAATTGCACAGTTTCCCATTACTCATAATGAGGCCCATATTCAGGAAGTTGCTGAGCTTCTCTTTTTGGTTATATTTTAACAATTTTGGTGGGGCTTGAGACATTAAGAAATATCATATTCTTCTGTTCACATTGTTTATTGGGTTTATTTAAAAACAATATTACTATCTCACAAACAACTTAGGGAAAAAAAACATAAATAAAAAAAAATAAAGAGGAAACTTATAGTATAATATTCCATATTTTTTTACATTGGGGAAAAATGAGAAAGTTAGACCATTCTTTCTGGCTCACTCTTTGTCATCTTGCAAAACTTATCTGGATGCCTAATTTATTATAAGCTGAACATGCTAATTGTTCATTTATTCTATCCTTGGACTGCAAATAGTATTTTAATGGAGAAGGAAGGGTCTTGTTCTTATCTCTTAGGCAAATTTCACTTGAGGACAATCTCATAGGATCAGATAATAAATTACAAAAAGTAATCTGAAGTTTGACCTAATTAAAAAAAAATCCATCTAACTTTCAAAATTACAAAAAGAGTCAATGAGGTTTGACTCAAATTAAAATTAAATGGTAAACTGTAACATATTTTCAAATATGAGTTTAAAATATTTTTATTTATGTAGGGATAAATGTTAGCTGTTTTTTCTGTAATTAGGGGCAAACATCAATGGTGCCTTTTGTAATTAAACCAATAATAATATGATAAAGTTGGTGTAAAAATTGTAAATATATCAAAATTGAGGGTTCTTAGAAAGTTATTTGGAGTCCACTAAGTCAAAAAATTGATTTTCCTTACTGAATGTCCAGATTTTTTTAATTTCTCTATGTTTGCTCGAGTGACGATAATGTAGATCCTGCATAAAAATTACAATATTGTGATTTTGAGTTACAGAATTTAATTTCAAGTCATTTGGAAATTACTTATTAGATATTATTAATTATATAAATCTAACAGGACGACCAATATATGTAAACTATTCAGGAGTCTGAATTCAAACCGAACGGAGAATTTTTATTATTAATTACTTATTAGATGTTATTAATTATGAAAAATACTTTTTATTTATTGCATTAAATGACTAATAACTTTCAGTTTTCTCGTTTGTTGATTTACTGCAAATAATTTTGAATGACAGTTTCTAAAAAACAACACATATTTTGAAAGATATCATAAATTACTTCCAATGCATAAATTTTGGGAAAAGAGAATATAAAAGTCAAATACAAAAAATGTGTTAAAAGATGTTAAAAATATTATTCTTTAATATAGTAAAGATGCTTTCTTATTTTGCAAAAGATACTCTCTCAACATTCAGTAAGACAGTTGGAGCTTATAGACTTATAGCATTGGTCGATTATTTATAACTCATCACCATGTAACTTTAATCACCATGTAACTTTTAGATTGCTTAATTAACTTCTTAGGATAAGATTTTGACAGATGTGAACTTCGTGATTTGTCCAGCGATTATGCGATTTTTTTATTTTACTGGATTAATTAGAGCTATATAAATTTAAAATATATCTATATTTTAGATGTATATAAGTTTACCATTTTGCAGGCTTTACAATTTCTTGTTGAGTGAATTTGATTGTGTCTAAAAAATATTATTTGGGAATCTCAAAGTAGAATTGGTACAACAAAAATAATGGAAAGCTTGATTGCTTCGTTTCTTTTCAAAGGAAAAGTTATTATTATTATTATTATTATTATTATTATTATAAAAGTATTCTTTTAAGCATATTTTAAAAGTATTTAAGAGGTATAAGTGTGATTGTGATTTGTGGAGAAAATGATTTGTGGGCTTTGGTGGGGGACGGACACGGACCACACACAAAAGGTGGGTGGACCGTCTTTGGGCCATCATGGAATTTTACAACCCAAGACAAATCATTGTCGTTTTTTCAATTATTAAGGATTTTTATTCGTCGGCCGATCTCTATGCGTGCCTGTTTCATGCGACGGAGGCAATCCTCAATAATCCACTTTGTTCTTTTTCTCAAAAAAATATACTCCTATTTACCCTATTTATGGGTGTGATCATGATATTATTTAATAATTTATCTTTTATTAACCTTAAATCAAATATCATATTCAGTTTCATTAAATTTTAATTTTAAATTACGATTATACTAAATGATGTGATATGAGGTGGCTAGCGTCCGTCCAATAGGTATTGTCCAATTGACATCACAGTTTTGTTATAGAAAATGCGTATTTTGGAAGACCGGGATTGTTCCTTGCTTATAAGTCATAATCTACCCACAAACACGCCAAATTGATATGGACTGGCATCCGCCACAAAAGTATGTTCATGTTGGTGGCATCACGATTTTGTTTTAAACGTATTCTTTATTGGATGAAAGTGGTTTGAATGGTGACAATTCGAGTCATCGAGCAGTGTTCGTGTTTGGTTTCAAGTCGATTTCGAATTATGCTCAAAATACATCAAAAATTAAATGAAATTCTCAGTAACTTCAAGTCAAATTTATGACGTGTTTTCTTTTTGTATCAGTGATTGCCACTCTTTGATACGTGTGAATTTATAACTTGATACGAACCTTTTATTTTCTTTAATTAATTAGCTACTTAAGGTGATTTATGGATGATGTCTAATTTCAGTTTATACATATACGAAAAGGGCCGCTTTGTTATATACTGTTAAAGCCCATCTTCAGAAACGAGTCCATGCTCTTCTTTGGTCTTATTTATAAGGTTTAGACTTTTGGGCCCAATGCTAATTCTAAGACATTCAACCAGAAAGGAATTTATATAAGTAAGATTGTGAGAAACAGTCCACAAAAGTGATTTCAAATACAGTAATTATAAATTAGATGAATTTTTATTTATTATAGATCTATCAAAATAATTTAAACAACTAGTTCCAAATAAAAAAAAATATATAAAGATTATTATGAGATAATCCAAATAAATTTAGTGAATTAATGAATTTAGTATTATGTATTTAAGTTAATTTATTTCATATTTATCTAAAAAATGTGTCGTTCTAATTTAAATAGAACTATCTAATGTTTATATTATCATATTTTTCCTTGAAGTTGCAAAACTCAATTGAAAATCACCTGTCTCTCTTCTTGTATAATTTATCTCATGTACAACAATTACTCCATTACCACTTTGATCTTGGACTATATTTGTCTTTTATTGTATAAAACTATTTTATAGTCCTTATCTCATATATTTTAAATTAAATAATAAAGTGGCTTCTATATTAGACAGTCTTTTTTAAAAAAAAGATGTTTTAAATATTTAATCTATGCATTGAAAATGGATGCACATTTAATCTGTCAGACTGTCACAAATATTGACACAACAGAGACTTATTTATCAAATATGAGTCATAAATGGCTGGTGATAATACCAGAACAAATTATCATATTGCCAGAGCAAATTGACCTTATTGGTCAATATTGCCCTCACTCAAATACACGAATACTTCGTCAACACTCAACATTATCCAATATCCATCTTTCCCATCACACCATAGTTTGTTTTTTGAAGAAATTGTAAAGCTTTATTAATACTAGGATAAATCTCTTTGTTACAATTTCATCCACCTAACGAGGGATATCTTCATTCGCCCAACAAAAAGACGTAGAAGAAAAACGGGAAAAATTAGCTAGTCATGAAAGAACACTATTAGCTATTCTACTAACATGAGTAATTTTGCGTGCTCCCAACTCGGCTAATAATAATAAAATATCTTGAATAAGAATACCTCTATAACTAAGATCCTCTTCGGTGGCCATGACTACTTGCAGACCGCCATCAAAGAGTCCGAACATACTACCAAGGGTCGAAGGTCTGCACTTTTAGCTCTGATTAATCCATCCTTCAGGGCATTAAGCTCGCCATTAACCACGCTATCAAATTTCTCAGTGTGTCTCCCAAATGCCACGATCGTTTTTCCATGACAATCCCTTATGATCCCTCATGTTGCATACTTCTCCTCCTTCAAATTCACGCATGCATCCACGTCCACCCGGTACCAATTGGCAGGTGGTTTTCGCCATTTTTCCTCAGCCCCACCCTTTTCAGTATTATTTATATTGATGCTTTGTTGTGTTGTTTGGTAGGCCTTAAGAAAGTCCACAGCCCACGCAACAGAGTTTCCCATCTCTGAACCTTTGTCATTATGCACAAATGTTTGCCTTAGTTTCAAACACCCCACGTAATACAAGCAAATGTCTCAAATTGTTTTTTCTCCAAATTCCTTTGCATCCACACGCCTACATCCACCATTTCTCTGCTTGCGCTCTTTTTAATAAACTCCAGAACTCCGTATTCTTCCATAAATGTCTGATCGCCCTACAAAAAAATAAAGAGTGTGTGGTCGTGTCTTTATTCGAGTGACACAACGCGCACCCCCTTCAGCCGAACATGATGACGGATTAAATTGGCCTTCGACGCAATCAAATTATGGGAGGCTTTCCACCAGAAAATCCGGATTTTTGGTGGTATAGACAACGCCCACAAGAATTTCCACCACTTTTCCATAAACATATTCGAGCAATATAAATTTGTATCAAAAAAACCCACTGCTAGCTTGTAGCCCGCTTGAACTGAATACGATCCTTTTGTCTCGAAACGCCAATATCTCGAATCTGCCTGTTCCCCTGTAGGTGGTTTACAGCGTACAATTTCATTGGCTATATATGATGGGAATGTTGATTGAATTTTCTGCCGTTGCCACTCACCATTTAGGCTTAACTGGTCCACTGTAGCCAATACATCCAAATCTCCTACATTAAAACATAATTTGCTGTTATATGCTCCAATATAATGATCCTGGAAAATTCTGATACGTTTGCCATCACCAATACGCCAAGAAATCCCCTTCTCCAGCAACTCCCGTGCCCATAATATTGAACGCCATATGTATGACGGTTTTGTGCGAGTTGGGCGTCCATAATATCTCCATGTCGGAAGTACTTAGCCCTAAGCACTCGAGCAACCAAACTCTCCGGGTTACGGATAACTCTCCAAATTTGTTTAGCTAATAAAGCTTTGTTGAACTCTTTTAAGTTTCAAATCCCATACCCCCATACTTTTAGGCCGACATAAATCATCCCATTTCATCCAATGAAGTTTTTTCCGGCCTCCTTCCATACCCCACAAAAATTCGCACATGCACTTTCTATTTCATCACAAATAGTTTGCGAATACGAAAGCAAGACATAACATACGCAGGAATAGATTGCAACACGGCCTTAATTAATATTTCTTTGCCTCCTCTCGAGAAGATTTTTCCGCCCCACCGCTATTCTACTCTTGATGCGATCTTTGAGATACCCAAATTGCAGCCGTTTGCTCGAAGAGAGAATGTCGGTAGCCCCGGATACATGTCATGTCCTTGCACCACTGGCACCTTGAAGGCATTTTTAAAGAAATCCACCACATCCGCTTTTGTGTTTGGGCTAAAAAGTGATTGCCGATTTATCATAATTGATAAGTTGGCACGATGCTCGCCTTCATGGGTTCTTAATAAATCGCCAATTCGATCACATTCCAGTCTCGTTTTTCGACAAAATATAAGGCTATCATCCGCAAAAACAAATGAGATAAAAGGAGGACAACGAGGGGCAATGCGTCTCCCGTTATCCATCTAGTCTCGAGGTGATATTTAAAAAGCGATGACATACCATGAGCACAAATTACAAAAAGATAAGGCGAGAGGGGATCACCTTATCGCAGGCCACGTCCGTCCTGGTTTGATCGACCCCACAACCTCTCCGTTAAGGTTAAATGCATCGGATCGATTTCACACATTTTAGAGTAAGATCAATCCATTTACGATTAAACCCCAATTTATCCATTGTAGCCTCAAGGAAATTCCACTCCACCGCAAATGACGCTTTGCTCATATCAAGTTTTAATGCCGCATAGCCCCTATTACTAGCCCGATGCTTGCGAATCCAATGTATACTTTCAAAGCCCAAAATGACGTTGTCGTAATCGTCTCCCGGACAAAGGCACTCGATATTCATCAATGATATCATGCAAAATCGTCTAAGCATATTCGTAATCGCCAGGGCAATTATTTTGTAGAAAACATTGCATAGGCTTATTGGTCAAACTCCTTGATGAGCATTGGGTTAGCAACTTTGGGTACCAATGTAATAATTGATTCATTCCACAAGCTAAGATCACCATCGCCATTTAATATGTCCGAGAATTTAGCCGTGACGCGTCACTTCCCACAATCGCCAATATTTCGAAAAAATGCGGTCAATCCGCCAGTCCCTGAGCTTTATCCGAAACATATCAAATAATGCCTTCTTTACCTCTTTAGCATCAAACGACTTTCTTAGTATGTCATTCTTTCCTTCATCAACTTTAGGCTCCATAAATTGTAAAACCGCATCAATATCTTCGTTAGAAGGATTGCTCGATGTAAAAATCTCCAAAAAATAATCTTCAATTATTTCACCCATTCATTGCATTAGTACAATAGTCACCTGCCTAGTTGCTAGTCCTTTTATTGTATTTATTTTTCTCTATCATGCGATGCTTGCGCGTGGAAGTACGAATTATTTTTATCCCCATGTTTGAGCCAATTATTTCTACTCCGTTGCTTCCGAATATTTCCTCATGGGTCGTGAGCTTCTCAATCGAAATCTCCGGCCGCTATATCTTCTCAAAGATCCTTCCGATTTTGAGCATTTTTCAATTGGTTGAGCTTATCCCTCTCCTTCTTGATATGCCAGGAAGATGTCGAAACTTAGACTCACCCAACGTTGGAGTTCAGTCTTACAATTCTCCATTTTTGCGAGAAGGTGCTGTTATTCCCTTCTTTGTTCCATCCATATTCAACCACCCTCAAGCAATCCTCCTCAACACTCCGAATTTCTCAAACTTGAATTTTTCTTGGTTGTGATATTTTTTCATTCGAAAATTTGTCCCTCATTCTCTCCAATTAACCATAACATTTCGGTGATCCGACGAATAGAATTCCAGCGTACTCATGTCGCTACGGGTATAGTAGTCGCCACTGCAAGGTACTTAAAAAACGATCCAACTTTTCAAAAATTCTTTCCTCTCCGATCTTTTATTCACCCATGTGAACCAATCTCCATCTCCATAAATCTCCTCAGTTCACATTCCTCAATGGCTTTATTAAATTCCTCTAGTTGAGCTTCTGGTCTACGCCTTCCTCCCATTTTTTTCATTATGCGAGCATATTTCGTTAAAATCCCCTCCGACTAGCCACGACATATCCCCGAGTTCTTCTATAGACGCCAATTTCGCAATAATTCCCATGAGAACTTCCTTTTTTCTTGGCATCCGGGTTTCCATAGAATCCCGTAAATCTCCACCTTTTGTCCCCGTCTTGAATAGCACAATCAATGTGTCTGTTGAGTAAGATGAGATGGACACCACTAGCGGCTTCTTCCACAATAACATTAAACCACCCTTCTTCCCATCACTTTGTTAACTATGACGTAACTCAACCAATCCTTCCATCTACTACACGAACCAGCCCTCATTTTTGTTTCACATAGAAATAAGAGATGTGGGTCCTTTTCGGCGATTAAACGCTAAGCTCTCCCGGAATGCTCGTTGGTTCCCAAGCCCCCGAGCATTCCAAATTATGCAACTCATTGTTCTTGGCGGGGTTGCGTCGCAAGCCCCGCCAAGTCGATGTGTCCATATCAATATATTTCTCCCCGTCTAATTGAGCCATCTCTTGGTAACCGTCCCCAATTCTACAACGTTTTTGTTGTTCATTATTCATCTCGACATATTCCCCACTTTCAAATAATCCTCTTTTGACACCTGGGACTCATGTTTGGTAGGCGACCCTATTGTTTGTTTCTTCCTCGTGCACGACGCCCAACTTTTGGGCTACGCCCCGTGGACGTTTGATGCGCGTCCATTAGGAGTAGAGGGATTGTACCGCTGTTCTCTTCTGTGTATAGGCCTTTGCCCATCCGCACTCTCCTTCAAGTTGTCTCAATACCCCTCTTATGATAGTCATCATCCATTTGGTGGTTCCTAACTCCTTCATCCAAAGATGTTAATATTATCATGAGATAGTATTAATCTTGAATTTTGGTTGTTGTTATCGCCAACTTCTACATTCAGTTTCTCTATAACTCCTCCGGTGATTTTCATCCTCCATTGAATTCTTCCCCTTGCCTCTCATAGGTACCACATCTAAGGTTTGCGGATCCGCACGTGTGGCATTCCGACCCCCTCATCTTTTTTATGAGATTTATTCCTTCCCATTGGCACGCCGCCCGCAGCCCATGCACCGAATTCCATTTCGAACCTCCTTTCTCAAAGACTCGCGACTTCTCTCCACGTGTGTCCCACCTTTCCACAAACGTAATAAACCGGAGAGAGTTTTTCGTGACGTAAGAAAGAGACGTAAACCTCATCCTTAGTAGACTCATCATGGATGATTATGTGACTTTGTAGCGGTTTATTCACATCCAATCGAACCTTTATACGAACAAATCTCCCAAGCAAAACCTCGATTCTCCTTATCAATTTCTACGATCGAACCAATCCGTTCTCCCAGGCGTTGGACGATTTTTTCCTCGCATATAGGCAACGGGAGGTTGTGATTTTGCATCCACACCTCCCACTTGGAGAAGTCAAGCGTATCCGGATTCTCGCACTTTTAATTTCTGAAACAATATCAAAGCTGCGAAAAAAAGTGCCATGGGCCGCCATCCAATGCTTGTTTTTCGATCCGTAGGGTTAGAGAATTCCACTACAAATAGATTTTCTCCCACAACTTCACTCTCAATCTTCTTCGTGGGCTTGAGAATTCTCGGAAGATGTTGGCGAAAGGTATCCCTGTTGATGAGTTTAACCGACGAACTTTGGCTACAAGGCATTTCGCATTCGATCTTCTCCTTTGACGAAACCCTTGCTCAGGGTTATGGTATTATTAGTTTTCTTTTGGAAATTTTGATACTCTCAATTCTCTTACAGATCTCATCGTGGTCCATTTGAATGTCGATTGTAAACCGGATCTTGTGAAACCACCAAAGGCCGATGATCAACCTTGATGGTAGTTACCTACACACCGGTAGTATGTCACTTCGATTAGTTTTTTCACTCGAAAGAGAGAAAACCCTAGCAGAGAACTTTTTTGTACGAGTCATATACTATATAAAATAACGTAGCACACCATAGTTTGTACTTTTATATTTGAGAGATATATTTTATGAAAGAATAACGAAAATATGTAGTTTTGGAGAAAAATGGTTTTGGAGAATATATTTAGATACGAATTGAAAGTGTAAGAATAACAATTGATTTTATATATATATATATATATATATATATACTATGAGACCATAGTAGTAAGATTATAAGACATTTTTTAGTAATAAAAAATGGTGGGGACCAAATATGGGTACAATAGAAACATCAATTTCAGCCTAAAAATTGTTTCCTGAAATTAGGGAATGTGATCTTACCATCAATAACCGTTTCAAATCGGGGGAATGAGATCTTACCATCAATAATATATACGACATTGACAAACTAAACACACATAATCGGATCTTTGAAATATACATATCCTATACACTATGGCAATTTATAGGTGTTGTACATAATTCTATGTCTAAATCCACAATATCTCGCAACCTATTTATACATTATTATGTGTTTACACTATACATCGTTTCTATGTGACAATAATAGAACCAATATATGCACAAGTGTTTAAATAACATATTCTTATGTGTAAATGAACAAATTTCTATAACTAATACAATTTTATTGACTATTTGTACAAAACACATCTAATATACATTGCATGGATTTTATACATAATCCTATGCGTAAATATCGGAATTTAATAACTACTTAACCAAAATATATAAACTCTTACTTGACTATACATAATTTAATTCAGTAGGCACATAAAACGTTGTAACTACATATACAATATTAAAGTTAAATGACAACATACGGACCAAGTGTACATAAAAATGCAAAGTTATATTGATTAAAAAGAAAACAACCCATGTCGTGATCTATTCATATCCATAATTCAACGAAACATCTAAGTCATATACCAAAAAAAAAACACCAAACATAGAACACTAATTGTACAAAAAGATGAACAAATATACATTGTACATTGTTTATTAAAACAACACTACAATATTTTCTTCACAGTCAAAACTTTCTCGCTTCTTCCAAACACCGCCCTTTTGCCCATTGTTGTGGTGGAGGATTATTGCGGCCGTGCGCATACTTCGGCGCAACATGCATAGGCGATTGAGAAGAATTGTTCTTCTCCAAACCACATTCCCATCCCTCGTGCCACCGCCCCATGTAGCTCTCCATATGCCTCATAGCATATATACCACAATCAACGTTGTTTGTGGTGTCTCTCCAGCGCATGCGCATCCCAGGCGCGTGCATATACGAACAACACTCGCCATTTGCGGACATCCTTTTTCCCATTGTTATCCGCCATTTAGTTGATCAAACAAACCTACAAAAAATATAAAGCACCAATTATTATACAAAAATACAACTAACAATACATTTTAACAAAACTAAATATACATTATTCTATAGCTAAATATACATAATTACATAACATATATACATGTTCGCACAAGTAACAAAATAAAGTGCGCCACAACTAAATACACATCATTACATAACTAAACACACATTATTATACACCTAAACGCACATAATTTCATAATTGTCCATTATCACAAAACTAACCACACATTATAACAACACCAAATATACATTATTCTATAGCTAAATATACATAATTCCATAACATAAATACATGCTCGCACAAGTAACAAAATAAACTGTTATATAACTAAATGCACATTATTACATAACTAAACACACATTATTATACACTTAAAACGCACATGATTTCATAACTACACACACATTATTATAACTTATAAATACGCATTATTACATAATCGAACACGCATTATTATACAACTAAACGCACATAATTTCATAACTAAATATACATAATTACTCAACTATATATACACAACTAACATCACGAGTGCACGAAGGTGTGAAATCGCCCAAGATAAATCAGAACTAAGAAGTCGAAATAAATCTAAACTACAAGCACACAACATAAGAACAACAAAAGGCCCCAAAAAAAACATTCATCAAACCTATCGACAAGATCGAATAATGCAATATATGTTTAAACCTAAAATTGAACATAATTAAAATAATAAAAACGATCATAAAAACACAAAATAGAACCCTATTATCAAGAACATCAAAATCGAACAAAAACTTACATTGAAATTGAGCCCTGAAGCTTATGTCGAACCTTATCAACGAGTTGCACCAAAAATCAGAGATATTCGAACCTAGAAGCTTGATGAATCGATTTTTTTAAAAGAGAGGGATAGAGACGGCAGTTTCGGTAGGATGGATGAAGCACTCTCTCGATTTATTCCACACAGATTGAGAAGGAGATGGATGGAGAGTTGAGAAAAAGGTTTCGATTTTTGAAAAGAGAAAGGGGATAAAATCGTGGGATGATGGATATCAATTTTGACTTCCAAATTCGAAAAAATAGAGATTTACAAATATATCCCTTAACTAAAGGCACAACATTACTTTCCTACCCCTACCCTCAACAATCATGCCTTAAATAAAGAGTAAAAACGGACTATTGATTATTAAATCAAATGGTCAGATGTGGTCTCATGTTCTTACCTAAAGGGTTTGGTCTCATTTGATCATATCCCTATATATATATATATATATATATTACAAATGTATTGAGATGTGAAATATTATATTATATATAATAAATTTTATTGAGATGTGAAATATTTTGTTAAATAGTATATAATGTTATGTAAAAATATAACAATTGTTGAAACATTGTTTGTTATGAAAGATGATTAAATGTGAATATAAATCCAAGAAGTAAAAAAAGCGGCGCTTATTCACACCTCCAAAATTAACACCACAAGAAATTGGAATTTTTTGTGGAAAAATCCGTCGGGAAACGACTTTTACCGACGGATCGATGGAATGCCGACGGAAATTTTTGTCGAGTAAAACGCTTGTCGGCAATGACTTAACGACAGATAAAAATATCCGTCGGTGAATGTACCGACGGATCGCCGACGGACAAAAGACGATAAGACAATGGCGATAAGACCGACGGATTTTGGGTCGATAATTTATATATGTCGCTAAGTAAACCCGACAACTAACGATGGATTACCGATGGACTCATCGACGCCCCTTTTGCCGACGGATCACCGAGCGGAATGGTTCCGACGGATTACCGAGCGAATTTCGACATATTTGCCAATAGATTGGCGGACGGATAGTTGTCCTACGTATCATCGAAAGTAATTTTACAATTGTTGTTCTATCAACAATCCGTCGGAATCCGCTTCGTATTTGTGTATATTTTAGTTTTTTCAATTTTAATTTTTCAATTTCCTATTTGTTGCTTTATAAGAATCAATTTTAACCATAGAGTTCACAAAATAAATAATACCACTCAAACATGAAAATCGAACACAACACAATCCAACATCCGAAATTTAACATCCAACATGAAGATTCAACAACTAACATCCAAAACTCCAACATAAACTACAAAGTAAAACAACATTCAAAAATCCAACATAAAAACATAATACCAAAACAACATCCAAAAATAAAATCATATCCATAATCTACCCTTATCCAACAACCAAAAGTAATAGTCTAATCATCACTAAGACTCGGCATCACCATCATGATCGCTTTGTGGGCCATGGGGAGGTAGGTCTTGGGGAGGTGAAGTCCGAGTGGTGCTCATGTTCACCATCATCCACTCCACCGTTCCTCGAGGGTGCTCGTCGAGTAATATACTCATCTAATTTCTTTTGTACCTCTGGCCGACCGACCTCGGATCTCGCTTCCTCTTTGAGTATTTCACGATCGCCCGAGACATCAAGGTTCCTTCGTAAGCTATCTCAGAACAACAATCATAATACCTAAAATAGTCAACATAAATAATGAATGAAAATAATGTGATCGATAATATGTAAAGTAGAAAAATACCTGTGAGTCGCCATAATTACCAATGCCAAAGATGCGTTGTTTTTTGGAAATTCATCCCGGTTTGTAATATAGTGATCATCAATCCTCTTATTACGTTGTGATTGGTCTAAATTGAAGTCGGCAACCAAAGATTGATCATTTACTATAAGAGACTCCAACTCTAACTACCAAAAAGAAAAAAAAAAATATTAGAACATGGACAAGATGACTAAAAAATGTGGGTATATAGTACAATATTGTGCAATTCAAGTAACCGACCTATCAACAACTTTTTCGGCTTCAGAAATTGATGCACAATCACATGCATATATCTCATTGGACACTACTCTATCTAACCCGTAATAAAATAAAAAAAAGCAAAGAAAAGTCCACGTGGAACTCTTTGTTTAATTGGAAAATTTTCGACATGAATTTTCACCTTTCAAACGATTTGTACACCAATTCACTATTGATTCTTGTCAAAAACATTAAATCTTTTTAGCTTTTCAATTCAACATATTACCATGAAACTTGGTTGAAACATACCCCAAAAACAGGGAAAAAACAAAAGACAAACAAGAATTGTATGAGATTTGATTTCTCAACCTCAAATCGGTAAAAAATAATGTACTGAGACAACCTCTAAAACTCGGTATATACGTACGAGACAAAATAATAACCATAATTTAGTCATTAATTTCTCAACACACTTGATTTGAACAAGACAGACAAGTATTACAACAAGTCTACTAGTCTCTAATTTACTAAAATAAGCAACAAAATTAGACCACTTAATCCAAGTTAGACTTTACTAATAATGTGACTAACTATAATTATTATAAATAAATAAAAACTAACCTTTTCAAGTTTCTCAAAAGAATCTATTTAATTGATAATATTGTCTCTCACTTGCCTACACCTCTTCTTTGGTATATTTTCATTCTTTCTATAGATTATTATATAAAATACCTAGAAAGGTTGGGATACTACAAAATGCCCACGCCGATTCTTACAAAACAATGGGTCAAGATCCAATAAAATTGAAAATTTACATATTTGCATGAGAACCAATATATCTGTGATCAAACCACGCTTCAAAGAAGATATAATTACGATATTGTTTCAATTTTAAAATTAATTGAGTTTTTTTTTTGCAATTAAACGAAACCTCAAGGGTATTTTTATAATTAACCCTAAAACCTATCGTGGTCTAACATCTACAGTTTCTCTACACGCATAATTTACTTTTATGTTGTCAAAAACCATAACTTCGGATCCATGCCCACAATCCAAAATCTAAAACAATGTTAGTATCAAAATGGTGATCACATATTCACATAAAAAAATTTAATCTCACGTAATATGAACTTACATTAACTCTCTCCGACCGAGCATCGCCCATTTTCCATTTTTTATCCCGGTCAGGGGCTTTGTAAACCTCAAAATTATGGGGATTTCTTCCCAATTTTTGAGCCGAAATAAGAAACATACATTGTGATAATAAACACAAAAAGAAATATTTATTTAATCGTATAATAAATGACATTACCATCTCCAAAGCGTATCTATCAGACTTAGACCAAAAGTATGGACCGACATCCCCGATCCTTCCCCTTCTACTTCACTCATGCGCTTGGCCGACATTTTATCACGCTTATCTCGAAATTTAGGTGTATCCTATTTCGTGTATCCTATTTCTTCCAATATGCATCCCAAGTCGGTTTGGATACACCACTAGGCTTTTCGGATGCGTTCAAGCTCACACATATAATCAACATACCGTTTTCCAAAGATCTATGCGGACTGATATATTTGCTCCTCCATGTCCATTTGAAATGTGAAGAATTTATGCAATTAATTCAAACAAATATAGTCAAATTGATCAAAACTCAAAACCCCATATCATTTTTCAACCACATACCCCTCAACTAAAACCTTACAAATCAATTTTTTTTTTTTTCACACACAAAAAAAAAAAAAGACTCATAACCAATCAAAAACTTAAAAACAAACAAACAAAGCAGAGCTATATATATGCGCTATCCATTTAAAGGTTAATTTCGAGCAAACAAAGTTGGCGGAAAATGCAAAAGAAAGCGAGTTTATTCAATACCATCACAATAACACAATAAAACACAAGAAAAAACACAATAAAAATATTCTCATCCTACCATCACAAACAAGTACAAAACCACAACAAAAAATAGAAGAAGTTTAGGGTTATTAATTAAATAATTTTAGGGATATTAGTTTTAGGACCGTTAATATGTGGAGAAAGAAAGAAAGAATAAGAGCTTGGCGAAGTTTCGAGGAGACGCGCAGATAGAGGCGATCGCCCATTGGCCACCGCCAAGTGACGCAGATGAAGACGACGTGAGGGCGCTGTTGAAATTTGTTTAGGGCTTTGTTTAGGAGACAGGACGTGGGTTTTTTGAAAATATTAGAAATGGATTGATTCCTTTTTTCTTTTGGTTTATTTTCTTTTTCTTTTGGTTTTTAAATTTCTTTTCTTAATTTTTTCATTCAATATTAATATACTAATTGGTTTTAAAATTGTCAATTGGTTTATATTTCGTGGGACTTTGTGCGATTTTGGAGAAATTTTAAAATATAAATGTTTTTTTGATTGGCAATGATCCGTTAGTTAAATACGGACGTGAAAAGTTCGTTATTTAGTACGCATGAGTATATTATGAATATTTTATGAAAGTTATGGCGAAAAAAATCGGCAAAAAATACAAAAATATTTAATATACGGTTAAGTAGACAGGGGTAGGACTTGACCCCAAGCCCAACAAGCACTGCTTAGGGCCCCAAATTTTTGGGGCCCAATTTTCTTTTAACCCCTTTTAGTATATTTATCAAATATTAGCAAAAGCCCAACAATTACTGACCCTCAATTATTATTTGGAGCCCATTTTTTTAACTCCTTTTAGTTTATTAATCAAATATTAGAAAAAAAGGCCCAACAATGGCAAACCCTCTTGCGTAATTGATTGATTGTCTCATGCTTCCTGTGTTTCCATTTTTGCATCGTCTTCTTCACTCTCGGCGAGCGGAATGGCTGAGGTTGGGGCGTCACCTCATCGACGACATACAATACTATCGGCGGGCGGTGAATCGGCAATCCACGGACCACGATCAATTTTTCTTCCCAATTAATTTCGAGTTTTTAAATTATTGAAATAGTGTAAAGATTCAAAATTTAAAAAATAATTGTATTAAGATTCAGATTTATTTTAATCAATCACATAAAAAATAAAGATTGATTGATTGTTGAATAGTTCATAGTTGGGTGGTAATGGTAAATGAAAAATGAAAAATGAAAAATTATGCGCAGATAGTTGGGTCAAATAGTTTGGTGCTCTTTGTTCAAGTTTTCTACTAAATATTATGTATATAAATGCATAAGAAGTTAGAAGAATAAGAAAGAAAACACTTCAAAGTTCAATTATTTTTTCCTTTTTACTTTCAATTTATTTGACCCTATTTGTGATATTATTTTAATTAAGCACATAACTAAGAAAGAAATTGAGACTTTGACATTATTTGTGTAGAAAAATACAAGATGTCTTCTAAGCATATGTCGGGTGCTCAAAAAGGAAAAAAGAGACAAAGAGAGATGGAAGTGGTTCAAGTCAAGAAGGAGATATAGAAAAATATTTTAAGTTTAGCGGTAAAAAAAAGTCTCAAGAAGAAGAAACGACTATAGATGTGGAAACTCAAATTGGGGAGAAACATCCAACTACGGATGAAAATGCTAATGAAAATGTTAATCAAGAAGAAGTGATTGAAAAAATTGAGGAAGAAAGTCTTTTATCTGTAGATTTGAATGATCGTGGTAATTGGAAAAATATTGATCAAAAAATGATAGATTATCTAGTTGAAATGGGTCCAAAAAGAGTTGATGGCATAGTATATCCTCCCAACGAAAAGGGCAGGCGTTTTGATTCATCACAATATATAAGGATATTGCCAAATGGACAAAAAAATGATAGAAGATGGCTAGTTTATTCAACTTCTTTGGATCGGATCTTTTGTTTTTGTTGTAAGTTGTTTGTAACCCAACAATCATTGAATAAAATTGGGCTTCTAGCAAGAATGGTGGATTTTGTGATTGGAGTAATATGTACACTCGTCTCAAAAGTCATGAAGGGAGTAAAGAACATATTCATTGTATGGCTAAATGGAAGGAATTGGAAGATCGATTTGGATTTGAAAAAATCAATAGATGAAAGTGTACAATTACAAATTGACAAGGAAAAAGAGCATCTTTGGAAAAAGGTATTGAAAAGGATAATTATAATTGTGAAGAGACTTGCTAAAAATAGTTTGCCTTTTCGAGGAGACAATGAGAAATGTCTTTGTTGAGAATAATGGCCTCTTTTTGCATATGATTGAAATGATGACTAAGGTTGATCCAATCTTAGATGAGCATGTTCGCGTCTTTCAAGACGTGAAATACAATATACATACCTTAGTCCTAAAATTCAAAATGAGTTTATACAACTTTTAGCGGTGAAGTTAGAAGTGCAATTATAAAGAAGGTGAAACATGCAAAGTATTTTTCGATTATACTCGATTGTACTCCGTGATACTGACTTTCTATACACCATGTGGTTGTCATAGTCTTAATTTGGCAATATGTGATATGGCAAATAGTTGTAGAAAGGCTAGAAGCTTCTTTGGTGTGGTACAACGTGTCTACACATTGTTCTATTCTCTACAAAGCGTTGGAAAATTTTCAAAGATCATGTAGATGGATTGTGATTAAGCCATTATCACAAACTCGATGGGAAAGTCATGTTGAGAGTGTATAAGGGCTATCAAAGAGCAAATTGTACAAATTCGGGATGCTTTACTCTTTCTAGCGGAAACTAGTGAAGATCCAAAAAACACAAAGTGATGCCAAGACCTTAGCAACACATGAGCTCAATAATTTCGAATTTTTGCTTGGAATGGTGAATTGGTATAGGATGTTGCAAGCAATCAACAAAGTAAGTAAATTTCTTCAAGTCAAGACATGGATGTTGAAATTACTATTACACTTTTACAAGGACTTATTGCATTTTTTGATGACTTTAGAGAGCATGGGTTCCATCGTGCCATGGATGAAGCTAAAATAATGGCAAGTAAACTTGATGTTGAAACTACATTTAAAAACGCATCATCCATAGAAAGAAACGATATGACGAAAATGGTTGTGATGAGGTCAAGCATTCAAATTTGGAGAATCTTTTAGAGTTGATTATTTTCTCTACATAGTCGATCAAGCATGATTTTCACTTCAAGAACGGTTTGAGACTTTTAAGGAATATGAAAATAAATTTGGATTTTTGTTCAAAATGGAGAAGCTAAAAGTCGAGCCACTTGATAGTTTGTTGAAGTCTTGTATGAATCTTGAACAACATTTGAAGTACAATGGATATGCAGATATTATTGGAGATGATTTATGCACAAAATTGTTATGCTTGCAGAGCTATTTGTCAAGTGAAATACCAAGAGCAATAGATGTCCTACAATTTTTGAATAGGGTCAATTGTTTCCGAATGCTTATATTGCTTACAAGATTTTATTAACCATACCCATTACTGATTGCATCCGGAAAGATCTTTCTCCAAGTTGAAATTGATTAAAACTTATCTACGATCAACCATGTTGCGGGGACAGATTGAATGGATTGGCTATGTTATCAATTGAAAGAAAAATGGTTGATCGGTTAGATTACACAAACTTGATAAATACTTTTGCCTCAAAAAAGCGCAAAGACGTGTTGTATTTCGATGAAAGTGAGTAAATTTTGCCTACTCTAGACTAATTCTTGTTCCTAATAGTTTTTCGTATTTTTTTAATATTTCTAATAGTTGACGCGTCTTTCTTTATTTTGGTAGATATCAAAAGCTGCTCTTTATTGATATTATGGGGAGAAGATGCATTCTACGTTGGTGAGTTGCACTTATATACGAGGTACTTATTTATTGTTTAAAACATATGAATATTGTGATATGTTTTTGTGATTTTTGGTTTAATGAAATATTGTTGTCTTGTCGACTATTTTTTGGTACTTATTTATTGATTAGGGCCCATCTTTAGACTCGCTTAGGGCCTTCGGAGGCACAGTCCCGGCCCTGTCGTGAGACGTATGGGTTAAATATGAATATAATATAATTGTTCGGGAGTAATAATACGGCTTATTTTAACATTATATTTATATAGATTGTGATTCGTACTAATATTTAGATTATATTAAAAATAATTTTAGGTACTTTATTGATTTACTTTAAATTATAACACAAATTGAATATAATTATTTAATAATAGTTAGTGAGTTTTTAAGTGAATTGTACTTATACTTAGATTATATAAAACTTAATATTTAGTTTTTTATTGTATTAAATTATAATTTAACATAACTCCAAGATAATTATTTAATAATAATTACTATATTTATATATTATTAATATTATTATTTATTATTTTATATATTGTAATTATACTTATAAATGATTTTTAATGAATTTTTTATTTATTTAAATATTATAAAAATATTAAAATGAAGTTTTTTCCGCCAAGTATTATACAGATAACTATAATACGAGTATTAAACGCGTTTTATTTGAAAAATATGGAGTATTTAACGCCACTTTAATGTGTACGGAAACGTAAGTATTTTTCAATTATTCGCACGTATATGGGTACTATACTTAATATGATACGCGTATTAACTAACATAGATGAGTTTTGGGATTAAATGGTTTGGAAATTCAATATTAGTGGGTAAAATTTTACGAGATATAGAATGGGCATATATATAATGTGATTTTTAATCATAAATTTTATAATAATTTCAAGCCGAAAATTTGGTATTGGTTCGGTCCGATCGGTTAATCGAATAGTGCACATCCCTAAAGCATATATATATATATATATAATGGCTCGTATTAATGGTTTGGGTTATTTTTACAACTAAAGCATTTATGTTTTTAGTTTAACATTTTAATTTTGATTAATTTAATCAGTAAGTTATTAAACAAAATATGAATAAAAATTTAATATATACATAATCACCCCGACTTTTCTCGCAGTTCTAAAACCAATATCTATTGATGTGGGACGTATTTGAGAATACATTATATATTGGACATTCGTGACAACGTCTATAAAGAATTGCGACTATACACGACGACTTGCAAAAAGTTGAGATGAGTCTACACGCTATAACATTCATACATATTTCTAGTTGTGAATTAAAGGTTCTCTCACAAAGCTCCAACAAAAATATGACGTCTTGTGATAAATATACTTATATATTAAGGATCATTCATAATAAGAACAAGAACATAGAAATAAGAATCTTATATATAGAGGATCGTTCATCTTAGATCCAATGAAATTAAGGAATCAAAAACATAGAAATAGGATTCTTATTCTCCATTTTATACAAGATTTTAATTAGTTTCATTGTTTAATTTAATAGCTCACAAGTTATTGAAAATATTCAATATTTTGGACCCGATTCATTAGAACCTATGAGTGAACTATACCTTTTAGTTTGGTCTTACTATTAGTTTTTTATTATTTTTTATTTTTTTTTATCAATATCCGTCGCTAATCTCTCGCCTATCCCGTCGGTAAATACCAACAGAAACGGTCCGTCGATAACGACGGGTAAATCCGTCGGTAAACATTTAGAAGAAATTTGGTTGCTAATCGATCGCAAATCCTCGGTATTTGCCGACGTAACAAGTCCGCTTCGGTAATTAACGATAGACTTTTTTCGCTTCGGTAAATGATTGGTCGGTAATCTATCTCCATTCCGTCGGGAAATTTGGAGGTAAAACTTTCCGGTAATTAGCGAGAGACTATTTCTCGTCGTTAAATTCCTTCGCAATCTGTCGGTGTTCCGTAGGTATTATTTTACATGAATTTCCGTCGATAATCCGTCGGTAGTCGATTGGTAAATTGCGATCGATTCATTCTGCTTCGGTAATTTCCGTCGGTAAAAAAATTAATGTCTTGTTTGTAATAAATACACCCTTACTAAATACAACTCTACACACTTTTTAAATATAATAATTCATTTACTAAATACACCTTCCATAATTTTCAATTTTACCCTTCCATTATTTTTCCCCAAATACACTCCAAAATGATACACCCCAAGGGGCGACAAATCGCGGAAGAAGTTCCGACAAAAGAAGAAGATGTAATATTTTACTTTAATTTTTGCACTTATAGTTGGATTAATTTTGGTAATTGTTAGGACCTAGAGGTACATGAGTTGGGTAATTGCATTTGGTTTGAATTTTGGAGTTATAAAGTTGTTTTTTTCTTCCGGTTTGTCGATTTTTGGGAAGAAGATGATGGGACATGATGACCCTATGTGGAACGATGGTATACGATCGAGTTATAATTACGATCATGCCACGGAAGACACGATAACATGAGCAAAGTTGTAATTACAATCATGCCATTGTGCCATGCAAAGACGATTGCACGACCAAGGTTGCAACGCGATCATGGGAAGTGTCGCACTTTTATTATTCAACAACCAAATTTAAATCGTAAAAAACGAGTACAAATGGAAAAATAAACATACTTTAAGTTGTAAACTAAGAAGATACTTTATATTATTCGACAAAATTAATTTTTTTCTTTGTCCATATTTGCAACAATGTATGTGTTGAAAAATCTATGATTTACAAAAAAAAAAAGTTTCATCTTTTCGCTCAAAAAGAAGAAAAATATGAGTGGGTGTGAGGAATAAAATTATCGGCTTTAATAAAAGATGGGTGTATTTTTTTAATAAGTGGAAAAATATATAAAAGAAAGGAAAAGTGCCATGATCACAAGCCAATCATGTAGCTTAAATATGGACCTCGTTAAAACCTACAAAGGTAAAACCCACCCTTGTGGAGAAAACCATTGCCGAAAAAAGAGTACTGAAAAAAGCCGTAACGCCCACATAAAAATGCATTAAAAACACTTACAAAAATGCATAAAAGTATCACTAATTATAAGATCAAACCGAAATCCAGGGAATGACCCATAGTCATCCATAATCATCATTATCGGAAGAATCTTCTTCGTCAAAGATATTCCAACCTCTTGGTAGCATCCACTTTTGGGAATTTCAAATTATCCGATTGAACATCGCCCAAAATAGTGAAGTTTATGAGTTGGAGGCGTCGCGCCTTGATTAACATCACGAATAAGTTGATGCTTAGAATCATCAAATGATTTATCCCGAATAAACCGACAAAGGTGACGAATGGGCTTGGCCAACTTGACGGATCGCCCTCGGATGCCGGTGATATCGCGGACAAAGTAGGTATATTCAATGCGGTGTGATTGATTCGAATGTGTATCTAAAGTAGCCAAAAGCGCCAATGGAGAAGCGAAGCCAAATATTGACTAGCATGCCCTTGCGTCACACCAAGATTTTTCCCATTGAATTAGAAGCCATGGCTTTGTTTAGAACCTCATTGTCGCCCACTAAATCATTTGCATCCTCGAAAGCATCAAAAGAATTCTCCAAAGCAATAATAGGAGAAGAACCATCAACATGCCTAAAGCGAATGAGCCACAATTTCAACAATAGCGCCATCATACTTAGTAGAGGCCGCTTCTTCCCTTGAGGCGTCAACAGTCTTGTCATTATCATGTGTAATATTAACTGGTTGAAACACCTTTCTAGCCCTGGATCGGCCTCTAGAGGAAGCCCGAACCAGAGGTTCTATTGTAGAATTAGGACGCACAACTAGATTGCAAGATCAGAAGATGAGTAAGAGTATTATAGTTTTTTAAACTAATTGTTTTGAAATTATATGGAGATAGGTGTATTTACAATTTTGGAGGTGTGAATAGCACTACCAAATTTAAAAAATATTTTAAGTATTGAAATACAACTCATAAATAAATACATTTGTGGAAAAACTTTGGCCGTCATAAAATAGATCCTACTATGTAGAGGAATACGAATAAAATCACTTCCCAAAGAATTTTTTGGCAAAAGAATAAAACAATAAATAATAATATCATATATTGTTCCATAACTCGTTACTTGTCTATAAAAAAAATTATCTTTAACGAATGCCATCATATATTGCACCGCATTTCACTCCAAATAGCCCATTTATCGTAATACATCTCAAATTTTCTTTAAGGTGAAAAGATAATTAAATTTTAGCAATTATCCCTTTTATTTTTTTGTCAATATATAGGTTCATGTTTCCTAGGAGAAGAGGAATCTGAACTTCACTTCTCTCTTAGGTTGTTTTTGACAGATCTTCGTTTTCTGTTGCGTCGGCATCCCCGATCATCAGAAAGGTAAGACAGAGCAATGGAGTTTTTTTTCAAATTTCAATTATTCCTATAATTAATTATTTCTTATTTATGATTTTCCTTGTCAAATAATTCGATTTATCCATATCCTTAATGTACGACCCTTATAACACCCCAAGTTCACTCTTTTTTTACATGGGTCCTCATTTTTTCGCTGATTGAATCGTTTCAAATACCTTTCTTGAAAAATCAGGGCATCCTTTGTTTTTGTTAAGGAGTGAAGTTTCTTGAAAACCATAGTAAAACAAATCAGGTTTTATTTATATTAAAAAAGTTGAACCTTTTGAGGGTATTGTTAAGTGTTCTTTTTTTTTTTTCTTTTTATTGAAAAAGAAAAAGAAAAGATTTAGGAGTCAGATTTGTTGGATTGTGATGTCTCGATTGGTTATGCATTGCAAAGTCCCTAGCTTGTCAAAGACATGCCTCATGGGTTTTGTCTCCTCGGCTCCTGTGATTACCCTAACCCATTTTCTGTTTTTAACTCTTTGTTTCATTTATTTTTTATATGTGGATTAATTAAGTAATGGAGCTGTATTGATTTGTTGAGTAAGCATATCGTTAAAGCCCTTTTATGATTTCAGAGAATTTAATGCTTCTATTATTCCGTTTTAGTTTATGGATAAACTTTTTTAAAATAAATTCGGAATATATAAAATGTTTTGCTGGTAATTCTGTGTTTTTTCATTGGCTTTTGGAGTTTTGAAACTCCTCATATCGTTTTGAGGACCTTTTTGTTTTTATTTTGTTTGACAGAGCATACATGGTGTTTGTATAATTTCCTGAGTTAGCGTTTACTTACATAATATCTTAGAGGTCTCGTGTAAATTTTCAGCTTCGCTCAAGTTGTCGTGTACGAGGGCATTCGGTAAAGAATATTGGTAGATGCAGGCAATTATTCAGTTCTGAGGTTTGTAGACTTTACACATTGCAGCGTGCTTTTGCGTGTTCATTTTCTTACTTCATATGTTAATGACAATAGTTCGCCTGACATGTCTTAATCTACTGTTGGCATTAGGCTACTAACTGGAGGAATTGCCGATTGCCATATTACTTAGTGCCAGTAAGCTAATTTATTCATCTCGAGAGCATGTTAGTTTTCCTAAACTTATCACATTGATATCTTGATTATTTATACTTTTTCACATGTGTAGCGCTCGACAAATAGTTGGCGAAGATTAGTTTGCTCAGTTGCAACAGAACAATTAGCAAAACAAGTTGATATGGATTCACCCAAAGAGATCTTTTTGAAGGATTACAAGCAACCTGATTACTTTTTTGACACGGTAATCTCATATACGTCTCGATTGGGAGTTATAGTTTCTGGTATTTGTTTGCTGATCACTAATATTAGCAAAATATGCTTATTATATCTCAGGTGGATCTGAATTTTACTCTGGGTGAGGAAAAAACAATTGTTTGTTCCAAAATAGCTGTCTATCCCAGACTTGAAGGTATTTTCTTCTTTTTTTTTTTTTTTCAATTTTTTCCCTTGTGGTATTTATATCTATTGGTGTCTGTCTGCTTGACTGGAATTGAGGTGGGAAGTGAAGATTTCCAGGAACTTTAATAATGGTGTTTACTGTTTCGTAAATTTTATCAGACTCAATGTGAAATGTGGTGGCTATTTAAACTTCATTTTTCTCTTAGGTTTTATCGAGAAGGTGATCTTAAAGAAATAAGATTTAAATAGATTGTAATCATACTCACCAAACGTAAAATTGACCAATGTGATGATTGAACTTTTAATGGTCCAAGTTTGTGGAGTGAACCTTATGGGATTATATTCTGTCTCTTATAACTTATTTGCACGTACAACTTAGTATTTGTTGTGCACAAAGTTGCTTCAACGTAAAAAGGACAGGATCTAGTTATACACTCACTGTATGAAGCTATTTTGTAGTTTGAATGTCCCATATTCAGTGTCTTGTCTGAATCTAAAAAATTATGTGTCATCCGAGTCTTTATCCAATTGTGCTGTCATGGGAGCCTGAGCTGTGTCTTAAGACTCTTAATGTAAAATTATATGATTTCTTGAAAAATAATGTCGAGCATCTACCAATCTTCATAAACAGGTGGTTCTTCACCTCTGGTCTTGGATGGTGTGGATCTGAAACTGATTTCATTAAAGGTCAACGGTAAGGAGCTGAAGGTACGTTACATGTAAACTTGCTTCCTAAGCTTTAGATGATTATTTTTTTTTAAAAAAAAATAAAAATAAAATTCTTACTTGTTTACTTTACTCTGTATTGCTAATAACTAAAATCTATTTGTTGCAGGAGGATGATTTCCATCTAGACTCACGTCACCTGACTATTTCCTCACCTCCAAATGAAAATTTTACTTTGGAAGTTGTCAATGAAATCTACCCACAGAAGAACACGTCCTTGGAGGTGTGTCCTAAATTACTCTCATTTTTATCATTTATGTATATAATAGATTTTCATGCATGCATGTGGATACATGATACTACAGATTTACATCTATAGTTACTAATCTCTCATTTCACTCTGTTGTGGATAATGCATAATGCAGGGGCTCTACAAGTCATCGGGGAACTTCTGCACACAATGTGAAGCAGAAGGTTTTCGGAAAATTACTTTCTATCAGGTGTGGCTTTATAAATGATGTTATAACTTGGGATTTACTGGTTTCCTTTTGGCTTTCTGCTAATATGCGGTAAAAACATTAGGATCGCCCTGATATTATGGCAAAGTACACTTGTCGCATTGAAGCTGACAAGTCATTGTACCCTGTGCTGTTATCTAATGGGAATCTTGTCGAGCAAGGAGACATTGATGTAAGGTCCCTTCTTTCCTTTTAATAAAAAAATGATTTTATTGTCTTGTTTAATTTGATATGAATGTTTTGTTGAATTATTCCAGGGAAACAAACATTACGCAGTATGGAAAGATCCTTTTGTGAAACCATGCTATCTTTTCGCATTAGTTGCCGGACAATTGGAGAGCCGTGATGATACTTTCACAACTCGTTCTGGCCGAAAAGTCTCACTTAAAATTTGGACCCCGCACAAGATCTCCCAAAGACGGCCCATGCTATGTACTCTCTTAAAGCCGCAATGAAATGGGATGAAGATGTAAGAACTCTACTTCATGTAGTGTTTTTGGGGTTTTCTAATTGTCATAATAATAAATTTCATCATTGATTTCATTTTGCCATTTCAATCAGGTTTTCGGGCTCGAATATGACCTGGATCTCTTTAACATTGTAGCTGTTCCAGATTTTAACATGTTAGTTCATCCCTCCATTGAGGCCTGTTTTCATGCTTGCGAGTAGATGTTTTTTCGGATTACTAAAGGTGTTGTATTTATTCTGATTGACAGGGGAGCCATGGAAAACAAAAGTTTGAATGTACGCAGAAAAGCTACACCGTCATCGTCTTATATCTCATATAATGATTCTTTTTCTTGAATTCTATGAATTTTTTTTTTTGGCAGATTTTCAATTCCAAACTTGTCTTGGCCTCTCCGGAAACTGCAACAGATGCAGATTATGCTGCAATTCTCGGTGTGATTGGGCATGAGGTTGGTTATCTTTGCACAAGTATTATATTCTGAATTTTTAGAAATATCCTCTCCAAGTGAAATCTTTCTAAAATTGCTGCTGTATTCTTGTCTATGTTTGCAGTACTTCCACAACTGGACAGGAAACAGGTCGGCTTGTATCTCCTCGACTTTCTTATTTTCTATATCGTACTACTTTTTGTGATCTTCATTGGTTACTGGCAAGTTATATTGGTCATATGCTTTCTGAGGAGATGACATTTTTTACATAAGCCATTCGATGTCTTGTGAAATGGGTTTTGTGATTTTTTTATTACAACGTCATAGAAATTTAATTTTGTTTGAATATTACATAAACTGAAACTGTGGTTGACATTGAATTAAATAACAGAGTCACATGCCGGGATTGGTTCCAGCTTAGCTTAAAGGAAGGTCTCACTGTTTTCCGAGATCAGGTGAAGACACATTTGGCGTAGACCTTAAGTTTTCGCCAAAGTTATCTCAGATGGCATATAAATATTTTTGTCTAATTTCCAGGAATTTTCTTCTGATTTGGGGAGCCGTACAGTAAAACGAATAGCTGATGTTTCAAAGCTTCGAACTTATCAATTTCCTCAGGTGTGGACAAAGTAACGTGGTTGTGGTTTCCATGAATTGATATGTTAGTTTCAGCTGTATATATGTAGATATTTAGTTCTTCTTGAGCCTAGCAATTTGGATAGTAATAACTGTGATACTATGACTGGGCTATTTTTTTTTTTTTTTTTTTGTATGATGCTAACATTTGTCTTGTTTTTCCAGGATGCTGGTCCCATGGCTCATCCCGTGCGACCTCACTCTTATATTAAGGTATCCACTACTATCTCTTTTTCAAAATATATTTTTGAAGAAGGTTTGCTCGATGCATGAGCCAAACCCTGATTGTTTGGAAACTGTGCTGACATTTTCTTTTTTATTTTTCCTTTGACAGATGGATAACTTCTACACAGGCAAGCGCCATTTTTTTGTCCTTTAATGAGAATAATAAATCTCATGCATAATTTTTAGGGATAATTACAAAAACACCCCTAAGGTTTGGGCTAATTACAAAAACCCCGAGTTCTTTGAAAATTACAAAAAACCCCTTGAGGTTTGATTCCGTCTTAGATTCTTCCCGGTGATTTTCGAAAACATTTCAAAAACCCCTGACATTTACAAGAATATTATTGTTACCCTCCTAAAACTAAGACAAAAAGAAATATGAAGGGTTTTTGTAATTTTGAAACATGTCTGGTTTTTTTGTAACTACCCAAACCTCAGGGGTGTTTCTGTAATTATCCCTAATTTTTATTTTTCAAACCATAATTTGCGTTTCCAACTGAGGTCTGATATTGAACATTTTGCCTTCACCTTCTTCTGATGCTCGGGATGTGATCGTTGGCCATGGATTTTAAATTCCAGTGACGGTATGCCAGTGACTTTCTCATCGTTTTGTCTCGTTTTCTTCTTGCAGTTACTTAACGTACTTTTCTATTTAGATGGATGACTAATTGTTATTTTGTCTTCCTTGTTTCATTTCCTTGCTGGCAGGTGTATGAGAAGGTTTGTATTTAAATCTCTGCCCATAAGTTTTTCTATTTCGGGGCCGAGGGATGGTCCTGTGTGCATATTCTTTTGTGAGCGCTTATTGATTTTGCTTAACTAATCCATTCCATTTGATTAGGGAGCCGAAGTGGTGAGGATGTACAAAACTTTGTTGACCAGTTCAGGATTTAGGAAGGTAAGAAAAAACATCGATTAGCTGATCTCACAAATCATGTGTTACTGTTTGCGTCCTGCCTAAGTACGTGACGTCCAAGGGCGGAAGGAAGGGGGCCACTCCCCCAATTTTTAAATTTTTTTACACTAGATTTTTTTAATTATAATTTATATGATTTTTGTGTATCGCCCACCCGTTTTCGATATCGGCCCACCCCATTTTTATTCCTGGCTCCGCCCTTGGTGACGTCCACGATAAGAGTATGAGTAAATTTGTTTACTTTTCAGGGCATGGATCTATATTTTAAGAGGCATGACGGCCAAGCTGTGACATGTGAAGATTTCTTTGCTGCCATGAGAGATGCAAATGGTGCTGATTTCGCCAACTTCTTGTTATGGTATGTTGCCAAAAAAAAGCTGCTTTAAACTTAATAATCACTTCTCAAATTGGTGCTTAAGCTTTTATGAATTGAAAAATGCAGGTACTCTCAAGCTGGGACGCCTCGTCTGAAGGTTGTTTCTACGTATAATGCTCAAGCTAAGACTTACTCTCTCAAGTTTAGGTAAAATTTTGTCTTGTCATCTTTACATGATAAAATTTTATCTTGTGTCGAATGGATTAGTGACATAATGTATTTGGGTTGCAGTCAAGAGGTTCCCCTTCCCCAGGGCAGCCAATCAAAGAGCCCATGTTCATTCCTGTAGCTTTGGGTCTGCTCGACTCCAATGGCAACGACATTCCTCTTTCCTCTGTGTACCATGATGGACAGTTGGAAAATATTACCAGAGATGGTCAGCCCGTTCACACTACAGTTCTCAGAGTGACAAAGGTTAGTCTAATGTTATTATTCCAGTATGAATTACTGCCACCTTAATTTTAATTACAAAAACTACCCGAGGTTTGATGTAATTACAAAAAAGCCCAGCTAACTTTCAAAATTACAAAAAGTGCCCTGAGGTTTGATTCAGTGTTAAAATTAAGGGGTAAACTGTAACATTTTTATAAATATGAAGGGGGTTTTGAAATATTTTTTACTTATGAAGGGGGTAAATGTTAGACAAAATAAAACCTCAGGGTATTTTTCATAATTTTTGAAAGTTAACTGGGTTTTTTGGTAATTAGGTTAAACCTCAAGGGTACTTTTTGTAATTAACCCTATATATATCCAAATTATTGGTGTTTTGAATTCAGCTTTCAAAACACATGTTTATATTTGATTCTCTTGGAAAGCTGTTGAAATTTATTCTGTAAATTGATTATTGTTGTTTTGCCGTCGGGAGTATAAATTTAGATGTCGTAGTGGCCGTACTATAACAACAGTATTTTATTATGGAGCTGCAATTTTGTATTGATCTGGTGGAATTGTTTATTATGAGCAGAAAGAAGAAGAATTCGTTTTCAATGACGTCCAAGAGCGACCAGTACCATCTATTCTGAGGGGTTACAGTGCTCCCGTTCGCATGGAATCGGATCTGACAGATGCTGATCTGTATTTCCTCCTCGCTAATGATTCAGATGAATTCAATCGGTATGCAATTGTGAAAAATAAGTAAAGGGATAATTACAATAACACCCCGAGGTTTTGACTAATTACAAAAAAAAAAAACTTGAGATGTTTCAAAATTACAAAAAAAAAAAAAAAAAAAAACTCAGGTTTGGCTGTGTCTTAAATTTAAGGGGATAATTGTAATATTTTTATAAATGTTGGGGGTGGGGAGGTTTTGAAATATTTTTTTCTTATAAAGCATGAAAATGTAAAATGGATCAAACCTCAAGGTTTTTTTTTTGCAATTTTCAAAAATCTTTGGGTCTTTTGTAATTAGCCCGAACCTCAATGTTATTTTTTTTTAATTATACCTAAATAAAATAATACATATAATTGTAAACCATTGAGAGAATCTGAAGCATCTTTTTTTCTGCTTTAGTTGGGAGGCTGGGCAGATATTGGCTAGAAAACTGATGCTCGGTCTAGTCTCCGATTATCAGCAACACAAACCCTTGGTTCTCAATCCGCAGTTTGTGAGTGGAGTTAAAAGCATACTTGCTGACTCAATCTTGGATAAGGTATATATAAATCCGTCGTACATTTATCTTTCTCAGAAGAAAGTAGATTCGCTATTTTTTCTTCAACTGTTTCGATTTTTTCAGGAATTTATTGCGAAGGCAATTACTCTACCCGGTGAAGGTGAAATCATGGACATGATGGATGTGGCTGACCCCGACGCTGTTCATGCAGTTCGAACTTTCATTAGAAAGCAGCTTGCTTCTGAATTGAAACAAGAGTTACTCAACACTGTATGATATACTGTATTTTTGTCTCTTGGCATTCTTTAATTTCAATAGGGGATAAGTACAAAAAGAAAACCTGAGTTTCGGATTAATTACAAAAAAAAAAACCCTACATTTTCCCTCTTCATAGGCAAAAAACCCCCATGATATTTATAGAAATATTGTAGTTACCCCTCAAATTTAAGTTAATCAAACCTGAGGGGCTTTTTGTAATTTTGAAACATCTCTCTGGGGTTTTCTGTAATTAGCTCAAACCTCAGGATTTTTTTTTGTAATTATCCCTTTCGATATAGAGAGAGCTTTTTAGTTCTTATTTGTCTTGTACATGCTTCACAGGTGAAAAACAACAGAAGCTCCGAGGAATATGTGTTTGACCATCCTAGCATGGCCCGACGTGCTCTAAAAAATGTTGCCCTCGGTCCGTGTTTCTTAGCATTTTTCTTGTTTTTACCATCTGCGACATCGATATTTTAAATCTTTATTCAGCTGATTATTTCAAGTTTTCAATGTTTGCGATGACTTGTCTGCACAGCCTATCTTGGGTCTCTTGGAGATGCAGAGATAACCGAGCTTGCGTTGCACGAATACAAAAGTGCCACAAATTTGACTGAGCAGTTTGCCGCCCTGGTGGCTCTTGATCAGATACCCGGTAAAACTCGGGACGAGGTTTTGGCTGATTTCTATAGCAAGTGGCAGCATGATTTCTTGGTATTCCTTTTTGAATCTCACTGATCTACTTTTATTTTTAATCTTTTTGGTCTTCGATAATTTAATTGTTTGTAAAAATTGAAACAAAAACTGCAACCTCTAATGTTTTCTTGACTTTCGAATCTGTGCTTCACGTGATGTATCAGCACATCCTATTTGGTAATATTATATCTGTTCAATCCAAGGCAAATGGGTAGATATTAAGGAGTTAAATGTGTTTATAACTTAAAATATGCGTGCAATTTCATAAAATACATATATATAAACTTTTGAGTTACTGTCATAAGTTAAATTCTCTCTACTCCAGGTGGTAAATAAATGGTTTGCCCTCCAAGCCATGTCGGATATACCTGGCAATGTTGAGAATGTGCGTAAACTCCTAAGTCATCCTGCCTTTGACATGCGTAATCCAAATAAGGTCCGTAAACAACCAATCTAAACTTATTCTTTAAACTAAAATTCTTTTTAAGTTTAGAATGTGACATTATTTCGAACTTCAAACAGGTATATTCACTCATTGGAGGATTTTGCGGATCTCCGGTGAACTTCCATGCCAAAGATGGGTCGGGCTATAAATTTTTGGGCGAAATGGTGGTGCAGCTTGATAAGCTGAATCCTCAGGTCTGGTCATACTGAAGTTACTATCATTATTCTCATTTTCTACATTCTACAATAGTATAATGTTGTCTGAATCATCATATATGTTGGCTGTATAGGTCGCCTCACGAATGGTATCAGCCTTTTCTAGATGGAAGCGTTATGACGAAACTCGACAAAGTCTTGCAAAGGTAATATGGCTGTTTTTTCATCACATTTTTATGGATGCAACTTAGAGCATGTTTGGCTGAGCTTATAAGCTTTTAAGCTGTTTGGTAATTTAAAAAGGAAAACAAGAAAAATCCTAAAACAGCTGTTTTTTATTTTAACAAAATAAGATCTTATTCCCCCACCCCGGAAAAAACGTAGTTTGACAACCTCCTATAATTTTTGACTATATTAATTATAAAGTTGTCATCACTAACAATTTTAAAGTTTCATCGTCATATTTTATTCAAACACTTCAACAACTTATTTTTGAATTTATATCTAGCATCTGATTAGATATTTTTAGAGCTTATAAGATGTAGGAGTTTATAAGATCTTTTAAATAAGTTTAGCGAGACATCCTCTTACTGTATGTTTGGTATCAAGGGGGACGGAAAAGGAAGAGATTTTTTTATAGAAATTTCCCTTTGGGATCTTCTCTTCGTTTTGAGCATCCGTCTTTCCGACCAAAATAGGATATTCACCGACCCTCCACCAATCTCCCCTTCAACCCTCGTCCTACCAAATCCGCGTGATATAAAATATTGAGATATTTTATCATAATACACAAAATTTAACACTAATGACTTGTGCAGGCTCAGCTGGAAATGATCCTATCTGCGAACGGGCTGTCTGAGAACGTGTTTGAGATAGCATCAAAGAGTTTGGCTGCTTGAGTCTTTTCATGGCATAGGACAGTAGAAGTTGCCTCATACTTAAGTAGATGAATTTCGTTTAATTTGAAGAAAGAAAATGTTACGACGTTAAATTATATACCTGCGACTCTTGCTGTTTACGTTTATGTTGGGAGTCACGTCGACTATTTTGGCTTCTATAAGAGTTGAGAGAATGTTAATAAACCTCGAATTCCATTGATGCAATATGTTTGTGAGTTCTTAGTGTTGGGATTGGACCCTCTGATGAGAATGTGTGACAGTTTGTGAGAGAGCCAATTATTTGAGTCTCAATTTCTTCTTTTCTTTTCTGGAACATTTGGGAAATTAGAAATTTTAGTTACATTGTTTTGATGATTGTTCAAACCATAAATAGTAATATTATCATGGTAAGAACAGATTTAAAGGTTGTCATGGCTAGAGTTAGCAATGTTGGCCTATCCCAATGGGTCGGCCCTGACAGCCCACATATCTGGCTGGGTGGCCAAATTTCTAGCGGCACGAAAAGTATTGGATCTGCTTTGGCCCGACATGTAAGCCAGACCTGCCCTGACGAAAATCATGTGTAAATATTGTCATTATGTGTAAATATTGCTAATGGGTTGAGCGGGATATCATATGTAAATATTGCTAATCGGCTGGACTGGGCTATACAAAATGGGACTATACAAAATGGTGACTCGACAAAATTTTGCCTGGCTTGGCCCAGTCCAGCTTTAACCCAATTATATCTATTGGGGAGATAGGCTTGCACACAACCAGCCCCGCCCGATTCATACCATTGCCAACTCTAGTCATGTCATATACTGGAAGGAGTATGTTGTAAAATGTCTGACAAAATTTTAGAAAAATGAGTTTTTAAAATTTATAAGATTCATGAATTAGGATATTAGTTTAGGAAATGAGTTCAGAAACTTATCTAAGTAACTTTCATATGAAGATCTCTATCCGTGGTGGAGCTTTCGGGAATTCGATTTTAGAATAACAGATTTTAAAAGATTATCAGGGACCTCGGCTGTAGATATGGCTAGGCTGTATTATTAGGGACCTCGGCTGTAGATATGTCTATATGTAAGTCACCCAATTCTTGTTTTAGCCCACAGACCAAGCATTGCCCCTCGTTAGTGGCCTAGTGGTATAAGGTGTTGTTGGGCGCAACGGAGGTGTGTTATGGTCCGAGATTTAATTTATCCGGAATACCCAACAAATCACACTAACAAGATGATGGCAAAAATAAAAGACAACAGAAATTAAATGCACACAGAGAATTTACGTGGTTCGCAAAAAACCAGCCTACGTCCACGAGAGTTTAGTTTTTTCACTAATAAAGAATTTTCTGTACAAGAAAAATACACCCTTGAGATTTATGGACCAAACCCAAGAATAAAAACTCTCGTACAACCACTTTACTAATTATCAAAGAACACTCTTTCCAACTCTTTTTGTTACCCGAGAGAAAAAACTTCGAGTGTTTCCTCAGACCTATGACAATTTGACTCACACAAATTGAATACCCCAAGTGTGTACACTCATTTTTTTCTCTCCACCGGTTCGATGGCCAAGCAATTAACATGCTTGCCATATTTCTACACATCCCCACTCTCTATTTATAGAGGAAATGGCGAAGGTTTGCAAAAACCTTTCAAAGTAATCATCCGATTTCTTTTCCCGATCGACAAAAGAGGCTAAAAATCCAACACTCAATCTCATTTTTTCTTTGGTGGTGCCAACTTGAGAAAAATTATAGCAACTTTTTGAGTTACTTTTCCTTGTTTTATGGTGAATATCACAACAATCTCCACTTTCAACATAAAACAATATCATCCGCAAAACGAACATCAAACACCATTGGCCTTCAAACCCCGCACATGCCGAATCGGTAAGGTCCTAACTCCATCCGATTCAATCGGCCAATACACAAGTGCGACCCAATCAACACCACCCGGTTGATCGCCGAGAGAGGACGACCTCAATCCATCCTCTCACCCAACAGATTTCCCTCACACTCGTCCGCTCCCGGAAGCCTTAGGTGCACTCCACTTCCAAGAATTCTTTGAGGTCACCAGACGATACAAATTCCGAAACTTCTCTCTCACCCTTAGGACCCTTCCGCCACGTGTGACTTTCAGGACTCCACATCCGGTGAATATCGCAACTATTGGAATCCACTGGCTCAAGGAAATTAGATTTCTCCGCATCTTTAGGACATAGACCACACACCACCCAAAGTACGGTCCACTCCATCGCCCATTTTAATTTTCACCACTCCAATCTCATGATTCTAGAAGTAGAACCATCACCCGAGGACAAAGTTCTTGCCTCTCCAATTGAAGTAAATCAAAATAATCACTTCAAGAGTACACACATGTATTATGCATCCCGAATCTAAAATCCATTAATCTCGAGAAGAAGTATCCATAGTTGTGGAGCTGCGAGATATCTCCAACTTCTGCACTATCACCATATTACCACCGCCTCCATCACCGAGCATCATCCTTCTTTCTCCGAGGACAATTCATTTTAACGTGACTCTCCTGGTGATAATGATAGCATACAATTCCCTTTCCTGGTCATTGAATCGACGTGTTGGTTCTGAGATCCACCACCGATTTTCTTCCGTTTCGATTCATTGTCCGAGCAACCAAAGTAGATTTGTGTCCCTCTTCTTGCTTTGCAATTTTTTATGGTACAACAACGATGCTTTTATATATGCTCCAAGTTTAGTGTGTCTTTCCCAGACATCAACATCGTCACGGACTATCATAGGAATCCGGGATAGAGGTAAGAAGTAAAAGGGCTTTATATTCTTCCTCAACCTTTACATCAACTTTCCCAGTTGATCCGATTTGCCCACTGTGCACCTTTCATATCGTCAACTTTCCTCCTTTTCCTTTAACTCCATTTCAGTCCTGTTGACTAGGAGATCTTTCACCCTTCATCGCCAAGGAGTGAAATTTCCTTTGACGTCAAATTGTTGCACCCGAATGGATTTGCCACCGCTTATAGTGTCGTCAGGAAAAATCAAATCTCAATTTTCTACCTTGCCCGAATTACCAAGTAGCTTTGATACCACTTGTTGGGCGCGGCGGAATACCCAATAAATCACACCAACAAGATGATGGAAAAAATAAAAGACACCTACAAAAATTAAATGCACACAAAGATTTTTGTGGTTCGGTAAAAACTCACATACGTCCACGAGAGTTTCCGTTCTTTACTAATAAAGAATTTGGTACAAGAAAAATACACCCATTGAGTTTTATGGACCAAACCCAAGAATAAAAGACTCTCGTATATCCACTTTACCAATAATCTAAGAACACTCTTCCCAACTCTTTTGTGTTATCCGAGAGAAAAAAACCGCTAGTGATTCCCCGCACGATCGCACCTATCACAATTTGACTCACAAATTGATCACCCCAGTGTGTACACTTATTTTTCCTCTCCGCCCGATTGGATGGCCAAGTAATTAACCTTCTTGCCATATTTCTCCCTCGCACTCCCACTCTCTATTTATAGAGAGAAATGATGAAGGTTCGCAAAAACCTTTCAAAGAAATCATCGATTTCTTTTCCGATCAACAAAAGAGGCTAAAAATCCAACACTCAATCTCATTTTCTTTGGTCGGTGCCAACTTGAGAAACAATAGCAACTTTTGTTGAATTACTTTTCCTTGTCTTATGGTGAATATCCCCAACGGTGTGGGCCCGGCCAAGTATATATGGTTGGATGGACTTTATTTTTAGCGGCCCCCAAAAGGATTGGGCATACTTTGGTCCAAACGACCGACTCCTGGTAAAACTGAATGGGTCGATAAAAAATACACTTATTGGGTTGGATTGGTCAACAAGAAATGCGGTCCGATGAAATTTCAGGCTATCTTGACTTGCCCCCTTGGACTAGGTCCGACACATTAACAACTATGGGTGGATTATTGAATCCAAAGGTCTAAAGTTCAAATCCTCACTTCTATACCACCTAATCAACGTGTCATATATGGCAACAACATATCATATGCAGATGAACCAAGAATGTCACGTTAGCATTGTCCCCTTATAGATAAGCTTTTCGGCAATCTCCTCATCACCGGAGACATATTCATCTTCAATCAACTCCCTATCACTTGGTTCTTCATCTGCCGCAACTCTACCAACTTCAGATTTTGTATATTTCTCGCAATATTGATCTAAAAGATGATGTCTCATAATACTTTGTTACAAACTCATAAGATGACCGGCCATAAATCACATTATGTTATTACAAGAAGCACGAATGCTTATGATTCCAAGTAGAATCTATGGATCCATGGAATTCTTTTAAAAATCTATGGAATTATGTTAATTAAAATATCCTTTAAATTAAATGTTCGTGACACCCTCCTAAATATAAAGTGTGTTTATAAAATTCCTCTAAAATAACTAATTGCGAGAAAGTTAATTGCCTAGGAAGTAGAATGGATCCACTTCACCTTTAGCTGATTTTTATTTGCTCAAGCTAGTATTTTACCCGGGTAAATTGCAATTTTGGTCTGTAACTTTGGGGTAGTTGCAATTTTGGTCTGGACAATTTTGTCCTTTTGGCTAAATAGCATTTTTGGCCCTTTATCTTTCTAAAGTTGGCAATTTTATAGGGATGACAATGGAGCGGGGGGCGGGCGGGTTGTCGTAACTGCACCCGCCTCTCGTGCCTAGAACGGGGGGTGAGGCGGGACGACCGTTCGCCCCGTTTTAAATTTAATTAAATTAAAAAAATGAAAAAAATATATTTATAAAATATTATTTACAAAATTTACTATTATCAATTTATAAATATTAAATATAATATAAGAATACATAAAAATTATATTATAATATATATTGTATATGCAAAATATATATTAAAATATATTTTATAACTAAAAATTCTAGGTGTAGTACTTCAGGGGCGAAAGTGATACCCATACAATATCTTTGCTTGTTTTTCGCATTGTCTCAAGATTTCTCTATCGGCTCATGCGAGTTTTTTTTTCAACATATTGATTATTCCAATATGTTATCTTGTCATGGTATTCTTGTGCATACATCGTCAAAATTTGACGATATCTCCGTAGGGTATAAATCTTGAAGTCGTCAGATCCATTTTCTCGGATAAAATTCTCCTCACCAATTGTTAATTATATAAAATAATAAATATAACTTAAAGTTCTCAATAAACCCGGCTCGGTAATATTTTAGGCAAAATACTTAGTCAAATAAGCCAATTATGTGCATAAGGGTATTCTTGGTATTTTAAAAATATAAAATAACCCTGGGGACGAATTTTGCAACAACTTGAAACTTACGGGACCGAAATTGCTTAGGTATAAAACATATAGGACCAATTTTGCAAAAACTTTCAAACTTACAGGACTAATTTTGCAAACTCAATAGTTAGAGGATCGAAATTGCAAACCGCTTATAATTATATGACCAATTTTGCAAATTTTTCCTTTTATCCCCTTGCTACTTTTGTGAATAAACGGTGGTAAATGATAAGTGCCATTTTGTACATATTTTGTGCTATTAATTCAATAGTTTTTAAATTGTTTTGTTAGAAAAATCATAGTTTTCTCAATTATTTTTAGCATTTTATCGCGGGATGTGCTTAACATTATAGGTGGAGCAATTTGGAGCTATTTGAAGCCAACATTAAGTGCAAAAGGCAAGAAAAATCACTCAACATGATTTGGGGTGTCAAATAACATAGCCATGTTTAAAAAGAAGGAAATAAATTGAAGAAAAATTAGAAAAAGGTCCAAAACGGCCAAACCGTGTCACCAAATACGACCATGTTGAAGGGGATCAAAGAGGAGAAAAACCGCACAAAACAGACTCGGACACGGCCTGGCCGTGTTTGTACTTTCTGGCCGTGCCCGCCATTTTGTCAACTTCCGAGCGAAGACGACAGTAGTGTCAAGGCTGCCACTTTCGGATACATTTTCATGCGGAATTTGTGGAAAAATCACCAACCAAACCTTTTTGAACACTTTTGTACACCTTTAACACCCTATTTTGTTGCACCATGTCCTCATGTTCCTCAATCATCAAATGAATACAAGAATTCACCAACCCAACAATGAAAGTGGAGCAATTGTTTATCAAAAATAAAGACTATCAATGTATTATTGTACAAAAATGGTGTCTATAAAAGCCAAGAATTGAAGTTGGGAGATGCATTCATTAGACATTCGTAGAAAATATTCATTGTATTCATCATATTAAGTAGAATTGGGATCAAGGGTCTTGGAGGAGAAAGCTTGGGGCAATTGGAGAAGAAGGCTTGGAGCAACATCATCAATCAAGAAAAGTCCATTGAGATTTTGAGAAAGATAAGTACACCATGTCTACAATACTTAAATCTTCTTGTGTAATTTACTCTTTTGTCAAAATCATGAGTAGCTAAACTCCTAGTGTTTGAATGTAATGAACTCTAGAATGGATTTGTGATTAAGATTTGTATGCTTTTAATAAAATTCTCATGTCTTGTGTGATTCACTTATATCATGCTTATTTCATTCGAGTTAATATTTTAGGTATATTAATTTGATTTTTGTTCCTCATCGGGTAATCGAGAGATTTATGGTGAGAAAGAACTTATATAAGTGAAAATAGTTGCATGCAATCCACAGATATAGGGACGCCATAAATCTTACGGATTAGGGTCAAACCTAATATGGGAATTCACAAATCGTTATAATGCAACTGGGGGTTTTAACTAGAAAGATATTTGAGTTAATCAATTTGAGATTATGAGTTTTTCACCTTGAGAAAGGGTTTAACTTAAATTGGGAATTTCTACGGTCCACAAAACATGAGATTTTATTAAAAGAGGTTGGTTTTTCTTAAGGGCTTATGGTTGTATTTTTAACTTGTCAAATCACAAAAGCATTCTAGAGCGATTTACATTCAAACACGTCTCTATCTCTTGATTTCTTATTTTACAAATTTTCCTTCATTTTTACAAATTGTAATTTATTAATTTAGATTCTCAGATTTCCATTTTTCATCAAACAAAAACTCGAAAATTGCTAGATTAGATAACAAAAAGACGGTAATTATTAGTACTTACAATCCTCGTGGGAATGATATTTCGGTACTCAATAATCTATACTATAAAACGATAGTACACTTGCCTACTACGGTTTTTCTAGAGTAGCTTTTGAGCCATCAAAAAAATAGTATTTTTCTCTCTCTACCTTTTTTCTCTTCCTTCTCTCTAGAAAAGAAGAAACCTAACCTATTTCCCTTTCCCCTCATTCACCCCCTCCACAACCGCCACCCTCATCCCTCCCTCTTTCTCCTCCTCCCCTCCTCCACAACCGCCACCCTCATCTCTATCCCCTCCCTCCCTCTTTCCTCCTCCCTCCATCTTTCTTTGGAGGATAGACGATGTCGGTTCCTCCTTGTGATAATCGAGAGGTGATCGATATTTTCGCCCAGGGTGAAAGCGGGTCGGCCAAATATCTCGGATCCGAGTAGATGACGGGTACATGTAGATAGAGTTGGGTGAGGAGACAATTATTTGTATTTTTTTCTCGTTTTTTAGCTATAGTTGTTGTTTTCTTATTTTGTTTGTATTTTCTTTTCCCGGTTGATTTGCGAAACTCGTAGGCGGATCAATTTTTTCAGGTCTTTAGATATGTAGTGGTTGCTCGTGCTCGATTTCAATTTTTTTGTGTGTTCTGATCTCCATTAAGGAATGTTGAAGTCTCCCAGCGTAGAGTGATTTAGTTTGGGGTGGGTAGTTTTTAAGTTCATGTAGTGAATCTGGATTGGTCTTACGAATTCCCCGCTTGGCTTTTAGTTAGTCATGTCGGCGCTTTGCGTTGGCAATTCACAATTGTAGTTGTAATTTTAATTTTTGAGTTGTTATAATAAAATACTATCATTTGACAAAAAAAAAAAACGGTTGTAATTTAGGTGCCAATTCAGATTAATTCAATTTAAAAAGTTTCACAAAACAACATTAATTTAAATTTAAACAATTTCTTCTTTTTTTCTTTTTTAACTTTTTGATTTTTTTGTATAAAAATTTGAGTCACAAGGGAATATCTTTTAGCCTTTAGGTACGGAGGGAGTATGATATGTTTGGTTAGCAGGGATAAGATCCGACAGCTTTTTGTACCCCCGATGACACGTGTACTTCCTTTCCTTTGTCACGTCTCAACGGCTATCGGCTTTTAGCCGCCCCTCTTAGCTTATTCGGCTCGGCGTCGAGCCGAATGCCGCAATGACACTCTTTACCCTCGATGAAGAGTCGTTAGCGGGGGCAAATGTGTAAAGTGCAAAATGGGAGAGATATCTGAACCGTTGGAGAGGTCTGTCGGAGATGGATGAGACATGAGGTTTAAAATTATGGCAGCCCCATTACGGAACAATATAGGTGGTCCGTGGTCCTTTTCTAGTTTTGGACCTTTTATTAGTTAGGTTCAAATAATTATGTTGTGTGCCATGTTATAATTATTAGTTGTTACAATTAATTTCTTACATTAATTACTTTCTATTAGAGAGGGGAAAAAATCACTTACAACTACTTTTTTATGCTTCGAAATTCGTATTATCTTATTGAAGGGGTGATTGCAAACGCTTAAAAAGTGACTATTAATTTTTGGTTAGCAAAAATATTTTTTTGTGTTTTCAAATATCAATTTTTGATTTAATTTATATTTATTTAATCGAGAATCTAAAAGTAGAGGAAAGTATTTTGAGTTTTTTATTTAAAATAATTTTTAGACTTATTATATGTGACATAAGGAATTAGCCACAATTCGGGCTCAACATTGAGGTTCACATGACATTTAACCCAAATTGTACTTGGGCTCAATTTGGCAAAATTTTAAAGTTATTGTTCTAAATTGAAAGCTTCTAAACTTAGTGGCAAAGGGGGTATAGTTATTGTCACGGGCATAGCCAAAATTTCCGTAAGTGTGGTCAATTTTTTTTTTTTTTGGGGGAGGGGTTTGAAGGACGATTATCAGCCGAAAATTTAAAAAAGAGATAGAAAATATATATATATATATATAAAACAAATCTAAAGATCGCACCTTCTAACGATTCTTTGTGGGTTTTTATAATCTATAATTTTAGCTTCTCTAGAATGAACTTTTAGAGAAAGGACTTATCCGAAGCTTATTTCCAAAATAAACCCCATAAACTATTATTATTATTATTATGAAAATATAGATTTTTAGATCCAAGAGTTTATTTTAAAAGTGCTCCCAAAAACATGTTCATTATTAAATTTAGAACATATATCTATCTTTTTACATAACAAACAAAACAATCATTCATCCACTCTATACCTTAACTAGACTAGGTAATTCTTAATTTTTGGGTAAATATAGTAGGTTTATTGACTTTTTGAATTTTAACTCTATTTTTATATATAACTAGACTTTCGATTGAATTTTCGGTGCGGTCCAACCTAAATTTAATAGAGTTACTTTAAAATCCTGTTGTCCGCCAACCATACTCGCCCTAACGTGTCTATGCCATTGGTTTTGCAATTAAGCCCAACTATCATCATCAAAAATTTTATTTTATATTCAATCACTCTATCAAAATCCATCCTTATTTTTTAAAATAAATTTCTCGCACTATTCGAAAAAATGAGTCAACGATCAAACAATCACTCTCTCAGTTTGTGATTGGTTATGCTTTCATTCCGTCCATTTTCCTTTTCTCGAGAGAATTGTGATGTTAAAAGTGAAAGTTGGATGTGTAGAGAAAAAATAATGATTATATTGATGTGGTAGATGTTTGATAAATGGTTTTATCATGATTTTGATGATTTTGTTTTTATACCAAAACAATGGTTTTAAAGGTTGTCCAAATACTCCTAAATGATTTAAAATGGTTTCAATATTTTAGGAGTATTTCTTGATTTATTTTCGACAAAATTGGACAACACTTTTAATGATTCTGTGTCTATGTGTTTTCACATCCAAACCTTGTTTCTAAATGTTGTCCTAATACTTCCGATCGTTCTAAAATGTTTTTACTATTTTTCGGAGTATTTCTTGGAGTTTATTTTCGATAAAATATTGGACAACACTTTTGTTTTGAGGCCAACCGGTCGCCCTATAGGGCAACCCGTACCTGAAGAGTACGTTGAAATAAAATTGAACCTGGAGTATAAAAGAGCAGGTCAACCGGTCGCCCTGGGCGTCGACCGGTCAGGTCGACCGGTCGCCCAGGGTGCGACCGGTGCCTGCAAGTTTTGGTTGAAACAGAAACTCATGTTCTTCACTTCTTTGAGACATGGACCGGTTGGGCATAGGGGTGACCGGTCGAACCCCACGTCGACCGGTCGCCCTATGTAAAAATGTTGTGTCATTTTTTGAACTTATTCTGCATGTGACGGTCGCTCTCTAGTTTGACAAAGAAAAAATATGACCGTTTGACAAAATGAGACAACTTTCTTAATTTGTGGGATGGATTTCTAACACTCTTTTCTTCAAATGTCTTGCAATTTTTTACGAATTCATGTCCCCAAGAGGAGCCTATCATGTACAAGATATCTTCTATAAATAGAGGAAGAATTGAAGCAACACAATAAGAGAGAACAACACAACACAACAAGATATACTCAAGCAAACACTTGGTCTTCTATTGTCATAATTCTTGTTGTAATTTGCCTAGCTTATCACTTTCACATCCTTGAGGTCTCAGGCTATTCTTGATTACACTTGCACTCAATTGTATAATTCATTATTGAGTTGTAATCTTGAATTTTTGGGTTATCATTCAACACAAGATATCCTTGTGAGGGTTCTTGTGGTAAGAACACACTTGGGCGATCTAGGTGTTTGGTGTAAGAAGATTGTGGTAATCTTCTTGTTGAGGTGTTGAAGAATTTTGTATTCTTCAAGGTTGAAGATTGTGGTAATCTTCACAAGGTGCCGTTGGAGATTGTGGTAATCTTCAAGAGAGATTGTGGTAATCTCAAAGGTGGTGTTGAAGAAGAGTGTGGTGCTCTTCAAGGTGTTGTTGTAAGTTGGTGTTGCATTAATTTTGGTAATTAATAAAATCTTTTTTCTTTTTGAAATTCATCCGGATATCTTTGGGGTGGTAGAGGATTAGGCCCTAGGTGGGTTGAACCTCTATAAATCGATGTGTGTTGTTTACATTCCGTACCTTTATTATTGTCTTTGAGCATTCGGTTTGAAAAAGAGGGCAAAATCGAAAAGATGGAGATAATCTATTCACCCCTCTAGATTATCGTAGCCGTTTGGACTTACAAGTGGTATCAAAGCCAAACTTTTTGGCAAGCTCGTTTCACATCGCGAGTGAAGAGGAACGATCGTTGGCTACGAACGAAGCTCATCTTACCGCACCTCCACCACCAAGCCACCACTATTTAATTCCAAAAATTTTATATTTTGGAAAGAAAGAATGGAATGTTATCTACAAGGTTGCGGGTTCGATATTTGGAACATCGTCATAAATGTAGAATCCATTCCGATGATAGACACACCACACACCTCCAAAGGCCTCAAAGAGTTAAATGAGGAAGAGAAGAAAATCATCTCCTTAAATGGTAAAGCTCTCAATATTTTATATTGTTCACTTACTTATTTGGAATATGAACATATTGTAGGAATTCAATCGGCACATGAAGTATGACAAAAATTAGAAGCCATTCATGAAGTATATGCAAATGATAAGAGCAATTCAAAAGCATCTACTTCTCAAAGGGATACAATGTCAAATCTAAGGAACAAGCCTCTTACAACTTCCAACCATGAAGAAGTTGAATATTGTCTTATGGGCATCAAAGAAGAAAACGAGGTATGTTTTAAACCCTCTACTTCTTATATGATATTGTTATTCAAAATGATTATGGTGATTTGCAAAATGATTTTGAAAATCTTCAAAATGAATTCCAAAATTTACTGTTAAGTACAAAAATTTGAAAAAGGAATTCAATGTTTTGAAAAATGAAAAGGATAGTTTATTTACTTCTTATGAATCACTATCATGTGCTCACACCACCACACTTGACAAGGTTAGAAACCTTGAAAAACATAATAGTACTCTTGTTGAGGATATAAATTGCATGAAAAATGATTTATCAAAATCCAACTTGAGTACCAATAAATTGCCCAAATGTTGTGAATGTTAATAGTTGTGATAGTTTGAATAGTGAACTTGATCATGAGCCTAATATTGTCAAGCATATGAAAAAGAATCGAGTTCCTATGCATATTAGTGATGTTACTTGCTTTTATTGCGGTAAGAATGGTCATACGGTAAATACTTGTCGAGCTAGAAATAACTCTAATCATTATTGGAGACCTAAAAGTCTCAAGACTAATCCCAAAGGACCCAAGCACTTGAGGGTACCACAAAATAATGTCATTTTAGGTACCCGTGCGAAATAATAATCGAAGAAAATTCATGCCGCTAAGGAAACATCAAATGAACATCTCATTTGATCAAAGAAGGAGAAAACAAAGTCAATTTCCAAGAAGAGGATATAATCAAAAATGGGAAAAACACAATCCTTGGAAATGGCAAAGACATCATCAACAATATGATTTTCCAAGAGAAAGACACTTTCGAAAATGGGAAGGCCACAATGCTTGGAGATTGAGCAATTGGAGAAATTGATGGCTCAAAAGCTACTCTAGAAAACCATAGGCAAGTGCACCTATCGTTTTGTAGTATAGATTATTAGTACCGAGTGTCATTCCCACGAGGATTGTAAGTACTAATAATTACCGTCTTTTTGTTATTTAATCTAGCAATTTTCAGAGTTTTGTTTGTTTAATGAAAATGAAAAATAGAGAATTTTAAAATAATTGCAACTTACAAAAGATCAAATAAAAATAGATTGTAGAATTAAGAAATCAAGAGCTAGAAATGTGTTTGAATGTAAATCCCTCTAGAATGTTTTTGTGATTTAACAAGATAAAAATACAACCATAATTCCTTAAGCAAAAACCAACCTCTTTTAGTAAAATCTCATGTTTCATGGACCGTAGAAATTCGATTTAAGTTAAACCTCTATCCAGCGAATAACTTCTAATCTCAAGTTGATTAACTGAAATCTCTTTCTAGTTAAAACCCCCAAGACAACATTATAACGATTTGTGAATTCCCATATTAGGTTTGACCCTAATCCAGAAGATTTATGTCGTCCTATATCTAGGATTGCATGCAACTCTTTTCACTTATTTAAGTTCTATTTCACCATAAATCTCTCGATTTCCCGGATGAAAAATAAACTTCAAATCAATATTGCATATACCAATTTGAATGAATAAAGCATAATATAAGTGAATCACACAAAACATGAAGATTTTATTAAAAACATACAAACCTTAATCACAAATTCATTCTAGAGTTCATTACATTCAAACACTAGAAATTTAGCTACACATGGCTTTGACAAAAGAGTATATACACAAGAAGATATGAATAAAATGAACATGGTGTACTTAGCTCTTATTCAAGACCAATACAAGACTTCCTCCTTGGTTGATTACAATGATGTTGAGCTCCAAGCCTTCTCCTCTATTGCTCTTCAACTTCCAACTCTACCTCTCTTTTATCCTCTCAATGTATTTTGCTTTGAAACTTAGAATATACAATGAATATACAATGAATCTCTATCAATGAATACTACATGAATTATGAATATCCTTTCCAACTCAAACTCTTGGCTTTTATAGGCACCATCTTTGTGAAAGAACACATCAATAATGCTAACAAATGCTCCACTTCCATGGTTGTTGGTTGAATCATTGTGTGCACATTCATAGTTGAGTTGGTTGAATCATTGTGTCCACATGACAATTGAGGGAATAATAGAGCTTGGTGCATCAAAATGAGGTGTAAAAGTTGCTCAAAGGTTGTCAAAAAGCAACAATGGAAAGTCTCCATAATTTCCGCCAAAGAAAAACCGGTGCGGGACGAAAGGCACGCCCGTCTTTCAAAGCACGGCCAGGCCGTGTTTGGTACGTCTTGGCCAAAAATTTGCTCGGTTTCGGCTCCTCAAAAGCACGGTCGTGCTTAAAACACACCCCGCCCGTGTTTGATGAAAAGGCCCCGAAATGACGCCAAAAGCGTTTAGCTTGGGATTTTGAGTGTTTTTGCATCCAAAACCCCGGGTATGTTTTGACATGAAACCATGGCCCAAAATTCACCAAAAAGAGCTCCAAATCATCAATCTACACCAATAAAAGCACATCGGAGTAATGTGAACTATGTACAATCAAAAATTTATGAAACTAACAATAAAATAACTCAAATCATACTTAAATATACACATAAAACATGTATAAAAGACCCTTATCAAACCACCTCCAACTTTGAACTTTGCTTGTCCTCAAGCAAAACATTAAATCAATAAGAATGGTTCAATAAATTACAACACACAAGGATTTTTTTTTTTCAACACATTGAACACAAGCAGTCAAGTTCTTAGCCTTCTCAACCCGAATTAACCATTCAGTACAAACACAGTTTTGCAAAGTGATCGACTGTCAAGACAGACTGTAATATCAGCAGGCATTATTCAAACTTGAAATCATCACTCCACAAATATTGATAGTTATGAATAACATCAATTCAATAATGTCATGAAAATACAAGAATTCAATGGATCATTGTAGTTAGCCTACTAGTCATATAACCAAGCTTCTTGAACTTTTATTGGAATGAGAATTCAAGGAATATACATTCTCCCTTTCAATTTTTCTTTTTTTTTGTAGGTCCTTTCGAGGCATTCTTCCACTAGGTTTATATTTTGAATTTTCGTTCAAACACTCCTAGGGTGGTTTCCCATACTCATATTTGTGTCGCCGTTTTACGTAAAAAGACAAACATGGGGCTCATGAATGCTCCTAGTTACTAAGCAACAACAAATAGATGAGTATAACCTCGATTGGATTCCTTTTTTTTTTTTTCTTCTTCTTTTTTTTTCTCATTTGTTTTTTTTTTTCACAAGCTTGGTATAGCAACTAGTTAACCACCACTAAATCATGAATTCTCAAACGTTCATAACACTAAGCTTTGTCGTAAATGCCCGAACAAATCAAGTATTATGGAGTTGGAAATCTCGTCAAAATTTAGCACACATCTACATCAATCTATCCTAAACAATCAATTGCTTCACATTGAAAACACAAATCAAAAAGTAAATTTTGGTGTAATTGGGCTAAGTTATTGACTAGCAAACACTCAATTTGTAAAAAAAAAAAATACCTCTTGTCGACAAACTAAAAATAAAAGCAAGCACACATAAACTAAGAATGTAATTGCACCCACCTCCAACTTTAAAGGTTCACATTGTCCTCAATGTGAAAGAAAGAGATGAATGAACACAAACAAAACACTCAAAAATCAACCACACTAGAAGAAAATAAAAGAGGTAAAAAAGAAAATACGACCTTACTAGAAGAGTGAAATCGGTGATTGAGCGACCATTGGGTTGTTTAGACGGGACCTTCATACCTAATCAAGGATACACAACTCGAATACCGTGAAATCATCAAATATAATTTTTTTTTTTGAATTTTTTTTTTTTTTTTATAATAAAAACACGGCCGTGCTTAAAAAGCACGGCCGGGCGTGTTCTTTCGTCATTTAATTTTTTAAGCAAAAATTTTTTTTTTTAATTTTTTTAAACACTGGTCGTCTTTTCAAGCACGGCCTGGGCGTGTTCGATGCAATTTTTCCTATAAAACCTTGGATTTTTTGAACACGGTCGGGTGTGTTCGCGATTGGGTGGGTGACGAACACGGCCGTGCTTAAAAAGACGGCCAGATCGTGTTTTTTTTTTTTTTAATTTTTTTTTCAATCCCCAAGCAATAAAAAAAAAATAAGTAAAAGAAAATGCACACAAAATGCCGGGTTGCTTCCTCGGTTAGCGCTTCTTTAAAGTCATATAATTGGACCGTTTTACCCAAATGTGGAGATTAGTCGGGTGGAGCTTTGGACTTATGAAAATCCCTTAGGTATTTAGTAGTATTACCTCCAACTTTATGCTTCAAAATGTGCTCTTTGAACTTTAGGTCCCCTTTTCGGGCATAAGCTTCCAACATGGACTTTGAACAACACTTTTCTCCAGGAGATTTTTAGATTTCTCATCGTGCAACGAAATTGAATCGGCAAAAGAACAAGTAGTATCCTTTTCAATATCAACATGAATTTTAAAAATTACTTGTTCATCCCCCACCTCAATGTTAATTTTCCTCATGCACATCAATGATTGATTTTGCCGTAGCCAAGAAAGAACGCCCAAGAATTAGAGGAACCTCAATATCATCATGCATGTCAAGAATAACAAAATCAACTAGGAATGTGAATTTATCGATCTTGACTAACACATCATTAATAATACCTCTAGGATGTTTAATCGATTTATCGGCTAAGTGTATGTCCATCCTAGTAGGTTTGGTTCACTTAATCCCATATGCTTGAATGTTTCATAAGGCAATCACCAACGAGGTAAACCATCAATTGTACAAGGGATAATAAAACTTCCGGATCATTACATTTTTGTGGTAGATTATTGGAAGAACATTTATCATTCAATTGCACATTTGATAGTTCGTTAAGCTTATTTTCATTAGAAATGATGTCATTTAGATCCTTAGCATGCTTTGAAAGAGGTTGAACAAATGGAATATTAGTATGTAGTTGCTTGAATGACTCAAGGTACTTACCAAATTTGTCCTCCCTTCTATCTTCTTCGGTTAGACTCGGTAAGGGATCTTGGGCTTGTATTCGCGACCACCTTTTTCATGGGCTTTTCTTCGTGTTTGTCGTCCTCCACATATTTCTGCATGGTGGCGTTGGCATAATCATGATCATGTGGAAAACTGATGGTGATTGCCTTTACGTGCTCCCTTGGGTTTGGCTCGGTGTTACCTGGCAAACTTCCTTGTGGCCTTTCGGAAATCATTTTTGCAATCTGGTCTATTTGGTTTTCCATTATGGATAGATGCCTCTTGATTTCTCAAGGATGTTTCCACCGCCTCGAATCGGGTATCGTTGATTGCACAAACTTTGTTATAACATCTTCCAAGTTAGGCTTACTTTGATTTGGTCAAACCGGAGACGTGTGTAGATCAGGATTGGGATTAGGTCGTGGTTGGCCTTGGTTTCCCCAACCGAAATTAGGATGTTGTCGCCACCCAGGATTGTATGTGTTGTTGTAAGGATTACTTGGGTAATTTCTGCCTTGATTCCCAACGTAATTAGCCTGTTCAGTGTGAGGTATTGTGTGTGGGCAGTCCTGATGATTATGCAATCCTCCGCAAGTTTCACAAGATAAAACATGCGGCGGTGGTGGTTTAGGAGCTGCTAGATCGTCGATCTTTTGGGTCAAAGCTTCGACTTGTGCAGCTAGTGTAACCACTGCATCTGCATTATAAACGCCCACTGTTCTGTTAGGTTTAAATGACGGATTGCCATTGATAGCCATTCATGGCCATTCCTCTATCGATCTTGGGCGAACTTTCCGGTGTTTTATTGTTCAAAGTTCCCCCAGCCGCCGCATCAATCATTTGCCTTGTTGACGAGAGTAGCCCATTGTAAAATGTTTGGACTTGCATCCAAATAGGAAGACCATGATGTGGGCATTTTCGCAGCAATTCTTTGAATCTCTCCCAAGTGTCGTACAAGGTCTCGTCGTCTTCTTGAGTGAATGAAGAGATTTCATTCCTCAATCGTGCGCGATTTTGGCGGTGGAAAATATTTCAAAAGGAACTTTTCGCCATGATGCTCTATGTTGTGATTGTTCCTTTGGCAAAGTATTTAGCCATTGTTTAGCCCGTCCCCAAGAGTAAATGGGAATAGGCGCAAATAGATGGCATCGTCGAGACTCCATTTATTTTGAAGGTATCACAAATTTCAAGGAAATTTGCGATATGATTGTTCGGATCTTTCGCCTGGTAGGCCGTCAAATTGAACAAATTGTTGCACCATTTGAATGACATTCGGTTTGATTTCAAAATTATTGGTCGCAATAAATGGGCCTTACGATGCTAGATGACGTGTCGTCCATGGATGGTTTGGCATAATCATACATAGTTCTTTGTTCATCCGCCATGACGAAATCTTTACTTTCGTTAGTATCCTTTTCGTGGTCTCGTGTTAAGACTTTCCTATGTGTTGCTACGGTGGTGTCGCACTTCCAAATTCGGCGACGAGTAGGCATACGCTGCGGTAAACAAAGAGGATAAGTATAAACTAAGACTTACAAAGATAGATAAAAAAATTAATGGTAAAATAAAAAAAAAAAAAAAATGATTAAATTAACAAAAATAAGGTGTTCTTAATATTACAATCCCCACAACGGCGCCAAAAACTTGATGGCTCAAAAAGCTACTCTAGAAAACCATAGGCAAGTGCACCTATCGTTTTGTAGTATAGATTATTGAGTACCGAGTGTCATTCCCACGAGGATTGTAAGTACTAATAATTACCGTCTTTTTGTTATTTAATCTAGCAATTTTCAGAGTTTTGTTTGTTTAATGAAAATGAAAAATAGAGAATTTTAAAATAATTGCAACTTACAAAAGATCAAATAAAAATAGATTGTAGAATTAAGAAATCAAGAGCTAGAAATGTGTTTGAATGTAAATCCTCTAGAATGTTTTTGTGATTTAACAAGATAAAAATACAACCATAATCCCTTAAGCAAAAACCAACCTCTTTTAGTAAAATCTCATGTTTCATGGATCGTAGAAATTCGATTTAAGTTAAACCTCTATCCAGTAGCGAATAACTTCTAATCTCAAGTTGATTAATCTGAAATATCTTTCTAGTTAAAACCTCCAAGACAACATTATAACGATTTGTGAATTCACATATTAGGTTTGACCCTAATCCGAAGATTTATGTCGTCCTATATCTAGGATTGCATGCAACTCTTTTCACTTATAGTTCTATTTCACCATAAATCTCTCGATTTCCGGATGAAAAATAAACTTCAAATCAATATTGCGCATATACCAATTTGAATGAATAAAGCATAATATAAGTGAATCACACAAAACATGAAGATTTTATTAAAAACATACAAACCTTAATCACAAATTCATTCTAGAGTTCATTACATTCAAACACTAGAAATTTAGCTACACATGGCTTTGACAAAAGAGTATACTACACAAGAAGATATGAATAAAATGAACATGGTGTACTTAGCTCTTATTCAAGACCAATACAAGACTTCCTCCTTGGTTGATTGCAATGATGTTGAGCTCCAAGCCTTCTCCTCTATTGCTCTTCAACTTCCAACTCTACCTCTCTTTTATCCTCTCAATGTATTTTGCTTTGAAACTTAGAATATACAATGAATATACAATGAATCTCTCTATCAATGAATACTACATGAATTATGAATATCCTTTCCAACTCAAACTCTTGGCTTTTATAGGCACCATCTTTGTGAAAGAACACATCAATAATGCTAACAAATGCTCCACTTCCATGGTTGTTGGTTGAATCATTGTGTGCACATTCATAGTTGAGTTGGTTGAATCATTGTGTCCACATGACAATTGAGGGAATAATAGAGCTTGGTGCATCAAAATGAGGTGTAAAAGTTGTTCAAAGGTTGTCAAAAAGCAAAAATGGAAAGTCTCCATAATTTCCGCCAAAGAAAAACCGGTCCGACGAAAAGCACGCCCGTCTTTCAAAGCACGGCCAGGCCGTGTTCGCGGATTTTCCGAACACGGCCGTCTTCAAAAGCACGGCCTGGCCGTGTTTGGTACGTCTTGGCCAAAAATTTGCTCGGTTTTGGCTCCTCAAAAGCACGGCCGTGCTTAAAAACACCCCGCCCGTGTTTGAAAAGGCCCCGAAATGACGCGTTTAGCTTGGGATTTTGAGTGTTTTTGCATCCGAAACCCCGGGTATGTTTTGACATGAAACCATGGCCCAAAATTCACCAAAAAGAGCTCCAAATCATCAATCTACACCAATAAAAGCACCTCGGAGTAATGTGAACTATGTACAATCAAAAATTTATGAAACTAACAATAAAATAACTCAAATCATACTTAAATATACACATAAAACATGTATAAAAAGACCCTTATCGAAATCATCATCAACAAGACGATTCTCAAAGGGAAGATATCATCAACAATGGGAACGACACAACCCATGGAAATGGCGTAATTGGTAACCCGTATCTCCTATTTAAATATGCATTTTATTTTGTTATTATGCATGCTTTTATTTGTGTCTTAATTGCAAATAAGTTTTCAAGTATTTATTTTCTAATTAAGGTCTTCAATATATATTTGCGCTTTTAAAATATTTTTGAAAAAAAGACCTTATATGATGTTTTTAAAACTCTTGTGCATTTTTGTAGACTAAAGTGTGTTATCATCTCTTATGGATTTTTATGGCATGAGCTTACTTGTGATATCTCTTAGCCTACACTTTTATCATTATGATTTGTGCTAGATTTGTTTTAAGAATTGTGTAATATTTTCACAAATGGCCATTTACGTCATTATTTGTCAAGAAATGCATAAATTATCGAGGTACGTTTACTTGTGTTATTCTTACTCTTATAGACTCGATATATGTATTGCCATGTGCCTATGTGCTTGTTTTTCATAGTATTTCATACAAGTGCCATTAAGAGGATTTTTAGATTTTTTTTAAAGGCACTATTCGATATTTGATTGCACATATTTGCTTTGTTCAAATACTTCTTTTAAATGAGGTCTCAACTATATGCTATCGGATTTTCAAATTTCAAAAGAGACCTTTTGTAGCTTTCTTAAGCTTATTTGAACTTGCATGATTTATTAGACTCTTGATGATCTTCTAAATGCATAGTATGTGTTTCTTGCTTCATGGTATATATATATAGTGTCTATTTCTACTATGCTCTTATGCAAGATATTTTGTGATTGATGATTGAGGCATGTTTTTACACTTGAGCTATTTTTTCTTGCTTATATAAGCGATCCAGGTAATGAGTTTGTCAAGTTGTGTAGATGAGAAATGAAGAACTCCAAATATTAGTTACCTCAAAATATTTGGATGTAAATGTTCTATTATAAACACCTTAGATCAATCGGATGCCCTATGATGATAGTGATGAAGAAGACAAAAAGGGTATTACGGAACAAACTCGATGACCAAGGCAACATTGGTCGAACTAAGGCGAGGTTAGTAGCTCGAATGTATTTTCAAGAAGAAGGTAATTGATTTTGATGTAATATTTGCACTCATAACACATTTAGTAGCTATTTGCATTTTACTTGCCCATTCTTGTTTTAAGAAAATTTCAAGCTTTACCAAATGGATGTTAAATCCAATTTTCTCAATGGTTTTATTCAAGAAGAAATCTATGTAAAACAACCTCAGGGGTTTAAAATTTTTCTTAAAAAAAATGCTTTTTATAAAAGGCCTTGTATGATTTAAAACAAGTACCCCATGTATGGTATGATAGATTTAGCTATTTTTGGCTAAATGATTTTACAAGAGGAAAGTTGATACTACTCTCTTTGTTTTTGAAAGGGCAAGATTGTTTACTTGTGCATTTTTATGAGAATATCTTTGGTGCTACTAATGAATATTTGTGCAAGATATGTTTTTCTAAGTTGATACTAGGTGAACTTGAGATGAGCATGATGGGGGAGCTCAATTTCTTGCTTGGACTACAAATTATTCAATGCCAAGAAGATGGTTATATTTCAAAAAGAACTCTTGAAAGGAGTTAAACATTGAAGAAAGAAGAACCATCTCAACCTCTATGGCTAAAGATTGACAAAGGTTGAGAAAGGCATATCGGCCAACAAACAAATTCGAGGTATGTTTTTCTTGTATTATTCCTATAGACTCGACATTCCATATGCCTTATGTCTATATGCTCGACTTCAAAAACTATTCCAACGAATCTCATTAAAGTGCCGTTAAAAGAAATTTTCAAATATTTGAAAGGCACTTCTTCTTATAACTTGTATATCCATAGCTTTAAAACGTTCTTAGTTTTCGGGATATCAAGTCCGGTATTTATTATACGGTTTTTCGTATTCAAAATATAGTTCGTCATAATCGAACTAAACATATTGAGATTCGATATTTTTTTAAAAGGAATTGAGTTTTTAACAAAAACTTGAGATGTGTTTAATTTCGTCTCAAAGATAACTCATGAGACTTTTTAATCGTCAATCCGCCGAGTATTTTACCTCATTTCGAGCTTGATTATGACATAATGTATATTGAATGAGGTCTACGTTTGCATTTTGCACGCTTTTAAAACTTAGGGGCGAAAAATCATTTTTGAATCAAAATTCGGATTTTATATAAAACAGAGAGAGTGGGGTGGTCGAGGGTGAGGCAACCGGTCGCCCACCCGATCGGCCGATCGCCCTCACTTAGGACCGGTTGCCTTATGCCTGTTTTTGGCTTAAAATGTTTTGTTTTCCGGACGTTGGCATTTTGGCCTTTTAACTCTATTTTCGTCCCCTTTGTCATTTTCACACACATTTCACTTCAAATGTATTTTGTTGCATAAGTTATATATTTTGGGTATTGTCTAGCTCGACTATCATCATCATTGCTCGTCTTTACCGATCGAATGGTAAGAATTTCACTCTCTTCACTCAATTGGGTTGAACCCTTGAGAACCTAGGGTTTATATGTCTATTTCTTGATGCAAATTATATATGTTTGTGATGAGCTTATTGATTGTTGATGAATGATATTTATTAAATTGCATTTGGTGATGAAAAATTTGGCTTGATTTTATTTACAAGGGCTATATATATCTTTTTCAATTTTTGACTCGCCAAATGTTCGATAAAACGTTTCAATGAAAAATTCATCACCTACATGATTCTCTCGATTTCAAAAGTCTTATATATTTATAGAGATCATGTTTTGCTTATCAAATGATCTTCCATAAGCTTCTACAAGTCGTATGATTCGACTCTTCCCTCCTATTTGTTTTAAAAGCTTCAATGACCAAATAGCTCGATACATCGGTTTTTGCGCACTTTGATATGAATATATGATGTATTTATCGTGCTAACATTCTTTTGATGATTCCAAAGGAGGAGAAACAGGTTATGAGCTCTTTATCTCAAAGAAGCTAAGATAAGCTCAAACGAAAAAGAAGCTATAAGCTTTGGCTTTTAAAAACCATATGTTGTGGGATCATATTTATGTCCACTTGATGTATTATGGTTATGTATGATTCTTAGTCCATTGGTTGTAGTATGGACTTATATACGTTTCTAATGATGTCTCTTTTGTGTGGGGGAGCTTTTAAGTTTTTAAATACTTATGCTCAATATCGTAAAGCTAAGATTTTAGCTTATGTTTAAGTTCTTCTATATAACTCTTTTGTTGTGCATGTTGATAGGGGAGCATCTATAATATGTGTTTGAATATCTCTACTCCCTTCCTGTGTTTATATTGCGTGGAATGTTGTCGCCACAACGGATAGTTCCTTTTAACTTAGGTAAAATTGTTTTGTTTTCAAAATCGACCTCGTTAAAATTATTTTGGTTTATAATCATCAAAAAGGGGAGATTGTTTGATAAATGGTTTTATCATGATTTTGATGATTTTATTTTTATACCAAAACAATGGTTTTAAAGGTTATCCAAATACTTCTAAATGATTTAAAATGGTTTTAATATTTTAGGAGTATTTCTTGATTTATTTTCGACAAAATTGGACAACACTTTTAATGATTCTGTGTCTATGTGTTTTCACATCCAAACCTTGTTTCTAAATATTGTCCTAATACTTCCGATCGTTCTAAAATGTTTTTACTATTTTTTGAGTATTTCTTGGAGTTTATTTTCGATAAAATATTGGACAACACTTTTGTTTTGAGGGGCCAACCGGTCGCCTCTATAGGCAATCCGTACAAGAGTACGTTGAAATAAAATTGAACCTGGAGTATAAAAAGCGGTCGGCCAGTGCATCGGGGCGTCGCCCGTCGCCAGGGAGTGCGGCCGGTTCGCAAGTTTTCGTTGAAAAAACTCATGTTCTTCACTTCTTTGAGACATGGACCGGTTGGGCATAGGGGTGACCGGTCAAACCCCACGTCGGCCGGCCGCCCTATGTAAAAATGTTGTGTCATTTTTGAACTTCTATTCTGCTTGCGATGGTCGCCTCTCTCTAGTTTGAAAAAAATCGAGTTTTTGACAAAGAAACAACTTTCCTTAATTTGTGGGATGGATTTCTAATGACTCTTTTCTTCAAATGTCTTGCAATTTTTACTGAGAATTCATGTCCCCAAGAGGAGCCTATCATGTACAAGATATCTTCTATAAATAGAGGAAGAATTGAAGCAACACAATAAGAGAGAACAACACAACACAACAAGATATACTCAAGCAAACACTTGGTCTTCTATGTCATAATTCTTGTTGTAATTTGCCTGGCTTATCACTTTCACATCCTCGAGGTCTAGGCTATTATTGATTACACTTGCACTCAATTGTATAATTCATTATCGAGTTGTAATTTTGAATTTTTTGGGTTATCATTCAACACAAGATATCCTCTTGTGAGTGTTCTTGTGGTAAGAACACACTTGGGTGATCTAGGTGTTAGGTGTAAGAAGATTGTGGTAATCTTCTTGTTGAGGTGTTGAAGAATTTGGTATTCTTCAAGGTTGAAGATTGTGGTAATCTTCGCAAGGTGCAGATTGGAGATTGTGGTAATCTTCGCAAGGTGCCGTTGGAGATTGTGGTAATCTTCAAGAGAGATTGTGGTAATCTCAAAGGTGGTATTGAAGAAGAGTGTGGTGCTCTTCAAGGTGTTGTTGTAAGTTGGTGTTGTATTAATTTTGGTAATTAATAAAATCTTTTTTCTTTTTGAAATCCACCCTGGATATCTTGGGTGGTAGAGGATTAGGCCGTAGGTGGGTTGAACCTCTATAAATCGACGTGTGTTGTTTACATTCCGCACCTTTATTATTGTCTTTGAGCATTCGGTTTGAAAAAGAGGGCAAAATCGAAAAGATGGAGATAATCTATTCACCCTCTAGATTATCGTAGCCGTTTGGACTTACTGATGAGATAATCTTTTAGAGTTGTTGATGACTTGTAAAAAATTTGTGGAAATAATAGTGTAAAATATAATGTAAGAAAGTTGATCAAAAATTAAAAATTGATCCAAAAATAGACAACGCGAATCTTATTTTATACCTTTTGTTAACAATATAAAGAGAAAAAAAAAAAAATGAGTTAATTTTGGAGAGAAATGAGAATTTTTTCTTGAAATTTTTTCATTTTTTCACAAACAATCGTACATCCTAAAATATTTTCACTCTAAAATAAAAATTTTGGAAAATATTTCACATCCAATTACCACCTCAAATATCTACTTTTACAGAGCAACCAGATAAGGACAACTTTAACCAGCGCGGCTCACATCCTAAGCCGAGCCACTGCAACCCATCACCGGATCAACCGGTAAAGAAAATAGCCAAAAAGAAAGCAGCAACGACCGTACAAGTTACTGCAATTTAGCAGTAGCAGGTCGTTTCCCAATCCCCATTCCCACGGCAGTTAGTATGCATTTACTGCGTGCTCCCCACCCTCTTTCTCTCTCACACACACACGCATAAATCACGCACTTTCTCTCTCTTCCATCCCCATACTTAGCTAATCTCCCTCGAAATTGGATTGTATTGCATTATTTTCGTGTTTCTGAGTGCTAATTTTCGTCTTTTCAACTGCAAATGTCCGTTGTTCTCTCTATCTAGAGTGGAGATTTGCTCGTCCGTACTGAACTGGTAAAGTGGTAATGCTTTTTTTATTTTTTGGTTTTGGAATGTAGTTAGTCGTATTGTATGGGGGAGAAACTTCATTTTTGATCCGTTTAATGTGTTTGCTTTTTGAAGTGACGATTGAGTTCATTTTTTGTTCTGGTGAGATTTCGGCATTCATGTGATTATTTTGTGATTCTGTTGATTAATAATATACTTCAAGTCAGTGGAAATTGAAGTTCTTAAGTTCAATTTTTTTTTCCCCCTTAAGTGTGGTAATTGATGTCGTAGGAATGCTGTTTTGTGCAAATTGTGAACTCATTAATTCACTTATGATTAGGTTCTTTCTGAGTATGCTTGGTTTCTGTTATGCGGATTTGGACAAATTAGAGTAGTTTTTTTCCCCATCTCAATTCAAGTACTAATTATATCAAATTCTCGGCTCTTATTTCTGCTGGAAAGATTTATAATTAGGATAAAACCCAGATGTCTTTCCAGAAAGTGATATTTGATATTATAAATTTTTATAGTAGGTTGTCAGAGTATATCACACAAATTGTTAGAACTTGTGTGTGTGTGTGTGTGTGTGTGTGTGAGAGAGAGAGAGAGAGAGAGAGAGAGAATCTTTTTTTTCTTATTTTTTTTTCTGGTTCAATAATTGCGACCAAACTGAGCCCGTGAATTATAGGAGATTCAATGCATTACATTTAAACTTCCCACTAACTATACATGTCAAACCTAAAAAGATTCCGAATTTCTTGTCTTTCTCAAATGCAACTTGCAGAATCTAAGCTCAGCTATAATATCTTAAGGCTGTGTATGTTTTTCATGACTCGCCCTTATAATTTTCCTTGTCTCTTGGCAGGAATTTGTTTCAGAGCTTGCAGTTTCTGCCTGTTGAGAGTTCTACTCAATAAGCTTACATAAGGAGTATGTTCCCCTTGTCCTATGATGAAGATTAGTTAAATGAAGAAATAGCAGGTTCGGAGATACCCAATAAAGGAGACCTTTCAATAGAAAAATATTGGTTTTCGATTACAGTGTAAGACTAAAATTGCAAGCTTTGCATCAGTTTGGACTTCACTGGCTTCATATAAAACTTTCTATGTTGTCTTGATATCTTAATTGAAATTCTTAGTACAAGGGAAAGAGGGTTTCACATGATATGCAGAATTGTGGGTATAAGTGATCAGGAAGGAAAAGCATTGGTGGTGTTACTAGCAGCTAATTAGGCCTGTTTGAATAGTGAGATGTTGGAAACTGAATCATGCCCTTCAAGAGTTTTATCACCTTTCGAGGAGAGCGGCGATGAAGAGCTGTCCGTTCTTCCTAGGCATACGAAGGTTATTGTGACAGGGAATAACAGAACAAAGAGCGTTTTGGTGGGTTTGCAAGGTGTCGTCAAGAAGGCTGTTGGGCTTGGTGGTTGGCATTGGCTGGTATATCTTCAACATCTTAGAAACGACTTGATCCTAATTTTATTATTTGTTTACTCTTTAATAGGAGTAGTAATTTAGAACTGATAATTAGTGTTGGGTTTTCCTTTTTGTTTAAACTATCTTTGTTAACAATTTCATCTTTTATGACGTGCCAGGTATTCATAGGGATAATAACATTGCACAGTAGTGATAATAAATTGATTCCTATGCAAATATTAGTTTCAGTTAGGAATGAGGGCATTTAATTGTTTGCTTGATGGAGCTCTTTATGGTTGATATGATTCTGTGCTTTTGGATTCAATTAGATGTACTTCTATCTAAGGTGAAAAAGAGTTATTCATTAGTTTTCTTATGCAAGTAGAACTTCTTGTGTAATGATCCTGGAAACTATGAAATGCTATATGTAACTGAACTTTATTGAAATTAAAGGTTTCCTTTTACTCACTTAGCTGTTTTAGTGATTGTACTTGTTAAAAGAAAGTGTCATTTTCCTTTGAGTTTTATTCTTCTTATCCTAAGTTTTAGTTTCTCCAGTGTTAAATTTATGAGTGTTTATTTTTTTACCTCTCGTTTTCCCCCAAACCTTTCGACGTTTTTGCTAAAAGTCTATGGTATAATAACAGGTACTGAAGAATGGGGTTGAGGTCAAGCTCCAAAGGAATGCTCTGAGCGTATTAGAACCTCCTACTGGGAATGAAGATGATGATGATTACGATTTTGATGATTCTAGCAGTGGCTCTGATATTGGTGACAAGCACCTCCGTCGCTTCTGTAAGTTGCAGCTTTTTCTCCTGGAATATCCCTATAATGTTTCATTCTGTTTTGGTGTTCAGTCTTCAATGTGTGGTAAATAATTTAACCTTTTTTAATTATTTTATATATTTCCTTTGAACAGCTTATGGTTTTCACTTAAGCAAGATAAGCAAGCCAAGAGTTCGGTGCAAGAGGCCATGGTCTCCATCTGCAGCTTCCACAAAGTCAATGAATCGCAGCATTAGCAGAGAAGTTCAGTCCAAATGTTATGCAACACAATTGGTAAGAACCATAACAGAAGATTGCAATTTCGTATACTAACAAAGTTGACATAAATCTGCATCAATTCTAGTATTTTCGTGCTGATGCTTGTTTAGATCCTCATTAAATTTAATTCATTCGAATACTTGAGAAAGCATGTAGTTGATTTTTTTCTTCTTTTATGTTAATGTAGGAATCATTGAATCCTTATTTACGGGTGCTGGAAAAATTACAATTAGAAACTCTTCGTAATTAGATTGTTTTGATGAGCGAATGCATTCATGCCTTTGATATCATGTTCTTGGCTAAGTTTTCTATAAATTCAACCAAAGAACTGACTCAGTGCTTTCTTCTACTTCATTCAGTCTTGGTTGTTGATGATTTTATTGCTCTGATATTCGAATTACAACTCATTGGTGTTCAGTTCTCTGATTGATGTCAGCTTGATTTATGTTGCTTTTATATTTTCTTTTCCGCAACTCTTTACATATAACTTGCTTTTTTATTAGATCAATCAGAGAGTGAATTTGGCAAAGCTTGGGACTGGATCGTTATGGAGATATTGGCGAAGATTCCACCTTGTGGGTGTTTTTTCCTTCTTTCTTTTATCATTTTTCCTTTTATTTCCGGCCAGCTTCTAATATTTTACTTATTTTGTGCTCCTCAATATCAATATGCAGGCCAATGCAAGTCCTAACCCTACAAAGGAACAATTGATTAACACTGTCCAGCAGCATTTTTCTTCACAGGTACCTCTCTAAGCCCCCAAACCCCAGCCCCACAAAAAAACAGAAAAAAAGATAAAAAAGAAAAGTTCCCATTTGAATGGGAAAGAGTCTAATTACTTGGCCTTTCTACTACAGAAAGTGGACGAGGTAGAAGTGATTCTGGAATTTATTCGTGCGGCCAAGAGACTGCAATCAGTTGGCAAGGATTGAGATTTGATGCTGATTACAGAGTTAGATCGCCTCAGTGCCTGTATTATATATGTATCTAGTAGGTATACTTATGAACCCTAACTTTAGTTCACCTCTAATTATTGACTATTAATGTAGAGACCAGGTGTGTATGAGTGTTAACTTATTCCTTAATCTGGAATACTGCTAACCTTGTATTATGGCTCATTCATATCTTGCCCCTTATTCAGTTATTCCTCAACTTTCATATCCAAATACATGGCCCCTTCAATAAATCTGTCTGGGGCCCTGGAAAGTCTATAACATCAAGGCAATCATCAAAATGTAATAACTAAGTGCACATGTAGAAGGCAGGCTGTTATGTGGTGAATGTTGATATTTGGGTGAGATGGGGACAGGCACAAGGGTTATTGAAAAGTCACCAATTAGGAATGTATGGTTTTCCTTTACTAAGTCAAGTCATCAAGTGTTACATTTTTATTGGAGGGTCTCTTTCTCTTTTGGGTTAGGCCAGTTTTGAAAATTCTTTATTTGTACTCACCTTTGTTTTATGGTTCATGAAATTTAGAGTTTGATCATGAGAATAGTTAGTGCATGCCTGTAAGGGAGTGTTTCCAAAAGCTTCTGGTTTTAAAAGAAGTGATTTATTATATTAGTCACTGGAAGTGTAAAACAATTAAAGAGTAAGAAGTTGTGATTTGTAAATAGAAACTGAAAATTGATCAAGTTAATAAAGAGTGTTTGTTGAATAAGTTATAAATAGGGGTATGAACAAGTCGAGTCGAGAAAGATCGTATTGTTCAAGCTTGTTTGAATTTTTATCGAGTTTCAAAAATTGTGTTTGAACTTGTTTGATTATTAATCAAATCGAGCTCGAACGAGCTTCGATCAGTGAACACTAATCGAGCTCGAGTAGTTTGATATGTTTACACATATTTTATTCTCTTTTTACTAATCGAGTCGAGCTCAAGCCGGACTTTACATTTTATTGAACGTAAAAATGTGTTCAAGCTTGGTTTGTTATGGTAACGAACCGAGCTCAAACAAGCTTTTATCGATCGATCTCAAATCGAGTAGCTTGGTTCGTTTTTCAACTCTAGTTATAAACGTGCTTTTACATATTTCAAAATGAAATCGTAAGTAGAATCTTAAACCTAAAACATTCGTGCATTTAGATTCCCGATTAAATTGTATAGAATCATGACATTTGAAAATACAAAAAAAAAAATTATTAGCTAAAACCTAACAATCGTTTTTTAAGTGTTTACAAAAAGTGTGCATGCAAGCACCCCAAAATTTTTTTGTCCCATTTTTTCTATGGAAAAAAAAAATAAAATAAAATTATATATATATTTTTAAGGAAAAAAAAATAGTTGAGTTAGGGAAAAAAATTTGAGTTAGGGGTAGTCAGGCGAGAGCCGCTACGCCCTGTGCAAGTGTACGATGTGGAAATCCCCACCTCGCTAGGCGAAGTCCGTCCGAAAGACAATCATGATCAAGTACTGGTAGTAGAAGCCCCATTTGCTTATAATGTGATCATGGGCGACCCTGATCGAATCAATTTCAAGTTGTGGTGTCCACTTATCACTTGAAGATGAAGTTCCCTACATCGGGAGGGTAGGCGAAGTACGAGGCGATCGATGGCGGCTAGAGATGCTATAATGTTTCCTAAAAAAGAAGGATGGGAGAGAAGTGAGAACTATAAAGCAAATAACACGCGAAGAAGAAGGTCAAGGTGAGTAAAAAAAAGAAAAGGAGAATGTTAAAAAAGCTAGGACAATGGCGGAATATAGGGTTGAGCCAACGGAGCAAAGATACAAAATGATTGAGCTCGAGCAGGGCAACCGGATAAGTTCACTAAGATAGGTCGCAAATGGACTCGAAGCTAGAAGTGTTGATGATTCAATTTCTTAGGGAGAACGTGGACATTTTTGCTTGGAAACCTTCGATTTCAAGGCGTAGACCCGAGGTGATGGTTCACCGATTGAATGTGGATCCGTTAAGCGAGGCGGTGAAGCGAGAAAAAGCGAAGCTTTGGAAGGCGAAAGAAACAAAATTATAGAAAACGAGGTGAACAAATTATTAGAAGCGGGATATGTTGTGAAAATTCGAGTTCACTTAGTGGTTATCAAATGTAGTTGTAGTGCCCAATGCTAACAACAAATGGAGGATGTGCATAGACTTTACATGATCCGAATAAGGCATGCCCCAAAGATCCCTACCCCTACCTCGCATCGACCTCTTGGTGAACTCCACATCAGGATGTGTCTTGCTTAGATGATGGATGCATACCAAGGGTATCACCAAATTTTTATGGCGGAGGAAGATAGGGACAAGACCTCGTTTGTGATGGAGAACGGGGTTTATTGTTACATGGTAATGCCGTTTGGGCTAAAGAACGCGGGAGCTACTTATCAGAGGTTAGTCAACCTCATGTTTAGAGAGAAAATTGGCAAATCAATGGAAGTGTATGTTGATGATATGTTGGTAAAAAGCGTGGTGGAAGAGGAACACCTTGAGCATTTGAGGGAGGCTTTCAAAATAATGCGAGCCTATGGTATGGCGAATCCGACGAAGTGCACCTTCGGAGTGCGAGGTAGAAAATTTTTGGGCTTCATGGTGCATGAGAGGGGGATCGAAGCGAACCCGGAGAAGATAAAAGCTATAATGGAAATGAGTTCACCTAGAACGGTCAATGAAGTACAACAGACTACGGGAAAAATTGCCTCGTTGAACAGGTTCATTTCGAGGTCAGCTGACCGCAACCTTCCTTTTTTCAACACTTTGAGGAACATGAAGAATTTTCAATGGACGGAGGAATGTGAGAAGGCGTTTGAAGATTTGAAAGGATATCTTATGTCTCCACTTTTTTGTCCAAACCTAAAAATGAGAGGCTCTATTCTTATACTTAGCCGTTTGAAGCGAGCCGTGAGCTCGGTGTTGGTGCGAGACGAAGAGGGGAGTTCATCGCCCGGTTTACTACGTGAGCAAGTTGTTACTGTGGAGCCGAAGAGAGGTATCTAAAGACCGAAAAGCTAGCTCGCCGGCCTTGGTAGTATCAACTAGGAACTTACGACCTTACTTCCAATCTCATCAGATTATTGTCCTCACAAATCAACCACTGAGACAAGTGTTAGAAAAATCGGATTTGTCAGTCGCTAGTGAAATGAAATCCGTGGAATTGGGGAATTTGATATTAGATATCAAAGTAAAACGGCGGTGAAGGCTCAAGTCTGGTGACTTCGAAACAAAGCAAGTGGGTCGGAAATTGAAGTTCAAAGAGAGGAAGTGACATGGCTCTCGCATGTGGATGGGTCGGCGGTGGCCACTGGAGAGGCGAGCGGGATCTTGCTGCGTGGCTTCAATTCTTTCGAGGTGGAGGTGGCACTTCGCCTCGAATTCAAGTGACAAACAACGGGCCAATGAACGAAGCTCTGTTGGCGGGATTAAAAATGGCGCGAGAAGTGTAATGTGAAGAAGTTGATAGCTTACACGACTCCCGTTGGTTGCAATGCAAGTTGAAGGTTTGTTTGAAGTTAAGGATCGATCCATGGCTAACTATTTGGAGAAAGCGAAAGCGGTTGATGGAAAAGTTCGAATTTTTTCGCCTACAAAGCGAGATCCCAAGAAATGAAAATGAGCGAGCCGATGCTCTAGCTCGCTTCGCGAGTGCAGTAAGTGGGAATAGCTCGAGGAAGGTGATCGTGTTGGTGGCGACGCAGCCGGACTCGTTAGTGGAGGAAGGTCCCATCGAGCAAGATATCAGCGAGGTCTTTGGTTTGTGCAATTGACACCCCAATCGATTGGATGGAAGACTTGAAAAATTTCCTAGAAAAGGGAGCTTTACCGTTGGACCCGATAAAAGCTAGAAGGGTCCAAGTTAGAGCGTTCCGATTCCTAATGATAGACAATGAGATGTATAAAAGATCGGTAGGAGGACCATTGCTAAAGTGCCTCGGACCGGAGAGGGCGATGTATGTAATGAGGGAGATTCATGAGGGCAACTGTGGTAACCACTCAGGAGGTAAGGCACTCGCTCAGAAGGTGATCCCAAGAAGGTTACTTTTGGCCGACTTTAGCAAGGGATACAATGGAGTTTGTTAAAAAATGTGCGAAGTGTCAGTTCCACGCGAACCTAAGTCATCAACCAGCGACCCAGTTGGAAACGATCCCCATTGCTTGTCCTTTTGATCAATGGGGAATCGATATCTTGGGTCCATTTCCAGTGGCTAGAGCTCAGAAGAAATTTATTATTGTGGCAGTGGAGTACTTTTCTAAGTGGATTGAGGCCGGGCGATGTGGCTAAGATAACGGAAAACCAAAGTCATGATTTTTTTGTGGAAAAATATCGCATGTAGGTATGGGGCGCCATAATCTTAATATCGATAATGACACTCAATTTCAAGAAAAGAAGATTAGGGAATGGTGTGAAGAATATAAAGTCAAGCAAAATTTTACAGCGGTGGGAAACCCTCAAGCAAACGGACAGACTGAGGTCGCAAATAGAATTATTCTACAACACTTAAAAACGAGGCTAGAGGAAGCGAAGTCGTATTGGGTGGACGAGCCGCCGGAGTCCTTTGGGCATATCGAACGACCCCACGGACTTCGATGGGAGAGACGCCTTCGGTTTAGTGTACGGGTCGAAGCGATCGTCGTGCCGGGTGGAAATTGGAGAAACTTCGCCTCGGGTCGCTAAATGCGAGAGCCGAGAGTAATAGTGAAGCTAGAGAACTCGAGCTCGAGCTCATTGAAGAAAAGCGAGACAAAGCGTTTATTCGATCCAGCAACTAAGGGAAGAATGAAAAATGCATACAACAAAAGGGTTCGGGAGCGAAGCTTTCAAGTAGGGGATCTAGTGCTCAAAAAAGTGGAAGTTTCCAAACATGTGGGAAGTTTGGAGGCAAATTGGGAAGGACCTTTTAAGGTAATTGAAGTCTTCAAGAGGGGAACATACGGACTAGAAAACATGCGAGGAAAGGAGCTCCGAGGCCTTGGAACATTCATAACTTAAGAAGGTTCTATACTTAAAATCTATTTCATGTATTTAGCTTAATTTTGGAAGCATTGAAGACTTATGTTAAAAACTCTCATCAATGAAAGAAGACGGAATTTCACTTGCAATGTTTACCTTTTTTTGCACAAATCCGCTTAGTATTTCAGGGTCGTAGCGAAACTCCAAGATTCGTAGGCCCTAAAGATAAGCCCCCTAAAAGGCTAGCTTGAGGCCCAAGACGATCCCACGGAGGATCTAGGCCATAAGCTCCTTTTAGTGGCAAAGCCCACAATGGTTCTAAGGGACCAGGCTCGCAAGTTAAGCCCCCTAAAAGGCTAGTAGGCCCAAGAAGATCCCACGGAGGATTTAGGCCATAAGCTCCCTTTTAGCCGGCAAAGCCCATAATGGTTCCAAGGGACCCAGGCTCGCAAGTTAAGCCCCCCTTAAAAGGCTAGCGAGGCCCAAGACGATCCCACGAAGGATTTAGGCCATAAGCTCCTTTTAGGTCGGGCAAAGCCCACAATGGTCCCAAAGGGACTGGGCTCGCAAGTTAAGCCTCCTAAAAGGCTAGCAGCCCAAGACGATCCCACGAAGGATCTAGGCCATAAGCTCCTTTTAGTGGCAAAGCCCACAATGGTCCCAAAGGGACCTAGGCTCGCAAGTGAAGCCCCTAAAAGGATAGCGGGCCTAAGATGACCCCACGAGGATCTAGGTCATAAGCATCCTTTTAGTGGCAGAGCCTTGCAATGGTCCTAAGCAAGGACTAGGGCTCGCAAGAGAAGCCCCTAAAAGGATAGCAGGCCCAAGACGACCCTACGAGGGATCTAGGCCATAAGCATCCTCTTGGGTCGGGCAAAGCCTACAATGGTCCAAAGCGAGGACTAGGCTCGCCAGGGACTCAGCCTCGCCACGGGGCTTTCGAGAAGAAGCCAGGACCCGAGGGATGCCTAAAAAAAAAGTGAAGAGAAGTAAAGAACATGCAACATAAAGAAACGAAGCGCGAGACATCGAAGGTATACACGAGCGAGGCAAGGTAAAAGCAATACACCAAAAGCGAAGTAAAATCAAGTACATTAAGAGGCAACAAGATTGTCAATAAAATACATCGTCAAATACTTCGTTAATAATTTACATGAATGGTCCCTACGATGCTAAAAGAGGCTTCACGAGCTCGGTGAACTCATCGACCTCCTCCACCTCGTCGATGATTTCTACATCACGCGAGCGCCAACCTCGCTTCGCCCGGCCGACGTCGCCGCCCGACTCATCCTTCTCAAAGGGGTTAAAGCTTTTCGCGGTCGAAATCGGCCTTAAAGGCTCCTTTTTAATTCCCGCTCACGACATCGCTCGAAACCGTCGAAAAAGGTACACCATGGCTCGTTCGGCTACGAGCTTCTCACAAGAGGAGTACTAAAGAAAAGATTGGACTCAGAAGGCGAGACGAGGCTAGCGAAGCCTTATGCTCTTAGATGAGAGGTATTCCTCGAGACCTTGTTTCCGACCTCTCTCAAAGGAATCGCCACCTCCTTGGCGTGAAGCTCCTCACGAGTTTTGAGCTCACTTTGTGACGAGGCAAGGCTGGGTTTTGGATCGACCACTTCTTTGAGAAGTTCGGCTCGAGCCTCCTCGATGGCTTTTGCCTTATCCGCTTTGGCGCTTGAGCTTCGCATGGACCTCACTCGGTGATTGGCGTACACTTCGTCGACGATGCCTCCAATTGGCACCACGAAGTGCCATTTGGTGAAACAAGGCAGAGCGCAAAAAGGAAAAAGCGAAATAAATGACAATGGAAGCAAGATAAAAACGAAGCGTGAGAATTGGATAATTCAAAGGAATCCTCCCGACCCGTTTCGAGATCGAAGCTCCGCGAGCTAATGTTCCAATTGGGAATGGTACGAGGCATGGCAAGCTCGCGAACTCGAGGTCTAAGGTTGGGAGCTTTCTCGCGAGCCGCAAGTCGCTGGGCCTGGGAGATGAGACTCGCCGGTTTAGCCACATCATCATTCGGTCCACCGTAGGAAGGTTTGCGTCGGTAGGTTCGATCTCGTCATGGGCTCGCATCCGGGGAGGCACCCATAGAGTCCTGGCGAGCTCCTAACCTTGCGAGTTTTTGCCTTTTAGGGCGGATCCTTCAACCACTATTTTTCTTTTCTCCTCCTCGACTTGCTACCCGAGGCCTTGTCGGCTTTCTTCGAGGGCACATCGGGCGGGGTCGACGACTATAGTCACAACGGGGCAAGCTACGACCACGCCTAGTGGTAAATTCGACGCAAAGAACATCTTGGCGAGCCCGCTTGCGAGCTAGTAGGGCCTCTTTGTTGTTGGGTAGGGCTTTGTCAAGACGGCAGATCGGATCGCCATATCGCACAAGTAAACCAAAAGGCATCAATATAAGCATGATAAGCGAACCGGAAAAAATAAAGAGAAATAGATTACCAAGTGTTAGAGTTTCATGGCGATGAGCGGGGCTAAGGCCGCGAGGATAAAACCTCTTCGGTAATGAGGTCGCAAGCCTCATACCAATTTTGGGTCGACATAGAAATGAAGTCGGCACCCCAAGAAACTTGGGAGGCGGGCCTCGGCGAGGTCGGCTCAATTTCCAATCCGAAGGTAGGTCCCAAGGATTTTCAATAGGAGCTCGAATGAATATGAACCTATCTTTCCAAGGCCACACCAGGAAGGAACCCGGTGTAAAAATTTTCGGTTAGAGCGGCGAGATGTAAAAGAATTCGGAATTGGTAGTGGTGGTAGAAGAATTGATGGCATATAGTTCGCAAAAGTGAGAAAACGAGCGGCCTCGCCCGAAATCCTTCATTAAGATGATAAAACCTACGATATGACGGTAGGAATTTGGGACGAGTTGAGCGGGGCAAACATCCAGCCCTCTTAGAATGTCAACGACGGGCGAGCCAAAGGAAATCTAAGACCCGCCGAGGCTAGCGAGGTGAAAAGCTAAAGCAAATGAGGTGGAGGCTTGTCTATCCTATCACTAGTAGTAGGAATTATGATTTGGTACGAGCGGGAATGAAGAAATTTTTCCTAATGGTGCCTATATCATGAACGGAGACTCGGGACCTAAGTAAAGCAGGGGCGACGTGTTCCAGTCGTCCGATGGGGTGGCTTCGCGGGATACCTTACTTGGAGAAGGGGGAATATGGGTCGCCCGCTAGTAGAAGCGAGAAGAGCTCGAAGACGAGCCGGAGTCGAGGCGACCCCAAGTTCGAGGACGAATCGAGTTCGACCGCGAACCAGAGGCCGTGTGGATGGAGGAGAGGGTCGCCATAAAAGAATAAGAAAATTTAAAGTAGAGAGAAAGAGAACCTACCTCTAAGTCAGTGAAGTGGAGGAGCACGAAATCAAGATCTAGGTCGTGAAATGTGAAAAGTGAAGGTTTTGAAAGACCGTCTTTATATATATAGAGAAGAGGCGGGAAAATCAACGGTCTCGATCAAAAGGTCACATTTCAAATTCAACGGTTGGGATGGAAGGGTCTTTTCGAATTCATAGGCTTGGGCTGTGTCGCTTCGAATTCGAGGACCTGCATCGAGTCACTTCAGCAATAAATTACTAAAGTAACTGGGGGAGTAAATGATGTGGAAATTACAATTATAGCCTCGCCTAGCTCGAGTTGACCATCTTGACCTCGCCTCGCAAAATTACCAAAATGCCCCCGGGATTCGCGGCTTTTTTACATTGGTCCCGACCGATCGATCCGAAAGTCCGGTCGGGTCGCCGCGAGCCACACACCGTCGATCGGGTGCCACGTGTACGGTGATCCGCACTACCCGGTGAACAGATCTATAAATACGGCACGAAAACCAAGGTAAAAGGTAACTTGTCATTATTCTAAATTATCTCGCTCTTTAGCTTTCTAAGTACCTCAACTACCGATTCGACTTAGGCATCGGAGGGCCTTAGGGGAGCCATCCCGGCTAGCTTAACGTGCGTTCTGTTTGTAAAGTTCCCTCGAACAAAGTACCTCACCTAGCTTTTTGGGGATCCTTGGCCAGTCGCCGTGGAACACACTTCACCTCGCTTTGTGGGTCCCTAGGTCGTGACATCCGATTTACTTTCCTAAATCAGTACCATATTTCGTATATAACATTAGGCCGTTTGTAAATTGTTTTAAAGGTGTTATAAATTAGTTTCAACACAACTCAATATTGTGAGTTGTGACTAACTTGAACAGTTGAACCCGATTTTGACAAAACAAAAAATGACAGTATTTCATCACTCCATACCTAATAAAATCTTTTATATGCTTCAGTATACGAAAACAATACGTAAAGGGGAAATGTATAAATGTCAAATATACAATATAAAAAGCAAGTATTTGGATATAAACTCAAAATATTTACAACATGCAGAAATATATTCAACCATCCATATTTCATACACAAATAATTGCAAGTACAGAATGGGCTTGCTGAATTGTTGGGGATATTAATCCAATCTCTCCAAGAGCTCTTTTCCTCCAAGCCCAGCTTCGAAAATGAGTAGGTGCTACCAAATCCAAAAGTACAATACTTTGAATTTAAAAAGAATAAATTAAAGGGATAATTACAAAAACCCCTATGAGGTTGGGAGAATTTCATAATAGGATCCAAATTTAAGAAAATATATCATTTCAAGATCCACAATTTCAACCTTCTCAAATCAAGACCCAATTTTTATTTTTTTCTCAAATTGGGCTCTCCCTCAAATTTTGGGTTCTCACTTCAAGACCCAAAATTTCAACCTTCTCAAATTAAGACCCAATTTTATTTTTTTCTCAAATCGAGGCCCTCCTCAAATTTTGGGCTCTCAATTCGAGGTTTTAAAATTTAACAAAAGAGAAATATTAATGTAATCTATCACACCACCGTAAAAATTAATTTTCTTTCTCTTTTTCATCTTGTTAGCTACATACATTTATATTTATAGATCTTGGTTTCTACACATTAAACAAAATTGATAATAAGTATGGATCAGGTAAAAAAGAATGAGTGAAAAAACGAAAAGAGAAAGAAAAATAATTTTTGTGGTTGATGTGATAGATTACACTAATATTTCTCTTTTTGTTAAATTCTAAAACTTGAAGGAGGACCCAAAATTTGGGGGAGGGCCATGTTTGAGAAAAAAATAAAAATTAGTCTTGATTTGAGAATGTTGAAATTTTGGGTCTTGAAGTGAGAACCCAAAATTTGAGGAGAGCTCAATTTGAGAAAAAAAAAAAAAATTGGATCTTGATTTGAGAAGGTTGAAATTTTGGGTCTTAAAATGATAGATTTTCTTAAATTTGGATCTATTATGAAATTCACCCGATGAGGTTTGGGCTATTTATTAAAAAAAAAAATAAACTATTTTAGAAATTACAAAAAAAAAAGCGGAGGTTTGACACAATCTTACATTTTCTCGCTTCATAAAGAAAAATGTTTCAAAACCCCGATATTTCTAGAAATATTATATTTACTCCCTTAAGTTTAGGACATAATCAAACTTTAGGGGGCATTTTGTAATTTTGAAACATATCCGAGTTTTTCTATAATTAGCCCAAAACTCTTTTGTAATTATCCCCAAATTAAATAGAACATAAAATTATTATAGGACGATGAAATCCCATGTAGGTCCTTCATATTTCTTTTTTTGAGAGATAAATCCTATGTATGTATGTTAAATTTTACTTAGGGTGGCTAAAATGGATTCCGATTCAAAGTTCGAAACAATTTGGGGCTAGTGTTGCCTATTTATAAAAGTTTGACTCAAAAATTTAATAGCAAAGTAATTATTCTGCTTTAGACATTAGACTTTCTGTTGGATTGGTTGCGTGTCTTGATTGGGATTATGCCCATTAATTGCATAAGAATTTATATTGAAGCCCTACGCAATAATTAAGTTCCAAGCCAATCCTAATTCGTGCCAAAATAAAGGGGCACGCCAATTATGTAATTTCATGATTTTAAAATGGAAAGGTCTTTCAGGCGTCAAATACTTGTCTGAGTATTGTAAATTCAACATATAATTCAAGCCGCAAAAGTTTTAAAGTCTCTAAACTTCATAAAAATAGAGTTGTATACAATTATTTTTTGGGTTACGTAACGACCCAAATTTTGTAGTATAGAACTAAAGTTTACAACTCGAATAGAACGGAAGCGTTAAATATGATAATAAAAAAAATTAAAAACTTTTTAAACTCATTAGTAATATCCCTATTGTAAACTGAAATAAAACAAAAGAAAACATACTCCAAAGTCCATTTCTAAACTTGAAAATAAAACATTAACTACTAATTTATAAATAGCTTAGTATCCGCCTCCGAGCACAATACCAACTCCGTCAACCTGCAAAATTTTTTAACATGTGGTGAGTGACAAATCCAGTGGGGAGCGAGTTGACTAGCAATTACACATGACGTAAAATAAATGACAAATAAAATAAAGAGATTAGCATATGTCTTGTTTAACGTGGATTAACTCCACGACTTATTTAACGTGGATTTCTCCACAAAATCTTGTCTATGTTTAACGTGGATTACTCCACGAGAGGCCTTGAGCCCGAAGCCTACGTGTCTTATTAAATCACGCTATATTACAACTAAATTTCAGTTAAATATGACACATCAATTAAATAAGACGAGTTTATAGGAATGAAATCCCCACCTTAAAGCAGAAGTTATGCACCCAAACGTATGTAGAAATGTAGACGCCTCCTAATTTTCGTGCTCCTCGACTCCTACAAAATTTAATATGCTTTTATCAATTGACTACTAATACTCACAAATATACGTATATATATATATATAAAAGTAGGAGATTGAAAAAGTGAATTGCTTAGTATTAAGTGTATATATTATATATATTTATATACACGTAACATATGTTACTGCAAAAGCAAAAAAAAAGAAACTGAATGCTTTTTAAAAAAAAAAGATAAGAATAGATGTTAGAAATGGTGATAGATAAACAAGCAATTGTTTTGACAGGTGGGAAAAGAAGGGTATGGTTTTGTCATGGGTTATTCGTCATTCTCAACCGATCGCAACATTTTTCTTCTCCTTCGTCTCGCTCATCCGATTACTCGCCCATTCATCACCTCGGCTCGTATCCCGTTGTCACTACCCGCTTGCACACCCCGCACCCCGGCGAACAGAAGCGGGATTGAGATTTCGAGATTCGGCGTCGCTCCCCGGCATGGCAGCGAGCACGGCACGCTGCCGTGCGATTTCGGTCGGCTGCTATGAAAAATTTCTTCCCGGCTGATTTTAACTTGAAGGTATTGGCAATGGGAGTGGGAAAAAGAATTTTACATCCGAAGGTGTTTAATTTCTGTCAAAAGAGAAGAATTGAGTTTGAACCTTTTTCCTTGATTTGCCGAAATGATTTTTCTTCCCCAATCTAAGAGCCTTGGTGCGATTTTATAGATTAATATTGAAAGCGCAATTAAAAAAAAAAAAAACTGATCTTAACCTCTCAATGTGGTAGGGAGTTAGAAAAAAAAAAACAAAACTGCTAGTCATGTTTGAGAAATTGGTGTAATGGAAGGAACGTGGGTTATCTGCTGGTGGTTTTCAAGGGGATGGAGATAAAACTAATTTTGTCAATTTAAATGAATCAAATGGGCATGGGCTTATTCAACTTAAGGTTTAAACATTGGGTTATATCCTAAAAAAATAAAATAAGAGATTGGGCTTTAGTATATCATGATCATTGATAAAATAAGAAAAATAAATGAAATATGTGTATTTTAAATAGTATCAATAGTAAAACAACTCATGGAACTTGATAAATATGTTATAATGCTAATTATAATAATATCATAAAGAAATAAATATGGAAATTCTAATGTGGCGCTACAACCTACCGCACTTGGAAAAATTTCGTCCTCGAAATTTAAGTACGTACCGCTATTTAAGAAAGTCGGATATTTGGCTCGTATCTCATCTTCTCGTTCCCATGTAGCCTCATCTTTGCTATGTCAGTTCCATAGTATTTTAATCAAACACACATCATTGTTTCTCAACTTGTGAACTTTCTTCTCCAAGACCGCATATGGCGTTTCCTCGTAAGTTAAATCCCTATTGACTTCCAACATGACTCGGATCATATACATATCTTCGCAGCATTGACACATGGAATACATTATGTACCGAAGTGAATTCTGGCGGTAAAGCCAACCGATAAGCTAGATCTTCGACTCGTTCTAGAATTTCAAATGGGCCCATAAATCGCGGTCGAAGTTTTCCTCTCTTTCCAAATCCAATAATTCCTTTAATCGGTCTACTTTCAAAAATATTTTTCCCCAACTTCAAAGTGTAGGTCCTTTCTATGCTTATCAACATACGACTTCTGTCGATCCGGGCAACTTTAATCCTCTCACGGATTTTCTTGATTTTTTTTGTCTCCTCCACTAATTCTCGGTCCTAATACTTTTCTCTCGCCAACCTCATCCCAATATAGCGAAGATCTACATTTTCTCCCGTGACGATTGCCTCATATGGGGCCATTCAATAGTAGCTTGGTAATCGTTATTATAAGCAAATTCCACCAAGGGTAATATTGTCTCCCAATTACTTCATATATCCAAGATGCACGCCCTCAACATATTCTCGACAATCAATTGTTCGTTCTAATTGACCGCCTGTTTTGCGGATGATATGCGATGGTAAACTTTAATCTCGTTCCCATTGCATCCTCGCAAACTTTTCCAAAACTTAGATGTAAACCGAGTGTCTCTGTCGACACTATTATTGTCGCAGAACTCCATGTAATCTTACGATCTCTTTGATGTATATTTGTGCGTCATCGATCCATTCTCGAACGTCATTTTTATCGGCAAAAAGTGTGCGATTTTGTCACTCTATCAATAATTACCCAAATTGCGTATTTCCTTGGTTGTTGCGGGTAAGCTAACTACAAAGTCCATTGTTATGTGTTCCCATTTCCATTCTCGGGATTTCAAGTAGCTTAAGCAATCAGGAAGGTCGTTGATGTTCGGCCTTGACTTGTTGTGGTCAAGCAACTCTCCACAAATTTCCCTATGTCATTTTTCATTCCTCTCCACCAAAACATTCTCTTAAGGTCTTGGTACATTTTTGTACCCACTGGGTGCGTGTGTACGATGTGTTGTGAGCTTCAACCAAGATTTCTTTCTTTAGATTCTCATTTATCGGTACACAAATTCTCCTTCGTATAACTATAACCCGTTGGTTGTTATAGTGAATCCTCTATCCTTTCCGACACATCTCGCGTGTTTATTCTACTCAAAAGCCCATCCCGAGTTTGTGCTTCATTTATCCTTTCTCTTAAGGTTGGTCGTACTACCAAGACCGTTAACATCCCCTTCGTACTTTTTGGCGGTTTAACCACCTCAATACTCATCTTTGAGAATTCTCGAATCATTTGTTTTCGAGTGGTCAATGTACATGCTAATTCTCCTCTTGTTTTACGGCTTAAGGCATACGCAACCACATTAACTTTCCCGGATGATATTGAATAGTGCAATCATAGTCCTTCACCAATTCAAGCCATCTCATTTGCCTCATGTTTAACTCCTTTTGAGTAAGCAAGTATTCAGGCTCTTGTGATCTATGAAAATCTCGCACTTCCTCCATATAAATGATGTCGCCAAATCTTAAGTGCATGAACTCTCTTTGCTAATTCCGGATCATGTGTCGGGTAGTTTAACTCATGTGGCTTTAATTGCCTCAAGCATAGGCAATTACTTTGCCATGCCGCATTAAAACACAACCTGGACCTTGTTTTGATGCATCATTTGTAAACAACAAATTTTTTGTAGGATCGAAATTGTCAACACAGCAGTCGACGTCAATCTCTTCTTTAACTCTTGGAAGCTTGTTTCACATTTTTCATTCCACAAGAATTTCTCTCCCTTTCTTGTCAATTTTGTCATGGGTGTCCTTCAATAAATCTCCGATAATAGCACTAAACCTAAGAAAGCTGCGAACTTCATTCGCATTTCTTGGTGCATTTCATTCAATCACCGCCTCAATCTTTGTTGGATCGACTTCAATTCCTTGAGCCATTACTACATGCCCAAGAAATACAACTCGATTTATCCGAATTCACATTTCTTGAACTTTACATATAACTTCTCCTTTCGAAGAGTCTCGAACAATTCTCAAGTGTTCCTCATGTTGCTTCTCATCTTGTGAGTATGCCAAAATATCATCAATAAACACAATAACAAATTGATCTATATATGGATGGAATATCCTATTCATCAGGTCCATGAACACCTTGGAGCGTTGCTTAATCCAAAGGGCATCACCACAAACTCGTAATGCCCATATCTCGATATGAATGTTGTCTTTGGAATATCCTCATCTTTTATCTTCAATCGATGATACCCGGATCTCAAATCAATCTTTGAAAAGATACCGCTTCCTCTCAATTGGTCGAATAAATCTTCAATTCATGGCAACATGTACTTATTCTTTATTGTGAGTTGGTTCGGTTCTCGATAATCAATGCACATCCTCAGAGTACCATCTTTCTTTTTAACAAATAGGATTGGTGCTCCCATGGAGACACGCTAGGGCGAATAAATTTCAAGTCCAACAGCTCTTGTAGTTGAACTTCCACTCTTGTAGTTCTTTAGGCGCCATCCGATAAGGAGCCTTTGATACCGGTCTTTGCCCCAGTATCAAGTCAATTGTAAACTCCACTTGTCTATCGGGTGGTACTCGGGTAAATCTTCCGGAAATACATCCAAAACTCATTCACAATTGGTACATCTTCAATCGACAATTCAATTGGTTGATTACCAACCATATTGACCAAGTATCTCGATGACCACCTTTCTTAAGAATTTTCAATGCCTTCATTCTTGATATGACTCGCGGCACCTTACAGGCTTTACTCCGTAGAGAATTGTCACTTTATCCTCGACAATTTCAAAGTTATCTCTCTCCGACATCTAATATTCGCTCGATGTCTCGTCAACCAATCCATGCCTAATTATATCGAAATCTGAATGACCCAATTTTATGAAATTAAAGTACTCAAAAAAAATATTATTAAGAAAAACTAAATTTTATAAATTAAAGTGATCCCAATAATTATAAAAGGTTGATTTAGAATTTTAAATTCTTAAAAAAACAATATAATGATGGTAATAATAATAATAATAATAATAATAATAATAATAATAATAATAATATTACATCTTCCAAATTAAATATCCAATAATTATTCCAAGCATAAATCGAAAAAAATTTAAAGACATAAATCCAAAAATTTAGTTCGATCGTAATTATTTAAAATTTAAATATTGCATAATTTATTCCACCATCCACATCATCATATCTTGATAGGATTCCTCAACCTGAAAGTCATGATAATAATAGGGGTGAGCTTCATCTCGCTCAGTAGGGATATATCTGTCAATATTTAATATAACATGAAAGCATTCACATAATTACAACAATAAATTCATTAATTTCCTCTTTTTCCTTTTAGCCCAGTTACTGCATATAGCATTGCGGGTTCACCCCGAAGATACGTTTGATCCCGGACCCTTTCCCTGGTCCTTAGCTTATATGAATTTACTTTCTCTTGACATATATTTCAATTAATAAAATACAATTATGAAACATTAAATAAAGACAAATAATATAGAAATCCCTACCTTAATATTCATGAGATATTCGATGTAGAAAAATGAACAATAAAACTCTTAATCTTCGACCCCTTCGTTTTCTATATATGTTCACTAAAATATAATCTCATCAAAATACAATTTTAGAAAACACACTCAAACTTTACTCACAATTTTATAAAATTCTCTCAAATTTGCGAGTATTTAACTATGTAGCCCCGAGGAATTTTTCTTTGATAAAAATGCTAACAACATACCTCCTATTTATAGCAAACAAGATCTAATGGAAATGTATTTTTTTTGATACATGATTAGGGCACTTGGATTAATGGGTGGTCGGCTAAAATTTTCATCCACTCATTTTTGTTATGTGTTAGGTTATTGTCTAATTAGTGCTCCACTACAAATTAATCTATCTATTTATATATATATATATATATATATTTTCTGTTATTACATTCTACTCTCCTTAAATAAAATTTCTTCCTCGAAATTCGATATCTTACGGAATTGAAAATTTGGGTACTTGACACGAATCTCCTCTTCACGCTCCCAAGTAGCTTCATTTACGCCATGACGTCTCCATTGTACTTTGATCGAGCAATATCTTTATTTCTCAAATGGTGAATCTTGCGTTCCAAAAAGCGACTTCCGGTCTTGCCTCCTCGTAAGTTAAGTCATTGTTGATTATCAAATCTTTATGATTCACGATGTGACTTGGATCGTAAACGTCTTTCTTAGCATAGAGGCGTGAAAAACATTGTGCACACTTGATAGACTCGGTGGTAATGCTGGTGATAAGCTAAATCTCCAACTCGTGTAAGGATTTCAAATGGTCCGATATATCTCGGTTTCAACTTTCCCTTTTCGCCTAAATCGAATAACACCTTTAATAGAGCTACTTTTAAATACTTTTTCTCCTTCATCAAATCAGTATATGTTTTCTCCGTCTATCAAAGATATGACTTTTGTCTATCTTGAGTCATCTGATTCGATCTTGTATCATGGCTATCTTCTCAACAGTTTGCATAATTAATTCAGGTCCCAAAATTTTTCTTTCACCAACTTCGCTCCAATATAATGGTGATCTACATTTTCTTCCGTACAATACCTCGTATGGAGCCATCCCGATAGTCGTTTGATAATTGTTGTTATAAGCGAATTCTACCAAGAGGTAATAATGTTTCCCAATTACTTCCTAAGTCGAGCACACACGCTCTCAACATATTTCCAATATTTGTATGGTCCATTCAGATTGTCCATCTGTTTTGCGGGTGATAAGTGGAAATCTTGAAGTTTAGCTTTGTTCCCAAAGCACTTTGTAGACTTTTCCAAAACTTAGAAGTAAAACGTGTATCTCATGTCGAAACAATTGACACGGGAACTCCATGAAGTCTCACTATCTCTTCAATATAAATTTATGCATATCGCTCCATCTCGAACGTCATCTTAACGGGTAAGAAATGAGCCGACTTTGTTAACCGATCTACTACAACCCAAACAACCTTGTTACCCTTAATCGATGATGGAAGCCCTACCACAAAATCCATAGTTATGTGTTCCCATTTCCATTTCGGGATGTTAAGTGGTTTGAGCCAACCGGATGGTCTTTGGTGTTCGGCTTTGACTTGTTGACAAGTCAAACATTTTTCCACGAAGTTCCAATATCTCTTTTCATACTTCGCCACCAAAATACTTCTCTTAAATCTCGATACATTTTTGTGCCTCCAGGGTGAGTATATGGCGTGCGTCTGATGAGCTTCTTCAAGAATTTCTTTTCTAAGCCCTTCCTCTTTAGGAACGCATAATCTCCATTCATATGTCAAGGTACCATCATTTGTTATAACAAATCCTTTTACATTCCTTCCCGATCTTTTTCTTTTATTTTGCTCAAAAATTTATCTCGAGGTTGAGCTTCTTTTATCTTCTCTCTCAAAGTAGGTTGCACAACCAAAGATGCTAGTACTATCTCTGTACTTTTTGGTGGTACCACCGCTTCAATTCTCATCCTGGCAAATTCTCTCACAAGATGTTCTTGTTCGGATATCAAGCTTGACATTTCTCCTTTTGTTTTACGACTTAATGCATCGGCTACAACATTAGCTTTACCCGGATGGTAGTTGATAGTGCAATCATAGTCATTCACCAATTCCAACCACCTTCTTTGCCTCATGTTTAGCTCTTTCGAGTAAACAAATATTTCAAGCTTTTGTGGTCGGTAAAGATTTCACATTTTCCTCCGTATAGGTAATGGCGCCGGATCTTTAATGCATGCACTACAACAAACTAACTCTAGGTCATGAGTAGGATAATTTAACTCATGTGGCTTTAGTTGTCTTGAGGCGTAGTCAACCACTTTACCATGTTGCATTAGTACGCATCCCAAACCTTGTTTTGATGCATCACTATAAATAACAAAGTCTTTAGTGGGGTCGGGAATTGTTAATGCGATGCGAGAAGTTAGCCTTTGATTCAACTCCGAAATCTTTCTTGGCATTTCTCATTCCATTGGAACTTCTCCCTTTTTCTTGTCGATCGAGTCATAGCGCAACTATCTTTGAAAATTCTTCAATAAATCTTCGATAATAGCCAAACCTAGAAAAAAGCGCAAACTTCATTCGCATTCTTGGGTGCACTCCCCGTTGATTGCTTCAACTTTAACGGGTCCACTTCAATTCCTTGAGCGGTGATTACATGTCCAAGAAACACCACTCGATCTAGCCAAAACTCGCATTTCTTGAATTTCGCATATAACTTTTCCTTGCGAAGCATTTCTAGCACTATTCTTAAGTGCTCGTATGTTGTTCTCTATTCTTTGAATATACAAGTATATCATCTATAAAGACTATGACATTTAATTGGTCTAGATACAAATGAAACACTCTATTCATCAAATCCATGAATATTGATGGTGCATTACTTAACCCAAATGGCATTACTACAAACTCATAATGTCCATATCGAGTTCTAAATGCCGTTTTTCGAGGATATCACTCTCTTTAATTTTTAATCGATGATATCAGGATCTCAATTCAATCTTAGAGAGAAAGTTGGCACCTCTCAACCGATCGAACAAATCTTCAATCCTTGGTAACGAGTATTTGTTCTTCTTGTGAGTCGATTAAGTTCTCTATAATCGATACACATTCTAAGTGACCCGTCTTTTTTTCTTTACAAATGCACTGGTGCTCCCCACGGTGACACACTAGGTCTAATAAATCCCAAATCCAAAAGTTCTTGTATTTGCACCTTTAACTCTTGTAACTCCTTTGGCGCCATCCTATAGGGTGCCTTAGATATAGGTCTTTGCCCGGTACCAAATCTATTCCAAATTCAACTGACGATCCGGAGGAATTCGGCAAATCCTTTGGGAATACATCCAAAAATTCTTGTACAATTGGTACGTCATTAGGTGTCACTTCAACTGTTGAGGTATCTACTAAACTCACCAGATATCCTTGACAATTTTTCTTTTTCAACATCGTTCTTGCCTTCATTGTTGATATCACTCGTGGTACGGCTTAGACTTAATCCCATATAATTTTATCTCATCATTTTCTGGCGGTTTGAATATTTTCTCTTTCTCGTGACACTTAATGTCCATGTCGATATCTACTAAGCCAATTCATACCTAAGATTACATCAAAATCCTTCATCTTAATTATGTATAGATCGACTTTAAGATATTTTCCCTATATTCACTTCAACATCCTTATTTACTGAGTCAGTAGTTATCGAATTTCCAGATGGCAAGCCAATTTCAAGGGGTTCATTTACTCTAGCACTCTTATGTCCTAATATAGCATGAAATTTGGCAGATAAAAACGAATGTGTGGCACGTGTCGAAAAGTACAAGAAGCGGTATTCGAGAGATGGTTAGCATACGACATTGACATCAGGGGTTTCGATCGCCTTCTTCTTGAGTCATAGCATACATTCGAGCTCTACCTCCAGATGTTTGTTCTTTTCTTTCCCGCTCAACTTTTAAAAGAGGACAATTAGAGACTTCATGTCCTGGCTTCTTACACTTGAAGCATTTTCCTTGTCCAGCTAAACATTCTCCAAAATGATTCTTCTTGCATTTTGGGCAAGTTGGCATGTCTGCTTGCATAGTTGGGCGTGCATTTCCATCGATCTTTATCTGTTTATTTTGATTTTCATTTTTATTATGTTTTGCCCCGTCTATTTTCTTTTCTCGGTAAAACCACCAACTTGAGCTCCTCTTCGTCCCCAGCAAAACTTGCCTCCACCTCATGAGCCCTTCTCACCATCACCGAGTACTCCAAATCTCCTTGAGCAGATAATATTCCTGATAATTGTGCTCGAAGTCCCCTTCTGAACCTCAGAGCCTTTTTCAAATCAGTATCCACTAGGTGTGGAGCAAACCGACTTAGTTGATTGAACTGTCTCTCATACTCTGTGACAGTCAAGTTTCTTTGTTTAAAATTAAGGAATTCTGTCTCCTTTTTGTCCCGATATGATTGTGGAAAAAACTTTTCCATTACAATCACTTTGAACTCATTCCATGTTAAAGCATTCCGCTCTTCTTGATCTTAGTCCTCCAATATCCTTCCCACCAATGATCGGCATCTTCAAAGTGAGTTGGAAGGCGGCACATACGACTACGACTGTTCATGCGCAATCAATAAGTCGAAAAATTCTCTCTAGCGATCGAAATCATTCTTCTCATTGCGTCCAGTGCCATCACATCCATTGAATGTGGGTGGACGATAGTGGCGAAATTGTTCCACGACTCGTGCGTTGTTGTTGTTGTTTCCGTTGTTCGCACCACACCGAGGAACTCAACAATTATATCTCCAGCCCGATGAGCGGTGGTTTGATTTTCTGTGTTAGTGGAGTTCTCACCGTTGACTTGATTTCCACGACGGGGAGCCATATTCCTAAGGTCATACATAATGTATTTATTATTATTATTATCCCAAGTTATTAATGGATTTTGCATGAAATATCTAACTTAAAATCTAAATATCATAACATAATGGTCGATTAAACTAATATCAATTAAAGGACAACTAAGTTTTATATATGATAAGGATTTATTTATCAATTATTGAAATACATAGACCCATCCATTTCTCTTGATCCATGTCTTCATTTTCCTCTCGGATCTTCTTTTGGATCTTCTTTAGGATCTTCTTCCTCGGGTCTTCTTCCGGGTTTCCTTCCCGGTTCCTCATCTTCGCCATAGCCTCATTGTTCAAAAAACTCAATCCATTTAAAATATAACCTAGCAAAGATAAATGTCCCGTAGTTGATTTTGGGTCGATCTTCATGCCCGTCATACTCCAATAATGAGGCATAAAGCTCTTCGGCCTTGACGTTCCAAAACGAGGGTAAGCTATCAATCACTCTACGGGAGGCGCGCGTTCGTTTGGAGCGCCAATGACATTCCTCACATTGTACCACAATCGGTGAATTTTAACTATATATTCTCCAATACTATCTCCTCCTCAATTTGATAGTTGAAATAATGATTGGGTCGGTTAATGGGATGGTTCAACCCCGATTATTATTATTATTATTATTCTTCTTTCTTGTAGTGTGACGAGTGCGAGTTCCGCCATCTATATATATGTACATTTTCAACCATAAGTCTATTTTTACATATATATTTTTTATAAAAGAAATACAAGATTTTTATTCATTTAACATATAAATTGGTATTATGTTTAAGCGAGAATAAAATAACATGGAATACATCATGACATAAATGAGCATCTTGGTGCAATTGTATAATGTAACTTGCATTAAAAATTCTCATACCTTGAGGAGACCGACAAGATATGATGGAGGTGGATGTTATTATACTATTTTATCTTATACAAAGTTTGACTTTTATTATATTTTTTAAGCAAAAATTGTACATTTTAATTTTTTCAATTTTTTTTTACAAGCCTTTAAACGTAGACTCGTTTCCGATACCACTTGTAATGACCCAATTTTATGAAATTAAAGTACTCAAAAAAATTATTATTAAGAAAAACTAAATTTTATAAATTAAAGTGATCCCAATAATTATAAAAGGTTGATTTAGAATTTTAAATTCTTAAAAAACAATATAATGATGGTAATAATAATAATAATAATAATAATAATAATAATAATAATAATAAATATATTAATAATAATAATAATATTACATCTTCCAAATTAAATATCCAATAATTATTCCAAGCATAAATCGAAAAAAATATTTAAAGACATAAATCCAAAAATTTAGTCCGATCGTAATTATTTAAAATTTATTCCACCATCCACATCATCATATCTTCATAGGATTCCTCAACTTTGAAAGTCATGATAATAATAGGGGTGAGCTTCATCTCATTTCGGTAGGGATATACTGTCAATATTTAATATAACATGAAAGCATTCACATAATTACAATAATAAATTTATTAATTTCCTCTTTTTCCTCGATGGCCGATTCTGCATATAGCATTGCGGGTTCACCCGAAGATACGTTTGATCCGGACCCTTTTCCTGGTCCCTAGCTTATATGAATTTACTTTCTCTTGACATATATTGCAATTAATAAAATACAATTATGAAACATTGAATAAAGACAAATAATATAGAAATCCCTACCTTAATATTCGCAAATATTCGATGTAGAAAAATGAACAATAAAACTCTTAATCTTCGACCCCTTCGTTTTCTATATATGCTCACTAAAATATAATCTCATCAAAATACAATTTTAGAAAACACACTCAAACTTTACTCACAATTTTATAAAATTCTCTCAAATTTGAGTATTTAACTATGTAGCTCGAGGAATTTTTCTTTGATAAAAATGCTAACAACATACCTCCTATTTATAGGCAAACAAGATCTAATGGAAATGTATTTTTTTATACATGATTAGGGCACTTGGATTAATGGTGGTTGGCTAAAATTTTCATCCACTCATTTTTGTTATGTGTTAGGTTATTGTCTAATTAGTGCTCCACTACAAATTAATCTATTTATATATATATATATATATATATTTTTATGTTATTACAAAATCATTCATGTCAATCACATATAGTTAGAAACAGGTTTATGCCCATTCACGTCTATATGTGCATTTCTACTCATTGAGTTAGTATAAATTATCTCTCCTCAAGGTATAGTAATCTCAATGGTTCTTTTACTCTAACATCTCTATTTCCGGTTAGAGTATGAAATTTCTTAGGCATAAATGAATGTGTAGCCCCTGTGTCAAAAAGCACTAATGCGGGTATATTAAAACACCGACAACATACATGTCATGGTACGGGTTCTCCTCAACCTCATTCGGCTTATTGCAAATACCCGAGCCTTCCTCCCGAGGTCGACCTTTGTCCCCACGCTCAAAGTTGTTAAGGGGGCACTCATAGACTCTATGCCCTGGCTTCTTGCATCGAAAACATCTTTTTGTCGGCTAGACATTCTCCTCGTGATTCTTTCCACGGTTAGCACACGTAGCTTGTTGGGATCGATTGTCGAGGTTTGTCTTTGCTTGATTTTTCCGTGTTTTTCTGTTTCGATTTATGTTCGATTGCCACCCTTATTTTGACACAGTCCTTGCCATTTTCTCTTCCCCAATATTTCACCTCTTTAGTTTCCATGTCGTGACTTGCGGCTATCTCTTGAGCCCGTTTCACCTTTGTCTCAAAGCATATGATAAGTCTCCATGACTAGTAAGAATATGACGGATCCTTGGTCGTAAACCCGTGCGAAACCTCCGAGCTTTCTTAGTATCTGAATCTACCAAATGTGTCGCAAAGAAACTCAGGTCATTGAATTTCCTCTCATACTACGTTCTGATAAGCCCTTTTGTTTGATTCCAAAACTCGTGCTCTTTTTGTTCTCGATAAACCGAAGGGTAGTATTGTCCCTTGACGATATCTTTAAAAGCATTCCAAGATAAAGTATCCTTTTCTTCTATGGGTCTCGTCCTCCAATAACCTTCCCACCACCGGTCTGCGTCTTCAGCAAGTTGATATTCTGCGCAAATAACCCTTTGTTCATCGGTGCAACCAATGAGTCGAAAGGTTCTCTCTAAAGTTCGGAATCATCCTTCCACGTAGGAGAGATCTTCACGACTTGTGAACCCGGTGGCGAGTATCGATTTAAACTGTTCGACCATCCGGGACTGGTTATTAGTGTACTCTATTCCGTGGTTCAAATGATGTGTGACATTTTAAGGCACCACCACCGACCCGTGACGAGGTCGGTTGGGACTTGATTCTATCTAGAAATTCTCTTCTAGGTGGCATTTTCCTATTTTTTCGGAAAATTAAAGTCGTTATTACAAAGTCGTAAATATGAAGAGAACTACATACTATATAACGTTCAATCGATAATTATCAATAAATAAATGAACTCAAGCACTAGATGGAGAATTTCCACTATTATATATATAAAGTCCTTCTAGAGGATACATAAAAGAAATTAACCAGGATAAAACAAACTAAACATACAAATATGTACTATAAACTAATGAAATTCTACATCCACTGTCGATAACCCCATCAAGTATCGTATTTTCCCAATCGATTCTCGCTCGTCAATAGGATCCTCAATCGGGTCCTCTCTCGCGTCATCCGATTCTATCTCGCTCCATGAGCCACATCGATAGAGTGCGTCGAATAATCCGCATATCTCGATCACGGGGATCTCGATGAAGCGTAGTGATAATCATCATATCATGAATTAATGTCCTTGCTCGACGCGCCATTAACAAGAGAAAGTAATCGGTCACTCCATCTTGTTTAACTCGCCAAACATCCTTGCCATAGTTGTGATATGGTCACGGCAAGATCATGATGGTCAACCCTTTGATAGTCACGGAAATCTCTCACTCTATGACGAGTTTGGGCGAGAGGACATGGTACGGACTTCCTAAAGCGGCCTTATGCATGTGATCCATCTACTATCATTAATAGTTCTAAGAATTGATAAGTTGGTGAATGGTTATTTCATATATCCAAAGGGTATAAATACAAGATACATGTGACTATTTTAGGATAGTCAACTATAAAATCTGTACAATCAATCGAATCAATCAAGGAATAAATCATATATCTAATCTACCTAATAAAGGAAAATATAATCAATTAGATGATAAAGATATGTCTAAATTGATATGTTAATTCTCCCTCAAGTTGGTGCATAGATATCACTCATGCCCAACTTGGTTAATGTAGAATAAAATGGGCCACTAGCAAGCGGCGTGAGTCATTATGTCGCGATTGATCGCACACTCTGATGTAGGGAATCTTTATTTGACCGAGAATCTAAGTTGTCTTTGATGTAGTTCCGATCAAGCTCAATGTGCTTAGTTCGTCATGTTTGTCTTTGGATTATTCGCAATCTCAATAGCTCTTTGTATTATCACAAAAGAGTACCATTGGCTTTTTAGGACCAAATCCTAGCTCACTCAATAGAATTCTTAACCAAGTGATTTCAGAATGGCATGATGGAGAGCACGATATTTAACTTGCACTACTCAATGAGACCACATTTTGTTTTTGCTCCTCCAAGTCACCAAATTACCTCCAACAAATGACACATACCCCGATGTAGATTTCTATCCAATTTGGATCCTGCAAAATCGCAGTCCGTGTATCCTTCAATGTCGAGATGCCCATGCTTAGTGAATATAATTCTTTTGCCGGAGAGGATTTCAAATAGGCTAGGATACGATTCACCTTTGCACTCATGTGTTGGTTGCTTGGGTTATGCATGAATTGACTCACGATGCTAAGCGCATAGGATATGTCGGTCCAGTATGGGTAAGATAGATCAACTTCCCAACTAGTCTCGATATCTTTCTTTGTTTGTTGGAACTTGGTGGGATATATTGACAACCCATGATTTACTTCAATAGGAGTATTAACGAGGTTCAAGCGGAGTTACCAGTCTCATTTAAGAGATCTAATGTGTACTTCCTTTGTGATGAAAAGAGTCCATGTTTGGACCGAGAAACCTCAATCCCCAAAAAATACTTAAGAGTTCCCAAATCCTTCATTTCAAATTCCTTGGCCAAATGATCCTGGAGCATTTTAATCTTATTAGGATTGCTACATGTAACGATCATGTCATCAACATATACAAGGAGTAAAGTAATATCATTATCATCTCTCTTATAAAAGAGAGAGTGGTCTGTGACTTGTTTATAGCCAAACTTTTTTTGCATGACTCAATCTGCGCAAACCATGCTCTTGAAGATTGTTTTAACCCATAAAGGGCCTTTTTCAATCTACACACTTTGCCGTCTCCTGGGGTAAATCCTGGAGGAGGGTCCATGTACACTTCTTCGTTAAATCACCGTGAAGAAACGATTTTTAACATCAAATTGTTTCAATGACCAATTTAGATTAATCGCAAGAGAAAGAATGACCCGACGGTGTTCATCTTCCCACAGCGCAAAAGTCTCTTGGTAGTCAATTCCATAAGTCTCCGAGTGTAACCGCCACCAACCTAGCCTTATATCGTCAATTGTCCCATCCGATTTATACTTCACCGAAAAGACCCACTTGCATCCCACTGTCTTTTTCCTAATGGAAGCTTAACCATTTCCCAAGTAGAGTTCTTCCGGGAGAGCCTTCATTTCTTCTACCATTGCAAATTTCCACTTGGGATTTTCAAGGGCTTCCGAAAATGACTAGGAATAGACACGAGAAGATAACTCGGAGTGCAAAAGCACGATGAGCCTTGGATAAACGATGATAAGAAACAAAATCGGACATGGGATAGACAATATTAGAGGATGGATTAGAGAAGCAAACCTATCGGTCCCTTACGAGTGCGAAGGGGATATCTCCTACCTTGATCATCCTCGGGATTGGAAGTGCAGTTTCGGTGTTAACGGTAAAGGAGTTTGTACCTCGAGAATCAATCTTGGAAGAGTCATCCGGTGGCATGGTATTGTCATGGAGAGGGGTGTTGGAGTTTAGAAGGGGTATCGATGGTATCTTTGTTCTTTCTTTTTCTTGTATCTTTGTTGGTGAAAAATTTGTTTGGCCTTTCCCTCTTTTCTTCTAATTCGAGGTTTAGCGAACTATACGTGTCCGGTCCTCGATACCATCTGGTTTGATTGAAACAGATGAATCAATAGATTTCTCCCCTCACCGTAAATCCACCGACTCTTTTCTTCCAACCACATTTTTCCTCTTCCTTGCTATTAATCTCCCGAAGAGGAACCATGGGCACATCTCCGAAAAGTAAGACTCGTGCTCGAGAATTGAACATCCATGGAGACATAATATTTTCCCGAAGAAGGGTGGAAACATTTGTACCCTTTTTGGGAGTTAGAGTAACGAGGAAGATAAATTTTAGAGCACAAGGGTCAAGTTTGTCTACGAGATGAGAATGTATATGGACATAACAAACACAACCAAAGACTTTAGGGTATATATTCAAAGCGAGAAGGGATAAAGTGAAACCGAGATAAGTGTCGCAAAGGTGTTTGATAGTCAAGAACACGTGCGGGCATTCGGTTTATGAGAAAGACAAGCGATCGTGATAGCATCACCCCAAAATTGTTTAGGAACACGCATAGTAAAGCATAAAGCCCGAGCCACTTCTAGGATGTGGCGGTTTTTACGCTCCGCTATACCGTTTTGTTGTGGTGTGTATGTACACGTTGTTTGGTGGAGGACTCCATTTTCTTGGAATAGCCGAGAAAGAGACTGATTTACAAACTCACGACCATTGTCCGAATGAAAACCTTGACCCGTGCATTGAATTGTGTGGCAATCATCTTTAAAAAGCGAGGAATAACATGTATAACATCATGTTTAGACTTCAACAGATATACCCAACTCACTCTAGTGCGGTCATCAATAAAAGATATGAAATATTTGTGACCAAGTAGAAGTAGAAGGAGTAGAAAAAGGACCCCAAACATCTGTAAAGACGCGAACAAAAGGAGTGGACTTTTATTGAGACTTATTTTAAAAGATACACGATGATTTTTAGCATAAATGCATTGTTCACATCGTAAACTAGAAACTGGAACATCTTTAAATAATTGAGGAAACAAACGTTCTAGGTAAGGAAATGATGGATGCCCCTGACGTGCCCACAACAAAATTTTTTTCTTTATCGGGCTCTCTTGCTACTTGAAGAATATGATCGACTTTGGTTGCAAGTCCATTCCCCTTCCAAGAAGTAAAGACCCCTCTCTCCCTTACCAATGCCAATCGTCGTCTTCGTAAGATTGTCCGAAATACACAATGCGTAGAATGAAATGTCACAGAACAATTAAGATTTTTGGTAATTTTGCTAATGGAAAGAAGATTATTAGAGAGGTTAGGCGCAAGTAGAACGGAGGACATGGAAAGTGTCGGAGAAAAAAATACATTCCGGCACCTAAAATCGGCATAAGAGTCCCATTTGCAACACGGGACAGACTTAACAAGTGAAGGAAGTAGAGAATTAAGCAAAGATGAATTACTAGTCATATGATCAGTAGCCCCTGAATCGATGACCCAATTATTGATGGCAGAGACATAAAGGACAAGCGTAATTACCTTCCTCGGGAGACACTCGAGTTACATGAGATACGAAGATGGACAATTGTCCGTGGTGACAACATGTCTTTGATTTCTTATTTTTCTTTAAACTTGCTTAAGTTTGTACCATTCTCGGATAGCCATGCTTTTTCCAAAGCCAAACATCTTCCGTGTGTCTTGTCTTTCTCGGTGAGTGCGATGAACGAGTGGAGGAAGTGGGAGGAGTTCTTGGTCGAGAATTATTCTTTTGGATAGCTAAAGTGAAGCTTCGATCGATCTTCCATTCCCATAGTAAGTTGTCTCGCTTCTTCTCGACGAACTTGGGAATAGACTTCTTCTAAGCTTGGTAAAGGAGACGTGGCGAGAACACGACCACTAACTGATCTAAATTGTGATCAAGACGCAAGAAATATGTAAACTCGTTCCTATTTGCACGATTCTTTTGCTTCTCAATATCGTGGGCATGTCATGTCATTTGGCCTCCCGTAATCAAGTTCGAGAAATATGGAGTTTAATTCATTGTAATATTCAGCAAGAGGACGACCGACTTGCGTGATTGGAAGGACTTTTTCATCAATTCGTAAACTTGAGAAGAATCGATACATCAAGATAGCTCCTCTTGACGGCATCCCAAACTTGTTTGGTGTTCCACACCGCACAAAATGTGATATCAATGTATCTGTCATGGAATTAATAAGCCAAGATTTAACCCGAGCATCTTCGCTTCCCATTCATCAAAACTCGGATCATTTTCTTTAGGTGCAATCTTCTTTCCGTGATATATCCCTTATTTTTCTTGCCAAACAATATGCATCTCCATAATTTGAGACCAAACACGATAATTTTTACCATCCAACTTAATGGAAATAGTTGGAGTGGATGAGTCATGGATGGTCATGTAGATGAATTCTTGCTTTCGGACATGGTGTGGAAAACAAAAAGGAAGAAGAAAAATGCGATGAGGTTATGGTTTCAAACTAAAAGAAAAAAAAAGGAGAAGATTGCGGTGGAAATCTTCCCTGGCTCACGATACCAAATTGATAAGTTGGCTGAATGGTTATTTCATATATCCAAAGGGTATAAATACAAGATACATGTGACTATTTTAGGATAGTCAACTATAAAATCTGTACAATCAATCGAGAATCAATCAAGGAATAAATCATATATCTAATCTACCTAATAAAGGAAAATATAATCAATTAGATGATAAAGATATGTCTAAATTGATATGTTAATTCTAAGTATGTGAATATATTTATCTATGATTCAAACTATCAAATATAAAGAACACATGCATCATTGCGTATAAAATATACATAATTGCCTTTCAAAATATCTATGTAAAATTTACTGTTGGAGTTGGCCTTGTCTTTGAGGGTGGATGCCTATTTATTATTGATTATAAATGAGATTTTTTTTGAAAAAAAAACAAAAGTCTGCAGAATCATAAGCCTTGCTCTGATACCACTATGTAACGACCCAAATTTTGTAGTATAGAACTAAAGTTTACAACTCGAATAGAACAGGCGTTAAATATGATAATAAAAAAAAATTTAAAACTTTTTAAACTCATTAGTAATATCCCTATTGTAAATCGAAATAAAACAAAAGAAAACATACTCTAAAGTCCATTTCTAAACTTGAAAGTAAAATATTAACTACTAATTTATAAATAGCTTAGCATCCGCCTCCGGCACAATACCAACTCCGTCAACCTGCAAAATTATTTAACATGTGGTGAGTGACAAACCCAGTGGGGAGCGAGTTGACTAGCAATTACACATGACGTAAAATAAATGACAAATAAAATAAAGAGATTAGCATATGTCTTGTTTAACGTGGATTAACTCCACGACTTATTTAACGTGGATTTCTCCACAAAATCTTGTCTATGTTTAACGTGGATTACTTCACGATAGGCATTGAGCCGAAGCCCTACGTGTCTTATTAAATCACGCTATATTACAACTAAATTTCAGTTAAATATGACACATCAATTAAATAAGACGAGTTTATAGGAATGAAATCCCCACCTTAAAGCAGAAGTTATGCACCCAAACGTATGTAGAAATGTAGACGCCTCCTAATTTTCGTGCTCTCGACTCTATAAAATTTAATATGCTTTTATCAATTGACTACTAATACTCACAAATATACATATATATATATATATTTATATAAAGTAGGAGATTGAAAAAGTGAATTGCTTAGTATTAAGTGTATATATTATATATATTTATATACACGTAACATATGTTATCAAAAGCAAAAAAAAAAAATCAATGCTTTTAAAAAAAGGATAAGAATAGATGTTAGAAATGGTGATAGATAAACAAGCAATTGATTTGACAGGTGGGAAAATAGGTGGGAAAAGAAGGGTATGGTTTTGTCATGGGTTATTTGCCATTCTCAACCGATCGCAACATTTTTCTTCTCCTTTGTCTCGCTCATCCGATTATTCCGTCCATTCATCACCTCGGCTCGTATCCCGTCGTCACTACCCGCTTGCACACCTCGCACCCGTGAACGAAGCGGGATTGAGATTTTGAGATTGGCGTCGCTCCCGGCATGGCAACAGCACGGCATTTGTCGTGCGATTTTGGTCACCGCTATGAAAAATTTCTTCCGGTGATTTTAACTTGAAGGTATTGGCAATGGGAGTGGGAAATTGAATAAGAAGAGAAATAATTTTACATCAGAAGGTGTTTAATTTCTGTCAAAAGAGAAGAATTGAGTTTATACATTTTTCCTTGATTTGCCCGAAATGATTTTTCTTCCCCAATCTAAGAGCCTGGGTCTGATTTTATAGATTAATATTGAAAGCGCCAAAGAAAAAAAAATTGATCTTAACCTCTCAATGTGGTGGGGAGTTAGAAAAAACGCTAGTCATGTTTGAGAAATTGGTGTAATGGAAGGAACATGAGTTATCCATTTGGTGGTTTTGAAGGGGATGGAGAAAAAACTAATTTTGTCAAGTTAAATGAATTAAATGGGTCTGGGCTTATTCAACTTAAGGTTTAAACATTGGGTTATATCTTAAAAAAATAAAATAAGAGATTGGGCTTTAGTATATCATGATCATTGATAAAATAAGAAAAATAAATGAAATATGTGTATTTTAAATAGTATTAGTAGTAAAACAACTCATGGAAATTAGCTTAACTTGATAAATATGTTATAATGCTAATTATAATAATATCATAAAGAAATAAATATGGAAATTCTAATGTGGCGCTACAGGTTAAGTCTCTTGTCAGACCGTTTAATAGATATAATCCGTTAAACGAATCCAAAAACCCAGTCTGCAGTCAATGTGCCTATTGATCCGCACAACCACTATTACCACAACAACAACATCCGCTGATCGATGCTAATACGAAAAAGTGATACTAATACTTTTTGGCATGACTACTAATACTTTTCTCGGAGAAAATACTAAAATACCTTTAATCTAAATACCTAATACTTTTCAATTAAGATTATTAATACGTTTTAGAGAGAATACTAATACTTTTTATGGGAAAATCAATACTTTTCATGAGGATTACTAAAAAAGCGCTCGAGGGTTACTAATACTTTTCAAGGGATTACTAGTAAGGAAAAACTAATACTTTTGAGGGTTGTCTAATGTTACGTCACCGCTAAAACTTTTCGGAATTAATACATTTTAGATGGATTACTAATATTTTTGAGGCAAAAATCAATATGTTTCACGAGAGCTACTAAAAGTATTGTTCAAGGGGATTGCTAATACTTTTAGGATGTACTACTAATACTTTTTAGGGAAAATTAATACTTTTAACGGCTCTTAATATTATAAAAATACCACCGGTGCATGAAATTACAAAAAAAATCCGGGTCGGGTTGGATCCGTCTAACGGAAAAGACCCCTTAGGCCTTAGGTGGTCTAACCCAAATTTTTGTTTTTTTTTGGGCAGAGCTATTCACACCTCATTTTTCTCTAAGTACACCAACCTTCTAAGTACACCCCCTATATTTTAAAACAATCCATTCACTTAATACACCTCAAAATATTCTCCAATTTACACTTCACTCATTAAACCCATATGACACTATGACATGATGGTCGTGCCATCGTTCGTGCAATCCAATTTGAATCATCGTATGATCATGTCATCACATTTGAATCATTCCATATGGCAAGATGGCATGATGGTTTGTGTTATCTTGCCATCCCATTTAAGGCGTCGTGGTCATCATGTCATCCCATTTAGTCATAATCAACATAATAATAGGATGGTTGGATGGTTGTTCCCATTTGAGCCATCGACCATCATCACATCTATCATTTGAGCTATTGTATCATCATGTCATCTACCATAATAAGGGCATTATAGTCCTTTAAATTCACAATATGTTTGCAATTATAGGAAGGTAGTTTTTTTCTTGAGGGGGGATTTATTCAATAACTCCTTTACTTTACATACTCAAATTTAATGTCATGATCTACGTCATATTGCATATTGACCAGTGACACGTATCAACAAATAACGTGAACCATAATATATTATTAAAATAGGTGAATCCCAATATAATAATAATAATTTATCTTATATCAATGTAAAAGTATAACAAGATTGATTTCCAAAAAAAGAAAAAAGAAAATAAAATAAAAGTAAATGGTGGGACCAAAGTACCCCAAAAAGTCTGGTTGTTGGAAGGGCGGCCACCAACTTGGTAGTGGTGTGGCAACATACACACAAATTCTCATCCCAAAATTTGTATACGCGTCCACAATTTAAGACTAATTGCAACCTTAACAGCTTTAAATCAGATTATATGATTTTGACTCATTATTATTAGTATTATTTGACTCTTTGACTCATAATTTGGTCGCTTAATTTATAAATAGTTAGTTAGTAATCAAAATAATGAATGTGTTGCATCACACAAAAACTAACACAAATTGAATCATAATTTTATTTTAAAGGCTTAATCTTATTGTCTAGTCGTTGAATTGTTAAGTAGAAAAAAAAAATTTACACCGAGTGAATGTTGGGATAATAACATGGAATAGTGGAATTTATGTATATGAACTCAAAGAAACAAATGCCTGTCTTTTTCAGAAGAAAAATAATTTCATTAATTAAATCAAACTAGTAATAACCAAAATCATTTTAAAAAAAACTCAAACTAGTAATATATCGATAGAAGACAAAAAAATATTTGTTAAAAGTCATAAAAGATTAAACTATAAAAAAAAATTAATAGCATCTAGTTGATAACAAAAATCGACTTCAACTCTACAACTTTGAAAAATCTATAGTGCTAGAATGCTCACTATTTCAGATATACAAGTTACAACATGTTAAGATCACAATCTAAATTGTTATATCTGTCAGATCGAATACTTGATAGTCTAAATTGCCTTGCACAAACGCCACACAAGACGGTGAAATCACAACCAATGAATTATTTTTTGTATTTTATAGGATCTGTCTCATGAACTCAAGTCAATGAGACCGTCTCATATAAGACCACATCCTTTTAAGTATGTTTATCCTCTTCGTGATTTCATAGTACGGTGAAATTATTTGATTCAAAATAATGATTTTTTGATCAAATTGAAAGACACGGATCTGATAATGCGAACGAACCAAAAAATATTGATATATTATTGCATATTCAAACGTTTCAACTAGAGTTCTATATAATAAAACTTGAGATTGCACCACTACCATAGAAATTTCAAGTGATATCACTAACCCTTTATAAGGGTGTTAACAAGGTTGACAACCATGTATCTTTCGAGTTTATTTGGAATTTATCTTATCCTTCCAACCAGTCTTTAAGAATTTTATTAGAAAAATAAAACTTGAGACTCGATCTTAAGAGACATAACTCTTCATTTTCACGTTCTCACATAGTAACCCCATTTTAGAGCGGCAAAAATATTAGAGATAGCAAAACATTAACTTATATGTAGAATTTATTATGAAAAATATCTAGACTAGACGATTATATACAATTATCAATCAATCAAACACCCAATTAAATCCTTAAAAGAAAAAAAAACCCAATTAAATATAATATACAACACAATATTTATAAATAATTTTAATCTTAGGCTACATTCAAATTCAATAGTTAAGTGTTAGCTAAGGAAAAAAACATATTATTGAAACAAAAACATGTTATTGAAAAATCTCTCACAATTTGTTTGTTTGGATTTCCAATTCCAATTCTAAACCACGAACTCCAAACAAAATCTGTCACAGTTTATGTATAGTATCCTTTTATAGTTATACTTATCCTTCAAAATTAAATAAATATCATAACAATTTATTATAATTATCTAATTAAATTATTCTCACATTTTTCGACTTTCCAGGTCGTCGTCCTCCCAGTAAAAGCCTCTCTCTCTCTCTCTCTCTCTCTCTCTCTCACACACACACACAGAGAGGACTCCGTTAATTCAATCCTAACCAAGAGGTATAGATACACACTCATATACGTATATATTTTTTTGCCTGTATGTTTATGCGACTAGCCGTGTATATACGTGTGTGTACTCGCTTATGCTGCCTGTGTTGAATTTGATTGACGAAGTAAATTTATTTCGTTAGATTTTCTGTTCTTGGGACTTGGCTTTGATTGTTTATTGCTGAGTTATGATAACTGATGTAGCTACGGAGATTTAGTAGATGTTCCCTTTTGTTGTGAGTAAATCCATGAAAAATTCTGTTCATGTGTGTGGGGCTTTTGAACACTTCATTGAGTATACAGCTAATGATATTTATAATTCTTTTTTCATTTTTTCTTCTTGCCACTTATTGAAAAATCCTAGAAGTTTATCGGTACCTTGTCTGTACGTTTGTTTGTTCTTGTTTGGTGCCCGTGGTTTTTTCTTTTTGAACTATACTGTTAAATAAACGGGATTTTGGGATTAATCCTTTTTTGTGAATTATACAGTTTTGTATTGAGGATTTTGTTTAATTGATATTGGGAATTACCAGAAGCTTTAAGACTATAATTATATCAGCTAGACCAATAGGAATGGGGCATTGTGATTTATTTAATTGATGTGATTGTGCTCATCTGACGTTTTCAATTCGATCAACAATCTCTTACTTGTTTTTTTAGTGACTTCCTGTTATTGAAATAGATGGTAAGAGTTGGCTGATCATTGGGATTGAGCTGATTATCTGTAGTTGTAACGTAACGGAAGAAGTGACAGATGGGAGCGAAACTTCGTCCTCAACCAGCATTCCGAAACCATTAGGAGACTGTGACTCCACAAGGGGTCTGATAGTTTATTGGATCTCAGTAGAAGATAGTTAACTTTGTGTTTAAAATTGGGTTGATGCTTATAAGGGACTAAAGTGTCAGCAAATATCTAAACATAGAGGACAAGATCATGAGAGAATCAATTCTGAAATTACAAATGAAAACATAGATACATCAGATAACAAAAGTTAAAATGGGTTCCTTGTCCAACATCAAATGTGGCGTGACCACTCAATAGTTATTTTATCTTTGGTAAAGTGTAAATTACAATAAACTGATCTAGATTCAAGTAAGCTGTCTGTTATCCACTTTCATTCACTCAGATATTTTAGGAAATTTTCCCATTTCTATATAGACAAAGTAACATTCCCTGTGCTGCATTTTCCTTATGTTCTTCTTAATAGAGCTTCTTCATCTTCATGCTGGTTGAGTTGGAATACTCTTGTTTAAGTAATTTTTAAAAAAAAATTCATCAATTTTGCTTTTCAATTTGAGTAACTGGTATGGTTGCAAATTCTTATCGCCAAATGTTTCTCAGTTCTTTCAAGTTCTTCTGGAAAGGTGCAGTTCCAGTGACTGCATCTGACAGAATTTTGCTTTCTGAATAGTTGATGAGTCATGATGACTGTATGCGTGTTCATTAAGATCAGCTAGTGGTAAAATAGTTAAGGTTCGTAAATGAATTGCTTATATAATTGCTGCTTTATGGCCTTATGTTTTTTGTATAGAGAAGAGAACAATGAGCAAAGTGCCAGGTGGCTTCTTGCGGATAAAAAATATCATTAAATAGAGATGGGAGGCTGTTGTTGCTGTGCGTCTAAGAGCACTGAACTCAATAGGTCACCAACATTCTTTCATGTGAGTGGAATCTCTTGCCCCATATCAGTTTGTGGTTTTGGATTAGTTACTCTTATCCCAACTTTTATGTGGTCGTAAGGATAAAATGTCTGTTCGTACTCTTCTTGCTTTTTATTGATGTAGTATTAACTATTAAGGGAAAAGAGCCATTACCGTCTCTTATCTTGAAAGTTCCATAACAAAATACATACTGGGATTTGAACCAAATGAAAACAATGACTTATATTTCATGTCATTTATGTTATAGAAGAAATTTGGTGTTTGTCCAAGTGGATATCATTGAGTTGCTTTGCTTATAAAATAATATCACATGTCGTTCATGCTCTGCTCAATGCCTTTGTACAATTTCAATAAGTGTTGCGTGGGTGTCAACTTGTTAACTAAGGATGAAAGCTTCTGCATTGTTTTGTGAATCACCAATTATAATCTGAATATCTTGTGAATTTCTGATTAATGTCAATTAGGGTAAACAAGTTCTGACTGAGGAAACAATAGTTTCCAACAAACAAATTATAATATTTCAAAACCAGTTATATTGGTTATAAACTGTGCAGTGATGATCAGGAATGAAGTTCTCGTGCTGATGAACAGAACCTCTATCTCTTTCTCTGCATTTTTTTTTTTTTCTCTCCCCGGGGTTAAGTGTCAACCCACCTTTTTGCAGATTATCAAATCCTCGTGTTTATATTGTGATATTATGTCAAGATTTTTCTTTGTGATATTCTCTTTTCAAGTCCAATCCATCCTCTACGGCCTGAAACAACTGATCTGGCCGTGTTTCTCTTGTGTCTGTCTCGATTTTAGATAAACATTGCTGTTGGATAATTAATCTTTTCTCAGTCTTCCTATGATGACTGGATTAGTAGATGTCAACATATTACTCTTATAATTCCCCTTTATACTGATGTCCAACAGTCCAAGCATTTTCTGTTCGTTATCTTCCTTATTGTGCTGCGGTTAATTTAACTGCACGATTAATATTACTTGTGCTAGTACTGCTTTGTTCGTCACCGACATCATTTAATTTTTGATTGTGGGGATGCATGTGGTTGCAGTATCCAGTTTCAGAAGAACGTGAACCCTTATCATCTCACCATGCAACAGTCTCTGCTGGGCTTTTGGTGGATACTAATTTAGATACCTCAGTCCCAGACACTTATCGGCCTCCTCCTGCACCTATACCTTATGAAACATTTGCAGGACGCCCACCTACGCCATCAGGGAATAGAGAAAACTCAGGCAATAAGACTGAAGTGATTTTGCAAACAACCAACACTGATTCTGTTGAAAACACAAACTCTGGCAGCTCCTTGGTGACCAAGGTAAAGGATGTGGAGTCTGATGAAAAGGCCAAAATAAATATCGAGTTGGCAGCATCGAAGGATGTCGAAGATGAAAAGTCTGATGATTTAAAAAAGTCCATTGAACCTTTCGTTCCGCCGCTGCAAGATGAGGAGGATGTCTGTCCAACTTGTCTCGAAGGTAAATAAATGTATGGATAAATTACAAAAACTACCCTTGAGTTTTAACTTAATTATAAAAAAACCAAGGTTGCAGAAATCGTTAGGCGCTAGTCGGGCGGCAGCCGGGCGCCTAGAAACATCATGTTTTTTATTTTTTTATTTTTTTGTATTTTGGCCGATTTAGACCGCATAGACCCGATTTTTGGCCGCCTAGGCTGATTTTTGGCCTGGCCGATTTTTTCAGCCGATTTGAAGAAAATCGAATCGGCCTAGGGGCGCCTAGCGCCTAGTCGGCGCCTAGGCCGATTTTTACAACACTGAAAAAAACCCAGTTATCTTTCAAAATTGCAAATACCCCGTTAGGATATTACAAACACCCCCTCGAGGTTTGTATTCCTTAACAAATACCCCCCTCTTGTGGTACTTTGTTAAATAAAAGTAAATCTCAAGGGGGTATTGTAATTTTGAAAGATAGCTGTTTTTTTTGTAATTAGACTGAACCACAAGGGTATATTTTGTAATTAACCCTAAAAATATACTAATTCCTTATGTTTCACTGACTACTGATGATGCACATTAGGTTGACATATTGAACCTTCATCTTTTTTATTCCTTGAGCAGAATATGATGCAGAGAACCCCAAAATGATTACAAAGTGCGATCACCATTTTCACCTTGCTTGTATTCTTGAATGGATGGAAAGAAGTGACACCTGTCCTGTGTGTGATCAGGTTTACACCATTTCTCTACTTTTTGTGATTATGTACATGCGTTTCTAGTAACATGGTTCGTTGCGTTAGATTTGGAGGCGTTGAGAATAATCTATTCGTCTTTTTGAATGCAGGAAATGATTTTCAGCCCGGCTATTGGAGTATAGCTATTGCGATGCTGCCGTTGGTCTCTTCATTAGCTATTGTGACTGAACGATCGAAAACGGATGGGACCTTCGCAGCTGGTATTGCTGTCACAACGTTAGTTTTAGTTTTTGCTCATTTTGTCTCTAGAGATTTCTGTTTTATTCACTTACTTTGAATTTGTGGAAAATTGAAGATTCAGAAAAAAGAAAAAGAGTCTGAAGAAAATGTTAGAATTTTTGCAAGAAGTGCAACTACATAGGTTTTTTTTTTTTTCTTTTCTTCTTCATGTGTATATATCAACGGGTCTCGAGATGGATATCAGGGTGTGATATTAAATCAGGTGTGGCTAAAAGATAGGACTTCAATATTTTGTCATTGCAATTTGCAGCGGTGGTTTACTTGTCATTTGCAAATTTGGGTTACTATGCCACAGTCGTGGATATTACAAAAAAACCCTGAGGTTTGAGGGTAACTGTAATATTTTTACAGATGCCAGTGAGGATTTTGAAATGCTTTTGACTTTCGAGGGGAACATGTAAAACGGAATTAAATTTTAATTTTTTTTTGTAATTTTCAAAAACCTAGTTTTTTTTTTAATTAGCCCAAATCTTTTTTGCAAGTATCCCTTAATTTTATTATGAGCTTTCTCTCCAGTATATAATAACTCTGCCGGCAATTTCTTTTTTATTTTATTTGTTTGGTATGCTACCAATTATTGCATTCACAAACATATATCAATAGACAATTTTGATTACACTACGTATTTATTATTTGAAATTAAGTATAATTGTTCGTGTGCCATGCTAATACATTCATTAAGTGCATAAAAGATGCTACAAGAAATTGTAATCAAACACAATACTTCAAAATTGATTTTTCATTTAGAAAATTTATCATTTGAAACAAACGGGACTAATAAAGTCCCACCTCTTCCCTAATCTCTCTAACATTTCTCCACATTTTGCAAATTTCTTCTTTTCTTTTCTTTTTTTTTTTGCTTTCTTTCTTTCTTTTTCCATTTTGGCATTTGACTTAAGCATCGTAGAAGGATGTTGGTGACTAATGGCGTTCAAGTTAGTTACTTACATTTTTTTAAATACATATTACAAATCATATCGTAACCTACAAGTCTACAACATATAACAATCCAAATATGACCAAACTGAACTACCATAATAGAAATCAAACCATATACAAAGACGTAGAATCAACCCCCTCCTTCCCACACACAAAGATGAAAAATCAACCCACATGTCATGGGGATCGAACCCGAGACCTATTAGTCTTATGGCCTCCAAATACTTACAAATTACTAACTTTTGGATTCATTTTTTTAGTATAAAGAAACTTACAATTATTCAACATCGAGTAAGAAACTATTGCAAGGTCTACGGATCATAAACATATACAAATCCAAAATAAAAATTTAAACCTAGACATATCCAATCGATCCGTATAATCGGAAAATCGCAACGAAGACGTTGGATAAAACATGTTCCAATGAAATTAGTCTTACTTCATCACAATTCGTCAAAAATAACTCATCTCGAATCTTACGAACAAACACCCACAACTAGGGATAAGCTTATTAACATGAAACAAAAGCCACATATGAATGACAAAACTTATCATAAAAGGTGACAAAAATATTGAACATCACTTCCTCATCCTATATGGAGGATGAGAGAAAAGAAAAGGGGAAAGAAGATGGAGACAGAACTTATTTATTTTTAGTATGTAATAAATAATAGTTAAAAGTCAATAAATCAACAAAATTAAATGAAAATTCATTTTTTTGGATGGATATACATTTACTTCTTTTATGATTTTCAATTTATTTTAAAATCAATATTTAATTTTGTAAAAAGGGTTATCAGGAACAATTGATTTTCAGCTTCTTTTTATTCCCCTTATCATCAAATATTATATTAGATATAAGTACGAGATCGGGGATGAGATCGTCTTATAGTGGTTGAGGCATGTGTTGTAAAAATGAATAATTCGAGTTTGATCAAATACGGGTGCGTGTTTTATTCCCCAAAAATTAAAAAAAAAAAAAAAAAAAGAAAGTACGAGATCGAGGTTAGGAAAAACATAAATAAAAATATCAAGGCATTTATTGTGTAAATAATGTTTTCCCCAGGGTCTCTGTGCAAATATCGTCTTATCTGGCGGTTCCCGTTCGTTTTCTCTCTCCTCGCCATATATATAGGCGACGAACTCCCAATTCTGACATAATTGAAGCAGTATTTTCTCTGCGTTTTTTCCCAATTACCACCAAGAAAGACTCACAAACATGGGCAATGGTATTTCTTTTTGCAAAAACTAATTATAATTGACATTTTCAAAATCAATCAAACAATGTAAAGTGGTATTTGCGCGCACACACATACAATTACTGAATGGAAAACATATCAAACGTTGATACACATAATTTGATGAAAAAATATGTTCTTTGAGTTTCAGGTGATAAAGACAAAGGTCGTCCCAGCAAGAAATTCAAGTATTCCAAGGTTCTGAGAATTTATTCCCAATTTTTATAATTCTAGGGCAAGTACACTGCCCTGAATTTCTGTTATTGGGGTTAAATTTCTGCTGCTTCTTTTTTTAATTTTTGTGATGTTTGTGAATTAAGGAGGAGAGTAGGTCTTCAGCTGCATCAGACGATGGGTCCCACTTCAATGAAGAATTGGATGATGATCTTCGCGATGGTACTGATGCGGTGCTAAGATCTCCCATGTTATTCTTCTGTTTATTTGACTGCGTTTGTATTGATTGAATTTTTTTTATTTGGTTTTGAAGGTGAAGGAAAAAATAGGGATTTTTCAAAGTTGGAACTTAAACCCGATCACGCAAATCGCCCCTTGTGGGCCTGTGCCGATGGTCGAATTTTCCTTGAGACTTTTTCTCCACTGTATAAACAGGCCTATGATTTCCTAATCGCGATTGCTGAACCGGTTTGCAGGTATTAATTCAGAGCAGTTGATACAATTGTGCATATGTTAGTAAGTGCTCTCGTGATTTAGCTGCCCTACAATTATTTTATCATGACAGTAGTCTGTGAAAATGGCACTCAGTTTGTGACTGCACATGACTTGTTTGAGATTTTGATACAAGTCCCTAATGGTATGAGAAGTTGAGAACATTGCAAAGTGACTATATGAGAGCTCTTGAATACCCGTTTTCACTGGCTTTTGTAGAATATATCATCTGAGAATGTAACTCTAAATGTTTCACGATGCTAATATTTATTTTGAAGTTTTGAAGCATTTCATTGCGCTTCCAAAACTTTGCGTCATTAGTACTACTGTTATGAATCATGCATCCCAAAGACCCATTTCCAAAGTAGTCTAATTGGATTTAACAAATAAAAGTTGCTTATCTGTCGTTTTAATCCATACCTATGCTGGTCACACTTGGCTGAGTCCAACCAACAAAGCTCTGTAGGATACTGGCAATTGGCACTTGTATAGATTGGAAATTCTTGTGTGTAATCTCCATGGCAAATTAATCCATTTAATCTGTGCTTTGCCTGATTCATATTCCGAGTTAATACTTATCAGTGCAGTGTTCGGTTTTATTTTTATTTTGTGCATTTATATGTTGTCATAATGGGGGTTTTGATGTGTGTTCTTTTCCACAGGCCAGAGTCAATGCATGAGTACAACTTGACTCCACATTCTTTATACGCTGCAGTGTCAGTGGGACTTGAAACTGAGACCATAATTTCTGTTTTGGATAAATTGTCGAAGACCAAGCTTCCAAAAGAGATGATTAATTTCATTCATAGTTCCACTGCTAATTATGGAAAAGTGAAGCTCGTACTGAAGAAGAATAAATATTTTATAGAGTCCCCATTTCCAGAGGCAAGATTTTTTTACCCCGTCTAGTCTGGTGTTAAAGGACCATATATATTCTAACAATTATGGTTATTTCAGGTATTAAAGAAGTTGCTTAATGATGAAGTTATTGGAAAAGCTAGAATTCACTCTGAGGTTTGTTTTCATTGAAATTTGTTCACCATGATCAGACTGCCCAAACCTCTTACAGTTCGAATACATTTGTGTATTAGACATTAGAGATTTCCTTTATATTTGGTTGATAAACGAAAAACTATGAATTCTGTTCTTCAGGGAACTCATGGGGACGATGGATTTACAATTGGCAAGTCTGCTGGTGAAATAGAAGGTCAGCATGACGAGTTGCTAAATGAAGCGGAGTTGGCTGCTGTAGCTGAAGAAAAAGAAACTCATTCCTTTGAGATTGACCCTGCGCAGGTCAGTTGATGTATTTCTTCAAGATTGACTGTGGTTGTGAAGTCAAATAATTATAAGCATGTTCACAATTTCAAATGGTTAACATATACATGTCTCTCTCTCTCTCTCTCTCTCTCTCTCTCTCTCTCTCTCTCTCTCTCTCTCTCTCTCTCTCTCTCTTTGTGTGTGTGTGTGTGTGTGTGTGTGTGTATTATACCTGGAACCATAGGTTATCACTGTTAGGTTTCAGAAAATGTGATTCTGTTTTCTGTAGCGTATATGTAGAGATGTATTTGATGGAAGTGTACCTTAGCCCAATTTTACTAGTTCATTTAAATTGGTTATTCTGTGGAAAATAATATCAAAATGATATTAAGAGGATTTATTTGCTTAGAAATGATTGAAATGGTGGTGTTTGAGGCAGATGGTTGATCTTATACACCTGCTCAAGGTTGGGGAAGAACTGATCACAATTTTGCTCCTTCCATGTCTGAATTGTTCAGCTAATTAATTACTTTTGTACAATTAATGTTTATCATTCATAAGAATATATGTCTGTATGACTATTTTTGCGGGCAACTTTGGAATGTGCTAACAAAATTATCATTCGTGTACAAGATTATTGTCTCTTGGAAGTCTGATGATAGTTGTTTCCTAATTTCTTTGGTGATTTTCAACTAATATTTCTCTCGAGGCTGGTGGGGGATCCAGTCTCTTATCAATTACAGAAAATGTTCTTTCATGTACTTCCATTTTACTGACTAATGTACTTTAACTAGGTGAAATGAAATTTTTTGACAGTTTCATTCAAAAAAAAAAAAAAAAAGAAAAAGAAAAGATTTGACAGTTTGGTAAATTAACATCACACTTTCTGCATGGGCATATGGCATTAATTATTTCCCTTTTTGCAGGTTGAAAATGTAAAACAACGCTGTTTGCCTAATGCTCTAAATTATCCCATGCTGGAGGAGTATGACTTTAGAAATGACACTGTGAGTGGCTCGTGGTTTCCTCCCATAATACAAAACTTGAGTTAAATAGAGCCTGACAGAGAAATGGCAGCTTGAGCAGTTCTATCAATTATTTATATAGTACTGAATGTTGGGTAGTGAAGAGTTCCACTGATTATTGTGATATTGCAGGTTAATCCTGATTTGGAAGTGGAATTGAAGCCTCATGCACAACCACGTCCATACCAAGAAAAGAGTCTTAGTAAGATGTTTGGAAATGGTAAGGGTTCTGCCACCACCCTAATGACATCTCTTATCGTCTTCTATTTTCTGCGTGTATATTTGTGTGCCAGCAGCCCAGAACCTACTATTTAACATTTGTTTTTGTTATGTTTCTGCGTAAACAACTATGAACTTCAAGCTTAGAATTTATGAATAAGTCAATGGTAGTTTGTGTGGTGACAAGTGCTCCATGAGAGCATTGAATTCTGTGATAAAGGTACCATCAGTTTGACATTTCTGTTTGAGGCATCCGACCGTTAATTTTAGCAGATATTTATTTTCTGAGATTGTTTTATAAGATGGCCGTATCTCATCACAGTGAAAGTATCAATGTCTTCTAGACATTGATATAAATTTTTGAAGCAGCATATTCTCTTATGGTGTTTGAATTTCATAAGAACGAACTTGATTCTTTGCCTTCACCGAGTAGCCTGGTTTCTTGCCCCCTTTCAGATTTTATGTGTTCTGTTGTTTTTCTCAAACTGAGTGGTTATCTTTGTTCTCGAATCGCCCCTAGCTCCCACTCCCTCCTCCCTATTGTGGTTGTTATGGGGAGTGGGGGTGAGGGAGCTGTTGCGAATTGAGCAGGAAGGAGGTTTATGTTCCATATTCTCGTTGTGATGGATCAGGACAAGAAGTTCACATTTAGGTTATCTTATTCATCTATGTGCGTTCTCCTATTCTCTCCGTAAATGCCGTATTACTTATTGCTATTGGAATATTTATTTACATGTTCTGGGGGCCTATAGGTGGAGGGATATGATCTGCTTTGTAGAGAGATCTACATCTATCCTTGAATATTATCTTAGACAGATCTGCATTTCTCTGTTCCCTGTCATTTCCACTGGCTGGTATAACGATTTGAGGAAGAAATTGGTTTTTGCTAATTCAAAGATATCCTGTGATTTCAGGCAGAGCACGGTCAGGTATCATTGTGCTGCCTTGTGGTGCGGGAAAGTCTTTAGTTGGTGTTTCTGCAGCCACCAGAATAAGAAAGAGTTGTCTTTGTTTGGCTACAAATGCCGTGTCTGTGGATCAGTGGGCTTTCCAGTTTAAGTTGTGGTCGACCATTAAAGAGGAGCAAATTTGTCGTTTCACATCTGACAGCAAAGAGAGATTTCGTGGTAATGCCGGGGTGGTGGTGACAACCTATAATATGATTGCATTTGGTGGCAAAGCGTTCTGAAGAAGCTGAAAAGATCATTGAAGAAATAAGAAACCGGGAGTGGGGATTGCTGCTGATGGACGAGGTAACGTTTTATTTTTGGATGGTTGAAATTTTACTTTTATGTGGTACAACTATGAAGTTTTCCTTCTACAAAATTTTAGGTGCACGTGGTTCCTGCTCATATGTTCAGGAAGGTTATCAGCCTGACAAAATCCCACTGCAAACTTGGGCTAACTGGTATGTTTCCAACAAGTTTTATGGGCAAAACTATAGAACAACATCAATGTAAAGAACTATTTTCTCATAACTGATTTGCAGCAACACTTGTGAGAGAGGACGAAAGGATTACGGATTTGAACTTCCTTATTGGTCCAAAATTGTATGAGGCAAATTGGTTGGATTTAGTGAAAGGAGGATTCATTGCAAATGTTCAGTGTGCAGAAGTATGGTGTCCAATGACAAAGGAATTCTTTGCTGAATATCTGAAGAAAGAAAATTCAAAAAAGAAACAGGTAAGTTAGGTTCAGGAGAAAATATCTTTAACATGTTAGTGCTTATAACTGTTGGCTGACTTGAAGATTCTCAACTGAAATGCTCTCTAGTTCGAAATATTTTAAATGAATCAGTGTGCGAGTCAATGATATGTTATCATTTTTCAAAACATATAGCATAATGGAACTTCCAACTTATAAATTCCCTACTATTTTGAATACATGGAGCAGTGATATTTTGGCCCCTAGTCTGGCTCCTAATGTAACGGTGTTCTTTCCTTTGCAAGCGCCTTGTTTGATGACTGCCTGTTTAACTCTATAGTGACAATATTAGAGGCTTTTAGTTCACAATGTAACCAACATTCACTAGAAAACTTGTTATTGCTAAAAGTTAATTCTGTGCATCCCAGGACATTGATTTTCTGTTTCTTTTGGTATCTTGTGTTGGTCTTCTCTCTATTGGAGATTTCTTTTAGTTATAGTATCTGATAGAGATATCAAACTGCGAGATTGTTTTATCTGGCAAGAGAGATTTAGGATTGACCATTTTAAATTGGAAGATAGTTTATTTTATATCTTGAATTCTGCATCTTCTAACACATTTTTCTCTTTGTATCTTTTAGGCTCTTTATGTGATGAACCCGAATAAATTCAGGGCTTGTGAGTTCCTTATCCGGTTCCATGAACAGGAGCGGGGTGATAAGATTATAGTTTTTGCAGACAATCTTTTTGCTCTGACGGAGTATGCTATGAAGCTTCGCAAACCTATGATTTATGGTGCCACCAGGTTGAGCATATTTGTTGTTCTGTGAGATTTGCTGTACCCATGCCATTTGAATCTCACGTTATATATGGGCCTGTGTGATGTAATTTGCAGCCATCCGGAAAGAACTAAAATTCTCGAGGCTTTCAAAACCAGCCGAGATGTGAACACCGTTTTCCTCTCAAAGGTAGGTTATAGTATGACTTAATTATTAACATGGCTTAATTGCATTTTTAGTCTCGTAACTCTTAGGGGTTGACAATCTTAGCCCTATAACTTGAAGTTGATGTAGCAGTTTCGGTTCTTGACGATTTGCACTTTAGTCAAATAGAATTCCAGTCCTAAACTTCTAATATTTTGTGTATTTTGGATAAATGACAAGGGTATTGTGGGAACAAATGAAATATTGAAACACCCAGTTAGGACCAAAGTCACATAAAACCAGAACTTGTAGGACTAAAATTGCACAAATTAAAACTCATGGAGCCAAAATTGCACAGAATTAAAATCTTATGGGATCAAAATTGCTACCTAAAATATTTACAAGACCAAAATTGCTAGAGCCGTATAGTTACGGGACCAATTTTGCAATTAAGCCTTATTAGCATCGCAGTCTGGAGCTTTTTATCCAGTTTATCTTCTTCCAATTGTTTTTAAGATTTTCAGGTTTGCTGTTAAGTAGTGATGGTGGATAAATATGGCTTCTATACATGCACATGATGTTCATGGAACATAATCTAGAAATCATTGGTCCTCATTTGATGTTAAGCCAAATTTATCAACATTAATAACTACTTCAAATTTGTAAGTGGTAGCAATGATAAACGTTCTGCATAGGCATCATAACCTGAAATCATCAGGCCAAGATCTGTGATATTGATTATGTAGCCTTAATCTGTTTCTGTATAGGAGTATCATATATATGCATAAGTTCGCTAAGCCAGATTTTGCATATCCCTGTGATTGAGTCAATAACTGATGTGGTATCAGTGTATACATCTTATGCCACTGGCAAACTTACATGTATTTCTTATTTATAAGGGACACAGATACATATCTTTGAGATGCCTTCGAGTTAGGACCATTAGCCTTTTTGTTCTATGTTACTTTTGAATTCTACAATGGTGAAACATGGTATAATTAGGGAAGGTAATTTTTCTTTTTATTTACAGGTTGGTGATAATTCCATAGATATTCCTGAGGCAAATGTGATTATTCAGATCTCATCACATGCTGGTTCAAGGCGTCAAGAGGCTCAACGGCTCGGGCGTATTCTCAGGGCTAAGGTACTTCCATTAGGTGTATATACGCAGTAAAGTGAACTTGTATGTAAATACGAAGGACTTGTGTTAATATGGAACTTACGCAATAATAATTTGTATTCAATTTACCTCTCTCTCTCTCTATATATATATATGTATATATATATATATATATATCTATTTTCTAAATTAGTATCTCTATCAAGCTGTCATTTGGGCTTAACTTGTCCCTCAACCAGTTCATTAGCACTATATGTAGTCGGCATGGACGATGTTATAGGTTGTTACCTCTCGAGTAGCTTTGAGGAGAGTTAATGAAAGCGAGGGTCAATACAAGTATGCATTTTCAATTATCAGTCTTAAATACTTTTCTTGACATAGCTTTGAAAAAAATAAGTTCGGGAAAGTAGATTATAGACAACCCGAAAACGGAAGGGTGGTTTAGGGGATTTTTAGATTAAAATTAAATTTTTTGTGGTTATTGACTGGTATCTAACATATGAAGTCCACTTCCACCTACGCAACATTCTTTCTTTATGGATGCAAAAGCTGTTTAAATTGATATTATATGATTAACTGGTGGTTACCTCAACTTACTCTGTCAATGTTTAATGGTTGATAGGGGAAGCCACAGGATAGGGTGGCAGGAGGCAAGGAAGAGTACAATGCATTTTTCTACTCCCTTGTATCCACAGACACTCAGGTTTGGTAGTGTTCGGCTTTACGCACTCAGTTTCTCGTTTCGTCATCCTTAGTTCATTAAAATTTGCTTTATGCAGGAAATGTATTACTCAACCAAGAGGCAGCAGTTTTTGATTGATCAAGGTTACAGTTTTAAGGTACAACTGTGTTCATGTAGATAATTAGTGTTTTGAGTGCATTTTTGATGTGTTTTCGGCTGATCTCACTTGTGGTTTTCAGGTAATCACAAGCTTGCCTCCTGCTGATTCAGGACCTGAGTTGAGTTACCATCGTCTTGATGATCAACTCGCACTTCTCGGGAAGGTTTATATTCTTTTGCTCTGTAAATTTGAGATGTTAGTTAGTAAACATGTAAGAGGGAAAGTTCTTGCCTAAGAAAAATGCTAAATGCTCGTGTGTTTATTGGCAAAAAGGTGCTTAGTGCGGGGGGATGATATGGTCGGTTTGGAGCAATTAGAAGAAGACACTGATGGCATTGCTCTTCAAAAAGCTCGTCGCACATTTGGTTCCATGAGTGCAATGTCTGGAGCTAGTGGGATGGTTTACATGGAATATAGGTAAGTCTCCAATTTAGTCTTGGATAATAATTGGATCTTTACTGAAAAGTACTAGTTTTATTTGTGCTCAATTAGTTCACGAGTTTTTTTAGACATTATATCACCTTAAAAGATAGCAAGGATTACCTTGAACTTAAGTCAGTGAAAGAGTACCATGATTGAACTATTTTTTGAGTTTATCCGAGTACCTTGAGTACAATGCTTCGGGATTTCATGTTTACTTGCAGCATGTTTTGGACTTGTCCTCTTAACAACGAATGGTGCGGCTTAGCTGTTGGCTATAATGAGCACTTTTCTCTACAATTTTGTTAAAAAAAATGATTCACTGAATCTCTAGAGCCTCCAAAAATATTTTTCCGCATTGTCTTTAAATCTTTTCTCAAAACACCGAAAAATATGTCTTTCTCTGAACCATTAAGCTCCAAGAAAAATGCAATCTTGTAGACAATGCCCGGGCGTAGAGTTGCTGTGCAGCTTACGTTGTGAAGTCCTGATGATGTTATTTTTTTTTTTTAAGCATTCCCCTTTTGTTAATCTTGTAAATTGTCAGATTTGCAATGCTTCTTCCCTAAGAGTGGTATAGTATATTATATTTGACAGTCTCAAATTTTGGTTTGTAGTACTGGGCAGAAAAAGCTTCATGGGCAGGCAAAGAGCAAGCCTAAGGATCCGTTGAAGAGACACCACTTATTCAAGAAACGATTCGGCTGATCAATTGATCATCATGGGGTAATGCATCGATTTCTTGATAATATGTTCTTCAGCCGTGATATGGTAATTTTGCCATGAGTAATAGTTATAGTAGCAGGATCGATCAAACGTATTAATAGGATCTATCAAACATGATAATGTATTGTGTTTGTTCAACCATTGAAAATCCGATGTTATGCTTTATTTAGTTACTTTAATTCCCTTCTCTTCTCTGATGTTGTTCTTTACTTATCATCATCATCACTTTAAAATTTTTTATTCTTTTTTCACTTATCAAACTAAAGATGAGGTTTTGTAAGTATAGGCCTTTGTTCTGGATGATTTTCAGTATAATATTCTGGTGGATCAAAAAACTTAATGTAGGTGATGAAGATTAGCCTCTAGGATAAAACAAGACAATGATTTTTATTTGAAGATTGTTGCAGAAAAATTATCAGAAGGTATCTAACATTCAGTATAATTTTTTCTTTAATAGAGGATAGAATATAGATGTGTCTGTTTCCAGCAATTGTGTCTTTTTCATTTGTCTTTACAGACCAATATATGTCTGTTATAATTTAAAATGGGAAATTAGGTAAAATACCCCCAACAAGGGGGTATTAAGGAAAAATACCCCCACTTTATTAAACAATGAAAAATACCCCTTTTTTCTCCCGAAAAGTCTAAAATGCCCTTATATTTAAAAAAAAAAAAAAAAAAAAAAAGAATATGAATAGGCGGGAACCCTTCATTTGCCCATTACTCTCTCTCTCTCCCTCTCACGTCCGACTCATCTTCCATTCTTCTCACCTTCCAACCCACGTCCGACTCACGTCCGACTCCCCATCGCTTTCTCTCTTCGACACGCGAACGTCCTCACGAGAACCTATTCCGACGAGCACTGTTCCGACGAGTTGTTTGGCCCCCGTTAGTGTTATCCATCGCGATTGTTGGACGTCTCCGTTTTTGAAAATTCAAGTTCATTCTTGGTTGAAAAGGTTTGTTGTTTCATTTTCTTCTCTTATATGTTTATTTTAGTTAGTTTTTTTGAACCATTGTTTTGGGTTTTGTTTTGAAAACAAAATAATAAACGATTTAGGGTTTCGTTATATGACTCCAAATGAGATTTAACGTTGAATGATTCATGTTTTGCGGAGTTAATGGTGTGTTTATGTTGGAATGTGCTTGTACTTGGCTTTATTCCAACATTTTTTTGTTGCCCACATATTAGCCATGTGTTTGCCCACGGCGTTGCCCCACATGAGTGCCCCGGAGTTGCCCACACGAGTGCCCACACCGTTGCCCACTTTGTGCCCACTCTTTCCCCACTTCAGGAGTCCGTGATGTGTTGTGTGGAGTCCGTAGAGTCATAGTGTGTTTTTAGGTTGACATATGTATGGATTTGGGTCTTTTCATGAATTTTTAATCTTGCCCACCTCACCTATTTGCCTTCTTGTCCGCCTACATGTTTGCCTACTTGTATCTAACACTACTTTGTGGAGTCTCGTGACGTGTTGTGTGGATTTTATGATCATATTCTCGTAGAGTCTATAATGTGTTTTTAGGTTGGAATATGTATGGACTTGGGTGTTTTTGATAATTTTTATCTTGCCCACCTATTTGCCTTGCGATCCGCCCACATGTGTGCCTACTTGTACCTAACACTACTTTTCATTGTGCGATTCAAGAAAGATGGCGCTTGTTCAAAACGAAAAGGACCAATTTCCGAGATTAAGTGCTCGTTTAACTGAATGAGGAAGAAACAGAATAGTTGGTTTTTGAGCGTTAGGAATACACAAAGGTTCAGGGAATCGTGCTTTGGCCTAATTCATGGATGTACAAAAGTTGAAATTTCAAGGCCAATTATATCTTCACCTTCTCTTTCGACAAGACAAGTCGATGTCATCGACAAGATAACATTCCACTTCAACAATAAAGAGGCGATTTTGAGTAATCAATTCTCATTGATCACAGGACTTGGTTTTGGGTCCAAGTCTACTATTCCATCATCCTCGGGGATCTTCAAAAAATGCTTTAGGAGATTTAATCCCCTTTGCCTGATACATGTGGAAAACGCTTTAGAAGAATGGTCCAAGAAAGAGAAAGGGGATGGAGATATGACCCTTTCTTGTCGGCTTTGCTATGTTTCTTATATGGTGTTCTTCTTGTAAGAGACCGTAAAACCAAAAAGATTGTGGAAGAATATATTCACCTTGTCGATGATCTAGAAGCATTTAATGCTTATCCTGGGGAAGAGTAGCTTTCGATTTCTTGGTGAAAGAAACACGTACCGCATGGCCGGACGAGTAAAGCGGTTTTTGGGAAAGAAAAGAAACGAAAGAAAAGCACGATTTTGAGAACTTTGACATCCACGCTTCCACCCCGCCTTACAAGTATGGGCATATGAGGCGATCCCGCCGCCAAATTGTGTGCCATCACAACAAAAGCTTCAAGAATCGAGTGCCACGTATTTTGCGTTGGTCAACCGGGCCACGGTTTTACATTTGATAAATTGAAAACAACAATCTTCGGACTTTGCTTAGGGGGATGATGATACGGTAAGCTTTTTAATCAATTTTTATTGTGTATGCATGCTACCATCTCTTGTGGGCACTTGTATGCCCACATTCGCCACATGTTTGCCCACCTTTAAATTTGACATTCAATGTCAGACACGCTTATACCCACATGTTTGCCCACTTTTGTGCCACACACACGCCCACATGTTTTTTGACTTTTGTTTATATGTTTGTAGCTCGTTGTTCACAAACACTGAAAAACCGTCCAAATTGGAGCAAGATCGAGTCCTTGCAAAAACTTATGTGTGGGAAGATGCACTTGAGAAAGAGGATTTGAGACAGAAAAATGAAGAAGAAAAAAAGAAGAAATCTTTGAAAAGAAAAATGTTTGAGGAAAAAAAGGAGGTGAAGGTAATGATCGGGATGGAGGGCCAAATCCTCCCACGGATCGGGGTTTGGTTTGTCGAGGAAAGTCGACAAAATTGAGTCCATGTCAAGTCAATAATGGAGCATTTGGGATGCTCAATTTTCAAGAGGTGGGCAAAGAACAAGCTCCATCGAGTGCCCACCGTAGCCGAAGCCGGTGTGCCGACAAGAATGGCGCATCGACGCAGGCCGCGGCCGCAACACGATGACGGAGGGACTTGCTGCCGATATTGTTGCCGACTTGCTCGCCGAGATTGTTGCCGAGCAAGCTGTGCCGACATTGTTGCCGACAAGCCTGCCGACACATTGTCGCAAGCCTCGCCGACATTCATGCCCACGCCGTCGTTCTTGCCTTCGCCCGTCCCCTTCGATGTTTCCTCAAAAGGTATACCAGGACTGTGTGTGATGAAACCACTTCGATGAAAAGAAAGATACACCGTGTCCTTTTGCCCTTGTTCCGCTGGAAGTGACGCCAACCCATTACATATGTCCCGCACAAAGGATTTGAAAAATTGATTGCCAAACCTTCAAAACTTGATGCATTACTTTCGAGTGGTTCAAACCACCGAGGTTGTGGCTTCAAATCCAACAATTCGAGGATGGTGCATCCGAAAGTGATGGGGACAATGCCAAGCCCGATTTTGTCGATATTGGTAGTCCGTCGATTCGGATCTCCAAAACTTGGTGACGTTGTTTATCAAAAACGTAAAAGCACGATAAAACCTGGCCCCACGAAGAAATCACCTTTTACGGACCCAAGTCATCATGTCCCACCGGAAGAAGGGTAAGGTGGTTGTGGAGGATGCTCGGAAATTCCTCACCGCAACTCTTTGATCCAACGGGCCTTTACCCACGTGCCTTGATTGAAGAATTTGAGAAGTGGTTTGATGAAAACAAGGACAACAAGGACGTAGTTGTTCATTGTTCGATTGAGGAAGGTCACAAATTTTGTGCCTCGTGGTTCTTGAATATCCGTGACACGAAGGATGGGTGGATGATCGGTATGTGAATAAAATCACTTCCATTTTCCCGCCCACTTCTTCACCTATCTTCCCGCCCACTTTTATTTTTACTTGCCTACAACGTGTTGCGCTTTTACTGTTTGCCCACATATGTGCCCACATTGCAAAGAAATGGACTTGTTGATGCGCCTCGTTGCATACAAATAAAAAAAATGGCCTCGAACGTTTCTTGTCGAATCGACAACCGTTGATATCTTTGTTTTGGGTACGTAGCATCATTCATTTACACAAACATTTCATTCATCTTGTTTTTGATATAAATTTGTTTATGACATTGATTTACTTTTATTTGTGAGAATAATTTGACTATAAAATGGGGTGCCAAGTTTGTGAAAGCTTTAAAGAACAAAAAGAAACTCCGGTCTTGGTGGAAGGAGGACGAGACTACTATGCCGGAATATTTGATGGGCACATATCCAATAGGCGGTGTAGGGAAATCATGGGGTGATGTTGAGAAGGTCTACGGCATGGCCACGCGTCACCGCAACCATTGGGTGGTATATGAGTTGGACTTGAACAAAAAGTTGATCGTTGTATATGATTCAATGTCCGAGTCCAAGTCATTCAATACTTATATTGGACAATTCCGTAAATTAGCGTTGATGCTACCAAGTTTGTGCGAGGAAGCTCATATTTGGGACAACAGGGTCGAGCCCACACAAAAGGATTGGAATATTGAACGGTATGAGCATCCTCCGCAACAATTGAATACCAGTGATTGTGGAATAATGTGCATGAAGATTGTGGAGTCCTTGGTCACGGGCGCGGTGTAGTGAAAATCAACCCCAAGAGGTGCGATGAATTCAGCTTAATTTGCCTTAATTATACAAAGAAGGAAATATTAGATGTTAGTTTGTAAGTATATTGTGTGGATTAAACTTTTATTTCTGTTTCCTATATTAGATGTCAATGTAGTACTTGTATATTATTTATGACGTTAGTACTTGTATATCAATCGTAATTATATATGACATTAGTACTTGTATATTATCAATCGTACTTATATAAGACACCTGCTTAAGCAAATGTAAATATTAAACAGTTTAACAATCATAAACAATGTAAAAATCTATAAACATTAAAGAGTTTACATGCCCACAATCCCTTTCTACAATATTGCTTCTTACGAATCGCCCACTATTACAGACTTTCGTATAGGACACGGATGTCATACCCACAATCCTGCCCACACTCCTGCCTACCGTTTTGCCCACAATCCTGCCGACAATCATGCCAACTATTTCAAAATTTTGTATAAGACACATCTGCTTAAGCAAATATAAATATTAAACAGTTTAACAATCATAAACAATGTGAAAATCTCAAAACATTAAAGGGTTTACATGCCCACAATCCTGCCTACAATAATGCCTACTATTACAGACTTTCGTATAGGACACAGATGTCATACCCACAATCCGCCTACCGTTTTGCCCACAATCCCGCCAACAATCATGCCAACTATTTCAAAATTTTGTATAAGACACATCCGCTTAAGCAAATGTAAATATTAAACAGATTTAACAATCATAAACAATGTGAAAATCTCAAAACATTAAAGGGTTTACATGCCCACAATCCCGCTACAATAATGCTACGCAAATGCCCACTATTACAGACTTTCGTATGACACAGGATGTCATGCCCACAATCCCGCCTACACAAATGCCCACAACCCCGCCCACAACCCAAAACATAGGGTCATTCTCAAGTTCTTCCATAGTCATATCAAAATATGGAAGTGTACTTGGTTTTCTTTTTGCAGCCCTCATTTTACGCTTTTTCGTAAATGACGACCTGGAGGTGGCATAAGCTCTTCAATGATAGGTTCTTTTTAATTGGTAACATCACTTGATTGCTACTAGTCGACTCCAAAGAGTGTTTTTTCTTCTTCTTATTTTCCCTTCTAATCGCGACAAACCGAAGACAAAGGCTTCTCGCTATTCATGCGAACAAGTAGCTCGACATCGTCATCATCGGTGGATCGGACATGGTGGCAAAGGATCAACATGTTCATAGCCAAACCAATCGGTCAACTCTATTTCACACTCATATGGATTGAATTTAGAGAAAATATAAGCTTTCCGCAACAATTCGTAAGTGAACTCGAAGGGAAGAGAACAGTTTTGGAATGCTTCCTTGTATACCTCCATCGGGATGTACTTATGTCACAATCCCAAACTCCATCCCATAAGAGCATTATATGAACCCTCGCAAAGAAATAGATAGATATAAAAGATCGGTTTCGTTGTCGATTCACTTTGTCCTCCCAAACAAAATGACATTTGAATTTAATTGCCCACACAATCGCCCACATAAATACCCACCCAAGTGCCCACATCCGTCCGATTCACTTTGTCCTCCCAAACAAAATGACATTTGAATTTAATCGCCCACATAAATACCCACCCAAGTGCCCACATCCTTCCAGTTCACTTGTCCACCCACAATTTTTAATATTTAACATAATCGCCACCCAATTGCCTACTACGGTTATGCCCACGTGTTTGCTTTTGATACAACTTGCGAAAAATCGAAACTCTTCAAATTATACCCATTTCAAAAATCGTGAAAAATTGGTTAATTGAACCATTTTGCGAAAATGAAAATCATTAACATTACACGAAAGAACAATCAAAACTAACCTTTATCCATATTTTTGATGCAAGAATCGAGATTTATTGTCGAACACGGGTTCTCGATTTTGCCTCCTTCAAACGCGTCGCATTTACTAGGGTTCGTAATTTTGAAGAAGAGCTCGAAAATCTTGTAATGTTGATCTCTTTGCTCGAAATGTTGAGAAGAGGCTTGTAATGGTGAAACTAGGGTTTGTAATGGTGAAAATGAAAGGCCCGCTAGTGAAAATTTCACTCCCGCCCATGTGCTCGCTTTTTCCTTTTTTTTTTTTTTTTAAGTTAAGGGTAAAGTAGACATTTTAGGTAGGGAAAAGGGGTAGATTTCCTTATTTAATAAAGTGGGGGCATTTTTCTTTAATACCCCTTTGAAGGGGGTATTTTCTCAAATTTCCCATTTAAAATCCGAAATAAAAAATAAAGAAAATCTTATCTCAAGATTTTCCAGGCCCAAGATGCAAGGCTAAAGTACCAAAGCCCAAATGGAATAGGCCCACTTCCAAGCCCTCCATAATTAACCATCTAGTTGGGTATTTTCATTTAAAGGTACACTCATTTTGTTTTCCTCCAATGTGGAATACATTATTTTGCATTAATTATCTAACATTTGCTCTATGACAAGCATTGTTCTAAAAATACCGCTTAGTCTCGATTAATCCTCGCAGCGCTAGGTTTTCCTTGTCCACCTACGTATTCTTCCAATTAGGTCCTGTCTAATCCCGTTTAGTCCCGCCTAGGCTATGCCTAAGTGCTAGGCCTCAGTCTGCCCCCGATTAGGGGTGTAAACGAACCGAATCGAGTCGAATATCAAGATATTCTATTCTTATTCGGCTTATTGATTGAATATTCTTATTCGCATTCTTTTAATGTTCGAATACAAAAAATGATTCTTATTCTTATTTGAAAATATATTCGAATACCTACAATTCGAATATTCGTATTCAAAATCCTACCTATATTTTTTTCCCGACAATATCTAATTAGATTGTAACAATAATTAGAATCTAAATAATAACTTTGGGTCATGTAATTGTTAAATACATCAACAATATATTAATCACCAAATATATCAACAAAAAAAGAGAATTTATTGTCGAGTCCATCAAGAATATAATACAAGAATCTTTGTCAAGCAAGCATCCACATCATGCTTACAATGGATATCAACATGTTCTTCTTCCTCCTATGCATAAATAAGCTAATTAGAGATCGTGTATTTTTCTAATCATGCAACTATATAAATATAATGGAATTTAAGAAAAGAATATTTACATATGTCATAATAGGCCTTTTCATCCCATAAAGTTGATTTAAACTAATCGCTTCATAAATCGAACTTGAACCATATCAAATGATAACATAACATGATAAGGAGCTAAGACTAGGGTTCTTGAACTAAATGTGGCCTCGATCAATGGCGAGCAAAGACGTTATAAGGGGGTGGGCCGACACGCGAAAGTGGGGTGGGTCAGTATAGAAAAATCATATAAATTTTAACTAAATTTAATTTTTTTAAAAAATTTGCTTAGTAAAAAAAATTTTTTTAAAAGAGGGGGGGGGCCCATGTTGGCCCCCCTAACTACGCCAATGCCTCTCGATGTATTTGTGTTAATAGGAATAGCTAAAATATCACCAACTTAGACAAAATGCATGATGGACTTTAATTATATTTAGACTTGCTAGTTTGGACCTTTTATAAGTGAATATATGGTTTATTATTTATTAGCAATTTACATAAATAAATATATATTTATATGTATAAAGATTATATGTAAGTATTTTGTATAAATATAAATATAAAATATATATAATATTATTCGAATATTCTTTCGAATACTCGAATCGAATATAATGATATTCATATTCGTATTCACATAATATATGAATTTGAATAAATATTCTTATTTGGATTCATATTCTAATTTTTCGAATTCGAATGTCAATATACGAATTCGAATACCGAATCGAATAAAAAAGATTCGCTTCTTTTACATCCCTACCCGATTAGCGCCTAGCGGTTTTAGAATATCGATGACAAGTACTACTAATCGACAAAGACCCTACTTAGCAACAAGCGGATTTATGTGGACATATGGGGGTACAGCTTGTACCCCAAATTAAAAATATCCAACTATAATTTTTAGTAAAAAATAATTATTATAAATTTGTACCCTATTTCTATTTTTATAAAAAGAATTAGAAAATCCAAATAAAACAATACAAATCGCTATAATAAAATTTCAAAAATCAAAAGATTGATTTAACAAGAATAATGGCAAAAGTCAAAACCTGAAAATATAAAAATAAAAAGGCTAATAATATCAATAATGTTACCAAAATTATATTTTGTTGTCTCCTGTTTTCTTAATTATGCTAATTATATATATATATATATATATATATATGTATTAATTTTTCATGTATGGTTACATGATCAACATTTACAAAATTTTAAACAGTGTTTTGTTGTAGGACTTTACATATTAAACGATATTTATATGCACATTTTATTTAATATCTACGTACCCCCATTTTCAAAATCTTGGATCCGCCATTTACTTAGAAAGTACTCATTCTTATTGAAAAATGAATGTCATATGTATATTTTTCAAATGTTGGAAGCCTTTTGGGCAACGTTATTTTGTAAATATTGAATTTTATTTTAATTTCTGGTTTCATTTTATATTTCATATAATGCAAGTCATATGTATAATTTCTTCCGTTTATAAGTTTACTCATCTCCTTTAATATAGTTTGGTATACATCTGTTATAATGTGAATAAGTGATTAAATATCAAATTCGAATAAAAAAATTCAAATAACTATTCTAAAATGAATGGAATTGAAAAGATGTAGACTGTTGTCGTTGGAAACCAATTGCCTCATAAAACTAAAGTTGGGGTGGTAAATCGTTCATATCAAGCCCGACACGATAATCTCAAGCTTGACACTATATATTAACCTAATTGGGTGTAAACTTTAATTCCAAACACGACATGCCGAGAATACCGAAAGTAAGGCACCGACATGATAAGCAATGTTACCAATGAGCTCCAATCCAAACCTTATAATTTTGTACCGTATTAGTATCGATTAATCGTGACGTGTCTCGCTTACGATTCACCAGTGGCCTAGTCACATGGGGACCAGTGCGGTCGACGGACCGCATGGAATTCAAAGTTGCCCTATTAAATTTGGGTTGCATCGCACTAGAACTCTGAGTAGCCTGTTACATTTGGGTTGGACCACACGAAAAATTCAAACTATAAAATAATTGAGTTCAAATTTAAAAGACCAAATGAATTAATCACCCCGGAGAGAGATATATATGCTCGACCGGATACTATACAACTTTTTTGAAATACTTTTCAAATGAATTTTTGGATCTAAAATTTCATTTTCTATAATAATAATAGTTGTTTAGTTGTTAGTTTAGAATTGACTTTTGGATAAGCCACTTCTCAAAAAGGTTAATTCAAGATAACCGAAATTGGTAAAGGTACTGCCTTCAAATTTGCTTTTTTATTTTTTAAAATTTTGGATCGATAATCATCTAACCAATACAAAAAAAAAATTAACCGTATTGACGAAAAATTCTGGCTACGCCCATGATTACCGCCCTATGTAAAAGTAACAAATATGGAAGCACCACATATTGGAAGGTCATTATCAAAGCAATTTTCGAGAAACTTTCACTGAAATATTGGCCTATAGCCAAACAATACAAATACAAATTTTCTTTGAAGTTGCATATTTGCCTGGCAAGGACAATTTTAGCCGCCGCCGGCACACAAATCTGCTAAATATTGTCAACTTTGAAGTTGGTAAAGTACTCAACCCCCATCGAGCTAGTCTTTTCGGCTATTTTAGCCCAATTTTTTTCCCTAACACAATTATTTTTCCATTTAAAAAATAACATATATACTTTTTAAATTTTTTTCCATAAAAAAAATGGGACAAAAAAAAAATTTGGGTGCACCAAGGGTTGGAGAGGCCCCCTTGATCCGCCTCTGCCCGACTCCCCCACCCCACCCAAAAAAAAACACAAATGAAAAAAAAAAAAAGAAAAGAGGAAATAAAACACAACAACTTAGCCACTTAGGCCACATGGACAAAAGAGTGGAATTGCAAGTGAAAGAGAGAGCTGATAATTGGCTTATTATTGGAAGTGGAACTTTAATCCAGCATTTGACTGCTTTTGGCACTATTCTTTTGCTGTCTCAATTGAGAATAATGTAATGCTCTCCAATATGATTATTACCTTCACACAACATACGGTTCTATTCAATATGCATCTTGTGTTTCATTCATATTGAATATATGACACGTGTATAAGGTGATATCGTAATTATATGTGTGATATTTATCTAGTATATTGGAACAAAGTGGCATAGAGAATGCAATAGAAAATCTATTATGTTGAAGAGTGACCAAACGGTGATATAGAGGTCTAGTAGATGATTCTCATGAGAAGAATACATCATGCGTATTATTTTATGGATTTGCGAGATAATACACATCTATTGTGTGTGATTGTTTGTGGATTTGTGTATATCCACAATAATTCTAACTTCTACTGTAGTTATTTAAAACCATGTGGTAAGATTGAGCCCAATGCTTCAACCAAGAAGTTTTGGGCTTGAGTTCCAACAATGTGTAGGGATGACAATTTTGACCCGGCTTGCGTGTACCCGCCGCGTGCCCACCCCCATTTGGGTCGCCCTGCCTCGTGATTCGGAAGAGGGCGGGACGGGGCGGGTCACAAGATCACTTTTGCCCCGCCTGTCCGGGAATTTTTATTTTTAAAATATATTTTGCATATTTAATATATAATATTATATAATTTTTATGTATTTTTATATTATATCTAATATTTATAAATTGATAATAATAAATTCTGTAAATAATATTTTATAAATAAATATATATATATATATTATATTTTTTTATTTAATCTAAAATGGGACATAACGGGTCGACCCGCCCCATTGCCATCCCTAAGTCGACGTGTGGAAATTCATTTATTTCAAAGAACCAAAATTAACTCGTTCATGTTACATAAAGATGTAAAAAATCATGCAATCGAATGTAATTTTATTTGAGAGTAGAATTAGGAGTAGGTGGAATGATGTACAATACTCTACAAAAGAAGAAAATTGATATGATTTAGATTTTGGCTATTTGAATAGTAAAGGAAAGAAGAGGAAAATGGTATATATGATAGTTAAAGCAAAAGAACCACGTAACCAAAAAGATAGTAGACCTGTTGATACAATATTATGTAGGTCTTGGAAAGGGAAAACAGAAAACAAAGCGAGATACCAAAGGCAAAATTATTGCAAATATTTTTGAGAAAGGGATACAATTGCAATTTATAGATAGTGGAGACAAAGATGAATTAAAAAGTATTTGCCGTAAAGGAGGACTGAGTGGGCAAATCATAGAAAGTTTATGGGAGAATAACTGTACTTGATGTCCCTATGAAACCTCCTTGAGGTTTAGTCAACCACAAGCCATTACAAGGGATTATTGGTATTTCGTATTAACGGATGCTATACAGTTATAATACGAGCAACGCCAGAAAAAGCAGGCGTTAGTCGGATAGAGTAGGATCTAACGCCAAGGACGAATATTGGGGATTAGGCGAGGCCTAAACGAAAACAAAACATAAACGGACAAGAGGAGTCTAGCGCCTAGGATTTTAACTAATCGGTGCATGACTGAGATTTTTACAACAGAGAATGTGAGTTTAACTAAGAAATTCCAACATGTCCACCCATCAAATCTAGATTTGGGGCGGGGTTTTATAGATGTTACTCCGGAGAAATACATTAGGTGAAGTATCTACCATAGATCCGCATACAATATATGCTCTGATCGGTTGTGTGATTGTGTGTGAATTTTACACATATTTAATAAATTTACTGTTATTATGCATGCGCCTAGAGCTCGTTGTAAAAATTCCCGTCTAGCTAGCCCCAATTAATCTCCGTCAGCGCCTGGCCCCCTTGTCTACCTACGATTTGTTTTTCCGACAGCTCACCTAACCCCGCCCAAGTCCCACCTAAACAAGCCTCAGGGCGCTAGGCCCCAGATTGCCGCCTAGCTAGCGCCTATCGCTTTTTACAACATTGGCCTAGAGTACTCCTCAAAGTGTAGCATAGAATAAACCTTGTGGCGGGTCAAGATTGATCAAGTCCTTGTAGCCCTTGATTCGAGAGTTTTTGTGTTTCGCTACCATCTTGGACTCGCTTATTGACATCTCTAACATAAATTGAATCATTATAAATAAGTTATAGGGATAATTATGAAAAAAAACCTTGAGGTTCCGGTTGATTACAGAAAAATCCAGATATTTTTTAAAATTATAAAAAAACTTTGACGTTCGTTTTACATTCTTCCTTCATAAGCAAGAAAATATTTCAAACTCCCTTGATATTTATAGAAATATTACAGTTATCCCCTTAAAATTTAAGTCACTGTCAAATCTAAGGGAATTTTTTGTAATTTTGAAAAGATTTTTTTGTAATTAGCAAAAACCTCAAGGGTCTTTTTGCAACAATCCCTATGTTATATTAAGATGCTAAAAATTAAATTCATTCAATTCGCTAATTATCATTTCATTATTAATAAATCCTCTAGGTAGGTTCATTCAATTCGTATAATAAATTAATAATTAAAAGAAAAGACAAGAGGACTTTTCTTTCTCCCTTGGGCTAATTTCTCTCCATTTTAATCATCATTATTATTACATATATATATGCACAATCTCCTGTCTGCTAGGTGAATGTTGGGAAAGTGAAAAATAACTAAAAGTACTAACGCACTCGTGCACAATGTTTAAGTTAATGATTATCTTTATAATGGTATTAATATAACCCAAAAAAATTAAAAAGGGTTGAAAACAATGAAATTCTCTTCTTTTACTGTACTGTGGAGAAGGACAGGCCAGGAGACAACTTTTCCATCTCTCATTTTCACTTCAAGTTCCACAAATGGGCACCAGAAAAAGGATATTCTAGTCGGGGGCTTAGCGCACTCGCCACCATAAGGTATTTAAGTTTTTTGTGGAGTACTGGAGGTTAAGGGTTCAAAATCTTACTCCATCAAATTATATCTCACGCGCAAGATACGCGTGGTCAGAAAGATTTGAATAAACTCATCTTGAATAACATTCAAAGGATCAATTCGGGATATATCAACTATTATTAAATTTGGGGGTAGAACGAATTGTTCTCTCTTTACCTCGATATTGTGAGGATCTCGATTTTACGTCAATGACTCTTACCATAACATTGGCTAAAGACTGGAGGGAGGGGGGCCAACCTAGGCCTTGGCCCCCATTTTTTAAAAAAATATTGTATAAGGTAAATTTTTTAAAAACTATTTTAGTTAAAATTTATATGATTTTTCTATTAGTTTTTTATCCGCCCACCCCGATTCCGTGTATCACCACCCACACCGTAAAATTTTTCGCACGCCACGCCTTAGTGCGTGCATTTCCGCGGTTTACCTTGTCGGGGCCGATGAGAGGTCGGGAGATGATGTCCTCAAACATCTAAGGTATATAAAAAATGATATTCTTAATTTTTTATATTTGTTTCTCTAAGTATTTATTAAATTTTAATTAGTGAGCCAATCATAGTGTAAGATGCAATAATAGGGTATTAAAGTACTATATTGTATAAGTTTCTGAATACTGTTCTGGTCAAAAGTTATGAATTGGAATCAATGGTAGTTGGACTCCCTGATGATCAAATTTGATAAGCCTTTTTATTGCATTCTGCTCTCCCCATTAACTGAATTCGGTTCCTTTTCTAAAGACTCTTCTTTTGAACATAATTAAATCACATAATTGGCAATAGAGTAATATTATAAAATTAGATAATAAAAAAATTAAGAGAAAATATGTGTAGTGAGAAATATCAATAATAACATTAACAAATAATTTTCCACAAATTGTTGACCCACTCATGCATGAATATCAGACAATATAGACATCTAAAATTTCGTTGATTTCTAGGAACACCGAGATTTTTGAGTGGAAAGCCATACAATATATAAGAAATCAAACCTCTTCTTAAAACGAACACTAAATAAACGAAATCACGAAATAAAAACAACTTAAATCTAATTGATATCCCCTCAAAAAAAGAAAGATCTAATTGATATGATCTTATTTCATGCAAGTGAATATCGATGTAAACTTATCCAAAAATAACATTTCTTGATATAGTGCATTCAAGGGCGTCGTCAAGGGGTGCTTCCCTAAATTTAGATTGTGCCATAAAGATTTTTTTTTATATGTTTGGTTAAGGAGAAAAATAGTTGCGCTAGGGCAGTCCGACGTGTTGGCTACACCTCTGATCGCATTAGTCTGATTGATATTTATTCATGGCTAGATAAGAGTAGGGACCATGAAAAAAAATTACATTTTTTAAAGAAAATTTATGTGAATTAAATTAGAACACAGTGATGTGTAAAAGATGAACTTGGACCGAGTGATGGATGAGATTCTTTCTTTCAATCTCCTTTAGTGACTCTTGGAGATGCTGATTGTTTCTTTATGGGTTTCATTTGCATTTTAAATCCTAAGTGTTTTTGATAGGTGTCATTTGTAGCAAAATAAATAAATAAATAATGTTTGCTAGTGTGCTTTCACTAATTAAATTGGTCATAACTTTTGAATAAAGTGTTGAAATTAGAATTTAGTCAAGAACAAAGTCCTTGTTTGTCCATATTTTAATTTATTTAGACACACAAACTTTTTAGCAAAGAGTGGGCTTAACTATTGGTAAAAGCGTGGTGCAAGATGCTTAATTAGCTTGTGAAAAAGGGTTTTTTGTCTGTGGATTTTGTTATTACGATTTTTGCTTTAAAAAAACAAGCATCTCCTTTTTGGTATAATACATATTGTACATGCTACGGCCAAATCGAATTCGAATCTTCTAGGTGTTCAAGTGTTGGAAAACATAATGTTATAAAATTGTATACATTGACATTCTCCACGTAAGCTGATATAGTTTATTTTGATAACTTTGGACTAATTTATACATTGTACACTTGCTAAGTGTCTTCACTGAAAATTGGAGAAGTATCATAGGAAACTTCATTGTTTTTTTTAGTACAAATTCTTGAAGGGAAGGGGTGGGTGGGAATCGAACCCAAAATCTCTGGCTTGAGAATATCTTTCACCACTAGACTATTATCCGATTTCGACCAGATTAATTACTTTTCAGTAGAAAATATTACGGTGGTGTTATTTTTCACTTCCATAGAATGTCTTTTTTTTTTACTACTTGAAATTCCCCAAATAAAATCATTTGTTTTAGTTTTGTGTTTGCATCAAAATCAATTTCATTCGTTAGAAAAATCTTACAACAAATAAAAATATCAAGTAAGAAACAGTTGCAAGGCCTATAAGATCTTAAATTGGTCGCTTCTATCACTAATTATCGGGTAATGACTTATTTGAATCTTATGAACAAAGTCCACCTACACGGATAAAGTTATTACATATTTCATTGAGGAAAGTCGAAAAATCTCATTGTGAATGACATATAAAATCCCATAACTGGAGACTGAAAACATTTGTTTTAATTAATTTCACAAAAATACAATATATTTTAATATCAAATATATTAATATTCATATGTCATTTCATATACCTATCAAAACTCATTAATGTCCAAATATATTACTATTTTACGTCTTTTATGCAAAAAAAATAAAAATAAAATAAACCAATTACAATTACGTTTTACATTTACTTTATCAACATAAAAAAGTATGATCAGTAATCAAATCTTTTTATTTTTTTGTACAAAAATCTAATAAAAATTGTTTCAAACTTAGAAGTACCCAAGACATGAAAAATGAGTTTGAAATTAAAATTGGTTCTCAAAGTTTTATATTACAAATCATTGGAACAACCATGATTAGACAGCACTGGCAAGGGTTGAAACATAGTCATGGATATATTAATTCTCTCCTAAGTCCTAGGCTTGGAAATCTTTTGACTAAACTTCATTTTGAGAACAAAAATACCAAGTTTGGAAATTTCCACTGAAAATAACTTTTGTAATTAATTAATAAATTGTGATTCTTATGTTGATATCTCTATCAAATTAACTCTTGTTCAAATATTTTTCAGCTGGTACTGAAAACATAATCATGATTAAGAAGCCAATCATGTAATAGTCTAAGATTGTGCTAAATAAATATTTTTTGCAATAGTCAAAAATATGTGGCTGGATATTGATTGCTCATCTGACCAAGAGATGGACAAGTGGAAATTCATCTTTGCAAGTGAAAGAAACAAAAATTAAATTAAAAAATGTTATCCTAATAATTCGTATTTAATTATTAATGTTTGTCCTTCTTTATGAAATAAATACAAAAGCAAAGTAAGCCACACTATATTAAATGAATGAAATATTTTGATACAATGGCATCAACCCTTTCTTGGCAAAGACAATGCGAATATTAATTAAAAGGCAATTTTATGCATAAATGTAACCTTTTCTTTGGCTGCTTTATTGCATTTTACAACTTGTTATATCACTAAAATTAGTTGGCATAAAAGGTTTGCAAGATCACAGGATATGAGATTACTGATTTTGCATGCGGCAAAAATCATACTTTTTTTTTGAGAAAGGCAAATATCATACTTGCTTAGGAATTATGTGTTATGTTATATGCAAGACATGTCTGTTATTTGTACACTTTTTGGTGAATTTCGAATTATTTAATATGCTCAATTCTAATTGTCGAGTGTAATGCTGAAAAGTTATATTATTATTCTGCCAATATAAAACAACATGAAATTGTAAGTGCACAAACAAAAATCGTGACATTCATGTGACAGAATTATAACAAAAAATTCCACAATCGAGGTGCTCCAGGTAGAATAGTGCAAACCACGTGCACTTCAGATAACAAAATGAAGTTTTAACCACTCAAGTAACATTTTCAGCATATGTATTTTTTTTCACGATCACTAACACAAGCATGTGATGATAAATATCATATTGATGAATAGTGGTGTAGCTAGGGGTCAACCTGGTCCCCGACCCCTCCCCTCTTTATTTGTTTTTGCTAAGCAATTTAAAAAAAATTAGTTAGGTTTTATATTATTTTTCTAGGTTTTTTCTAGGAGTGACAATTTTTGACACGACACGGAAATGATACAAAAATAGTGGGTTAGTGTTTAGCTATATCGTGCATGTCGACGCGATAAGGACACAAATATTTCATACCGTGTTCGTGTTTTTGTCATGTTTACACGATAAAGAATGGATACGATAGTGACACGATAATGACATGACACAAACACGACAAGGACACTATATATTACTTGTTAGTAACACGATAATGACACGACACGAACACGATAATGACACATTATATTTACCTGTTAGTGACACGATAAAATGATATTTTGTATGTTTGTATCATGTATTGTCGTGTAATATCATGTTATATCGTGTACTTTGCTATAGTGTATTAACATGTACGTTATTTTCTTTTTATTTTTCACTTATCGTGTCGTGTCGACACAAAAAATTTCGTGTTCGTGTCGTGTCGGAGTAAATTCTTATCGTATCGTATTTGTGTTTGTCCTTATCGTGTCGTGTTTGCTCTTATCGTGTCGTGTCGTTATCATGTCGACACGATTACACGATTTGCCACCCCTAGTTTTTTTATTCGATCTATCCCACTTCGTGTATCGTCTATCCCGTTATGGCGTCCCGGCTACGCCATTGTTATTGAAGAAATCAGTCGTCCATGAAAAATCATAAGATCAGAAATATCACAATCACGACTAAAAGTTCTGTTTCGATTTTCCAATTGCAGGAAAGGAATAAACCTTTCTAATCATCCGTGACAATAATATTAAATATTTAAATCTAAAATAGGGGCAGCTAAGTTCTCCAATAGAAAGTTTCAAGGGTGATCATCTGTAATTAGTTTAAAGGCCACAAGGAATAATAGCTAGGCATTATATTCTTACTTGACAACTTGAAGCATGCTAGCAGATATTTCTAAAAGCCAACATAGACATCATTTTATAGCATTAAAAATAGCTTAATGCTATAACAATTTGAATTTCTATTTCAAATAGTTTCATTAATATCAATATATGTAAAATGTGTAACCGGAGGACTTAGTGAACCGATCACTACAAAAACTTATGTCTCTTGTGTGTGGAGGTCGTGAGTTCTAATCCACACACCATCAAAATGGCAGGGTATATGGGGTGGTGGAATTAGTTGGAACTCATCTTGAGAAAGCATTTGTGTGGATTCGATTCGAGAGGAGATCAACTATGATTAAATTTGGGGAATCGAGCATACTTTGTTCTCTTTACATGAGATGATCGATTGTACACGTCGTGAGACCCCATCAAAACATTGGTAGCGGTGAAGGGTGGGAGTCGCTATCCTCATTATGAGATAATCAAAGGCCACTGAAAGGTGAGTTATCAAATATATATATATATATATATATATATATGTGTGTGTGTGTGTGTGTGTAAAATGTATATTGATAGTCATTTATACATTTGGCAGATTTTAATAAACGATTGAATACTTTCCAAGCATGCTTACATCTCGGGTAAGACATGGTGGGATCTGCCGGGCTTTCTCTCGACTCGAGTTGCTAATGATCGCACTTTACTTTACCATAATAGATACTAGCTAGACTTTTGTTTTGTTTTTCAACTATGCAGTCGGCTTGTTGATGCTTTTCTTATTTGTTTTTGAACTTAGAGGTACTTTTTTTTTTCATAATTTTTCCCACAATGGTCGGATTATTTATTTATTTATTTTGGTAGTTGGTCTTTCACCCAAAAAAAAAAAAAAAGTTGCCAAGGTTAGCACCTGCCCTGTTCAACTCAAAGAAAAATAAAATTCAGTAATATAAAATCTTTTATATTATATAGTAAATTTTAAAATTAATCCTTGAAAATTTGAGTATATATCTTTTATTATCTAAAATAAAACATTTAATTTATTTACCCAATTTTAATTTTGTGGTTCGGTCTTTATATATGGAGAAGATTGGTGCTAAGAGCATAATAAATTGCCATTATAACAAGTACAATGATTAAGAAATATTTTGTGCATTAGGGTCATGTAGGAGAATCTAGGCAATGTGGCCTATAAGATTCTCTGATATGTTTAGTGGAAAAAAAAAATTATAAAACGGAATCCCCAAATTATTGCTACTACAGAACCAAGAAAAATATATTGTAGTACTTATGTTTCATTTTTTTTTGATAACTAGTACTTATGTTTCATATTTTTATAGGTTATTACCAATTACCATACATAGTATTTCAATTTTCAACAAGTGCAGTGGAACTTACCTTTTATACCCCAAGATAGATATTTGTTATTGGTGAAGGAAAATTGCGGATGAGATCTTCTAGTTCAAAAGGATGTTTCATCTCCTATTTTACCGTACGATGATTGACACGTGTGTAATTTTAACATACTAATTTTGAAGCATAAATGAAGCTTAAATTGTGGGTTTTTAATATAGTATCTTTTAAGTTGCAATAAATAGGATCATATCAATTAGATTTAAGTTGTTTTTATTTTGTGATTTATTTAATTAATTTTTATTTTGGAATAAAAGATGAAATACCATTTTGGAATTAAAGAATTATGTAGTGAACGAAAATGGAAAATTTATTTGGCATCCAATCATACCCTTTGTTTTTTTTCTTCCTTTCTGTTTTTTTAAACGTTAAACACAAAATATGTCAACTATGATCTTATGTTGCCATCACATGGTGTAAAGTGTAAACCCGTCATTTCTCATTAATAGATATTTTCACAATTCCACTGGACACAGTTATGTTTTTTAATAAGTTGGAAGAAATGATCAGACATAATTTATGTTATTTCTTAAGAGGCTTCAATAAAATATCCATATTTAGAGCTAATAATAATAATAATAAAGGGTTAAAGACAAAATGCTAAACATTCTCGGAAAAATGACACCTTTAAACTCCTAGACTTTTTACGTTGTCTGGAAAGTTTTGGGATTTTTTACGTTCTCTCTATTTTTGCGGATTTTTTTGACGACGTTGATTGATGTTGTTTGAACATGTTCCATCTAATAATATTTCGGTGAAAATATGTTTATGCCCTTATTAAACAATCAATTTTATACTCGAACAGAAAAAAATTAAAAACAGCGTAAAAAACAAAAAAAAAAAAAGAAAGAAAGAAAGATACATAAGCCTAAAAATTTCAAAAAAGCAAACAAACAATACAAATGCTTGAATGAAGAAAACGTCAAGGCTGAAACGAGTTACTTGTTAATAATTTATTAATTGTGCGATATTATATATACAGATTGAGACATCATTCAAAAGAGGGAAAAAAAAACAAGTAGAAAGACAACAACATTAAGATACACCCAAAAAAAAAAACACTACAACAACAACTACTGCTGACTACTACATCGAAATAGACATTAAACCTCAGCTTAATTATCATCTAACTTATTAAAATTAACAAAAAACAATCTAACTTTCTTTTTTCTGCTCTCAAATTAAGATTTTCATGTAACCATCATCAATAGCTGTAATTGTGATACTGATTTGAAGCAGTGATGTTAAAAAACGTTCCCCTTATTGGTGCAATTCCATCGTCATCTTCTTCGTGAAATCCATCAATCTACAACCACAAAATTCATGTTATGAAGTTGACAGCATTACATAATTTCTTAAAGGGGTAAAAATGCACAAATTGTCAACTTGCTGGAATAAGAAACTACCTACAAAATAGTTTTTATATTTTGCCCGATAAAGTATCAAATTTGCAGACTATCGAGGGTCTAGTTGGGGGACCATAGCCGCCATTGCTAAATAATTTTTAGGAATAATTACAAAACTGTCCCAGAGATTTAGCCTAATTACAATTCACAATTTGTAATTGTGAAAGATATTTGATCTTTTTATTAGGCTAAACTTCAGGGTAGTATTTATAATTATCCCTTTTTTATTATTGAGTTTTGCCCAATGTTTTAAAAATTGGACCGTAAGCAAACCAGTCTCACTAGTTCAAGGTTCAAGGTTCATTGGATTGGTTCAACCAAATTAATCAAAATTAATTAGATTTTTGCTATATTGTGTTGAATTATAATGTAATGCATTTTAAAAAATAAAAACTATATTAATAAGAAACTAAAGAAACTCAACAAAAAAAATATAAATATAAACTCTAATTTTTGTTAAATATCCAAAATAATAAATAAATCAAAGCCGATTCAACCGGATCTGGCCGATTCTGACTAGTTGGACCGGTTTTTGACTAGATCAACCATCAAAAAGGTTTTGGAGGGTAATCTGACCGGTTTGCCACTGGTGGTCCCGGTTGAACCAAGCTGGTCCGATCCGTTTTAAAACACAGGTTTGCCCTTACACCCCATGCAATTATCTAAAACTCAAATTTAATGCAAAGCCATTTTAGGACTACCAATAGTAATTAAAACTACATAAGTGATAACCGATCAAAAAAACTACATAAGTGATAATATATATTAGTTTTACACATGGTTTCAAGGTTGTTAAGCTTAGAAAAGATACTTTTTCCCACTAAAGAAATTAATGTACAGCTTTATGATGCATAACAATTGAATATTATAAAAAAAAGGGGGGGTTTGACAGGGAATATTACCCAAAGATCATCTTCATCTTCATATCTCTGAAACATTGATGCCTTAGGAATCTCACCACCTTCATCATTTCTAGCAAATCTGCCACGTATCCTCGGTCTATTGTCGGCTAGTGTTTTCCGACATGCATACTGTTAAAAAATCATCACATTAAAAAACAAATAAATTAATTAATTATATTGTTTATTACTTGTGTTAATTAATTAACAAAAAAAGATTGACCAAGTAAATGGTTTGTTTGATTATTTGTCATTACCTTAATTGTTTTATTGTGGTCATGTTCCATGATATACGTGTTGATTTTCTTATATCAATTATGTAATGGGATATAGAAAGAACTATCTCAACTCATCGCCGTCTCATCGTATTATTTTCCATGCAAGTGGAAAAACTTGTGATGATGATGGTTTTGGAATTTCATCTCATTTCTCCTTCGTATGAAGGTTGCGTCGAGAAAGAGCATCCGGCGTAAAACTTTGCCACTTTGTTTTTGTGTGAATTTGTAGTGTTAACTAATTTTAGGCACAATTAATTGACACTATAAACTTCACACCACCGACTCCCACATAGTGGGATAAGGTGCGATTGATGATGATGGCTTAATTGTTTTATTGAAGTTCCTCTGAGTCCTCTTGGCTCTGTATCTATCAATCCTTTCTTTCCTTTCTTCAGCACTATAACGCCCCACTTTAAAATTATTTGCTTCCTCCATGAATGATTTTTCTGTTGATAATGGACTTGAAGACAACACATTTCTTGTTTGCATGTTGGTTTTCACCTTCTAATACAAGAAAATTCAAAGTATAACTAGATTAAATTTATTGAAAACAACTTTCATGAGAAAAATCAAGAAAAACAATTTCCCCTAAAATTTAGTCTAATTACAAAAAAAAAAAAAAACTCTAGTAATTTTTCAAAATTACAATAAAAAAAAAAAAAAAACTTAGGATGTTAAAAGAAGTAAGTATTTATTGGTGACAACCCTGACATGACACCAACTCAATAAAGTTATTGACACCAAGTTATCAATTAGTATTACAACATAGTTATATTATATTTTACTGTTTTGATGTGTTTTACACATAACCTGAAATTGACCCGAATTACACGAAAACGATCAGACAACCCAAACCCGAAATGAGAGAAACACGACACTATTACGAACACGACTAACACGAATCGACACTATATATTATCAGTTTGTCTTAAAGCATATATATCTTATATTTTACTTAAGTTTTGATGTGTTTTAAACATAATCTGAAATTCACTCGAAATTACACAAACACGACCGGACGACCCGAATTCGAACCCGAGGAAGTTCTTGAGAGAAAACGATACGACAAGATACGAACACGACTAACACTTAATCGATCTTATATTGTCGGTTTGTCTTAAAACATATATATCTTATATTTTACTTAATTTTTGATATTTTTGAGCATAATCCCGAAATTGAGCACAAACACGATCAGATGACCTGAATTCCCCTCCCCCAATACTTTCTCCTGATGACACAATTTGTAAAATAAAAATAAACGTCAAACCGGTATTTGTAATTTTGAAGGATAACTATTTTGTTTTTCTAATTGAACTAAACCTCAAAACAATTTTTATAACAATCCAAATAAAATTGCAAAAATAGAAGCTAATAAAAACTCTAGTTAACTAAAAATTTTCACTAACTTGTAAATCTCCAGTGCTGCAAACCCTTCTCATCTGACCACCATCAAAGCTGCTCCCACCTTCAGGCGAACTCAACATTTGGTTCTGCAAATTCTGAGACTCCAAAACACAATCAAATCGAGGCCTAAACGAAAAAAACCTGTCTATTATTTTCAAAACAATTGCTGCTATAACTCCTCTGCATTAGCTTCACTGCAGTTTCATACCCACCATCAAAGCTCTGTGGAGAATTAAAACAATTCCCAAAACCATTATTATTAAAGCTGTCGAAATTGAACTGACATTCCTCCTCTGTTTTCACCTCCAAAACAGAGCACTCTGTATTATTTCCCAACTGGGACAGTGATAAACTCTCAAGCTGAACACTTGGTGGTGAAGATGATAACAAAATATTTGCAATTTGGTCCAAAGATTGATTATTTTCTTGAATAAACCCATTTTCTTGAAGAATTTCAAATGGGTTATGATCAATGGAGGAAAATGGGTCAGTGAAAAAAGAGTTGTCAAATAGAAAAAGCTCAGAAGACATTGTAAAAAAACCCAAAATAAAAAGATCCCACTTGCCCTAAATTGAAATAAAGCTTCAAGATAGGAACTTTTTGAGTTCTCAGTGTGTGTAGTGTGTGTGGAGATGGTTTCTATGCAAGTTTGTGGAGGAAAAGACAAAATAAAAAGAGTTCTGGGAAAAAATAATAATAACAGGAGGTGATGACAGATGGGGTGGCTGTTTGTTTTTTTTTTTTAAATTAGAATTCTTGTCGATAGGTTGAAGAAGATGACAAGAGTTCCATTTTTTTTTGCCCTTTCTCTCTCACGCAGAACACGCAGTGGTTGTGCAAGATTTGAGTGTGTTGGTTTGTGAATCGGATAGTGATTGAATTGTAAACGAGGGGTGGAAATGCAAATTTATTTTATTGGAAAATAATATGTTAGCCGCCCCCTCCCTTTGCTCTGAAAGCTTAGACGACAGAACGAGTTTGAACGGTCTGTCAAGTTCTGGTATAAAAAGGCAGCGATGTTTTCGTGTGAGCCCCTGACTGTTGATTATTGCGGAAAGTCCCCCAGTATTTTGAAGAAATGCGATTTGCTGCCATGGGTGTATTCAATTGATTGACTAGTGACTTTTGATGATCCATTGAGAAGTCATATGTTTTAAAATTTTATTTACTAAATAGTTGTAAGTTGTTTTATAATATTATAAAAATCAGTTCTTTTGGATTCAGATCTCATGTTTCACTTTCCCTATTTCACTCTTATTCCACTACATCAGATGAATAACACGTGTACATGATGATGTCAAATGATACCACAATTGTAATGTACATGTGTCATTCATCTAGTGTATGGAATAGGAAGTGAAATAGCCAAAGTGGAACTGAAGATCTCATCTCGTTATTTTTAGGTTGATGGATGATTTTTATAACTAGATTCGTTCTATACTCATAAATAGAGCGCCAAAACCGGTCAATTTTAAGGACGGTCAAGGTGATAGGCCAGGTTGGGTTGCGATTTAGCAAGCTTGAAAAGAATTGGGCATATTTGGCTTGAAATGCCGGTTGAACCACTTTATACGTATTTTCATGGGCTAATTCGGGTTTGCACCTGAAAAATAGCGGGCGGCCAGGATTTTAGTTGACCCAACTCGATTTCCCCACTGGCCCGATGGGCGACACTGGAGATAGAGGGGTGGCCAAATGGGCAAACCTGGTTCCAAACCGGAACCGGCAGGAACCATGGATGAACCGATTCGTGGTCAACGGTTCCAAAATCGAAACCAAAACCATGTAGGTCGGTTCGGTTCCGGTTCCAGGTCTCAAAATCGTGGGCAGGCGGTTAGGAACCGTAGGTGGAACCGATATGGAACCGTTTTTTTTAAGGTTACATGCTAGAAGAAATGTTAAATATTTATTATGATGTTTATTTTCGTAACTACATGAGACACGTTTTAGACCAAATGTTGTAAGCAAGAAACTACGTGAACTTTGATTCTTACGTACTCTAATAGTATATATAGATAGTTTAATATTATTATTAATATTAAGTATAAAATTTTATTGAATATTAAATCCAAGTCTTTTTCTTTATTTTTTTTTTTTTTTAACTCGATTGATAAACTATTTTAAGAAATCAAAAAATTATCAAAAGATAAACAAACGGTTCGATTAAAACCAACCAGGAACCATGGATGAACCGGATTCCAAACCGGGAATCGGTTGCGCTCGGTTTTGGAACCAAAACCACGAGGCAACGGTTAACGGTTCTGGTTCCTCCAAAATGAGGAACCGTAATCCAGCGGATTCGAACCGTAGCGTATTCCATTCCTACCAGACCGGCTCATCCTAGCCCATTTGACAGCTCTACTCATAAGTGCATTAGTTATTATTATTTAAGGAGAAAAAACACAAAAACCTAAAAGAAATAATGTGTTAACAATGCCTAAAACCCTTTTAATTAGACGGTGGACTTCATTATCTCAAGAGGAAAAGGATTACTATATTGTTTTCATACTTTTATATTAAATATTATATTATATTTAAATGTATAGTTCTGCAAAAACGTGCGAGTTCTTGTCAAAGCAAAAGTATTTTTGCACTTCTCTTTTGTTATAGCAATTTGAAAATACACCAAATTTGTTCCATTGTTCATAACAAGTAACAAATTTGGTGTATTTACAAATTTGGTGTATTTTCAAATTGCTATTTTTACATGAAAAAATTCATTATAAAAATGTTTTAAAAGTTACAAAATTAAAATTGACAATTCATACTAACAATAACAAATGGACCATTTCTTAAGGTCTCACATAAATCGGACAGTAAGACTGGCCACAAAGTTTTGAGTAGGACGAGTCGAGACTGGACCGATATTAGTTTTGGACCTAAAGCCCAATTATCAGCCCATAAAATGTAGTTTTCTCATCGTAAATTAATGTAACAAAGTTTTCCGAGACAACATGGATTTACTTAGAACGAGATTCAATTTGAAAATTCATTTACTGGTGGTTTAACGAATGTGAACCTGAAAAAATAAACTTTCACAAATTTGTTCCAGCAAAATATGTAATTATTTTTCAGAAAAATAATTGATTATATCGTTCATTACATTAAATTTTAAATATAAATAAATATTAATAGCTATAAGTTCGAACGAACTATATCAATGAATAAAAACAGTACACTAAAGGATACACCTGATAATCTACTACGGATATAGTATGTACCATATTTTACATATATCTATATAGATGTGTTTATATTCATATACAATTATGACATTATCTTTTGTGTGTGTTATTTATTCAATACAATGGAATATGAAATGAAATATAAATGTGTAACATAAAATCTCAATCCCGTTTATAGAGTCGTGGAATTCAATCATGATGCTTATTTATTAATAGAGTTGCTTTACCTCAAATTTTGATTTATACGTGTATGAATAAAAATATTTTAGATTGTTTGCCATCTATATGGGCATTGTGCTTAGTTTACTAATAATTGATCACAAATTTATTAAAAAACAATTGTTGATTGTTAAAATATCCGTAATTTATTAAAAATTTAAAATTGATCGTGGAAACGACACAAAAAATTGAGAGAATTCAAGAACTCAAATATTGATTATAGATATTTGTAGTTTATTATTTTTATCATCTATGTTTCTCTTGATTTTCGACTATTCTAAAAGTCTCCGCCTATCCCGATTAGTCATCTTGTCTCGTCATGTTTTCCTTCTATTACGAGATATTATTGTGACTAAAATAGGAAAGTTGATTTGTGCATATCTTTTTAGCCATAATTTGCCTTAATATATTATTTGTATTTTAGGTATTTATATGTGTGAATATTGAGAGGATTTTAGGAGATTATATTAAACTTGGAGAACAAGATTCGTCAACTGCTTTGTAACTATATATACTTGGTTTTGTGTGAATAAAGACAAGATGGAAATTGAGTGAAATATTTGTCATGGTATCAAGAGCACAGGGAGATCCTAAAGCAAACATTTTTTTCTACTTCCACGAGAGATCATGGTGCGGAGAAGAAGCAAAGAAAGGAGATGGTGACAAGAATGTGGATATGACATATCATCTTGGATCAAGTGATGGTCCGGCAACATCATCTCCCGATACAATTACGTGGTGAGAATTATGATGAATGGGCGAGAGCCATACGAACCTCGCTAAAGGCGAAAAGGAAATTTGGTTTTGTGGAAGGGACTGTTCCGAAGCCAAAAACAGAGGAGAAACTTGAGGATTGGATTGTTGTGCATTCGATGTTGGTGTCGTGGTGACCAACACCATTGAATCATCGATTGATCGACACTCGGAGAATATGATGATGCACAACTCTGTGGAACAATCTCAAAACAGGTTTTATGTGGTAAGCGACACTCGTATATGTCAATTAAAAACATCCTTGGGGAATGCAAGCAAGGAAAAACTGAGACTGTGGCAACTTATTTTGGTCGTTTGTCAAAAATCTGGGACGAACTAACCGCATATGTACAGGTGCCGGTTTGTAAGTGTGGCGATTGCACTTGTAACATCATTGCACAGGTAGAAAAAATAAGAGAAACAGACCATCTACATCACTTTCTTATTGGCCTCGATGGAGCTTACGCTTCCATTCGAACAAATCTGCTTGGACAAGAGCCTTTGCCGACACTTGATAGAGCATATCAACAAGTGATTCAAGCGGAAAGAGGAGAATTGTCTTCATCCAAGGAAGAACGAGACAATATCATGGCCTTTGCAATTCAGCCTGATACGCGTGGTAAGTCTCGTGTGGACAATATTGATAAATTTTGCAATCATTGTAATAGAGAAGGCCACGATGAATCCTCTTGCTTTCAATTACACGGGTTTCCGTGGTGGGAACACCGACCTCGTGGAGGAAGATGACCGGGTCGTGGTGGAGGACGGACAGGGGAGAGGAGGTGGGCGTGTAAGTTCTCGGGTCGTCGGCGGAGGTGCAGTGCACCGCTTTGTCCGCGCACATAAACCGGGATCTGGGAACATCGTTTGGGCTGCAAGCAGGGAACTCACAAGGGGCGACAGTGCGATCAAGCAACAGGTCTTCTTTGGTGTTTTCAAAGAACACAACTACAAAGAACTTCTTGATTTTTTGCACCTAGCCAAAACAAAAGATCGACTGCATGGTAAGAACAGTAACTTTAGTTGGATTATCGATACAGGAGCATCTAACCATGTGACGTGTGACTTATCTATTTTGAGAAATATGAGAAAGGTGAAACATCGTTGCTGGGATGGGATTCTTGGATGGAAACACGGCGGCAAAACCAGGAGGAGTGTAGTTTTGCCAGGAGGATTGAAACTTGACAATGTGCTTTATGTCCCACAGTTAACATGCAATTTAATTTCTGTGACTCAATTAATTGATGAATCAAATTGCGTTGTTCAATTCACTAATAATGTTTGTGTTATACAGGACCAACTGACGAGGAAGGTGATTGGAGCGGGTGAAAGATTGGATGGACTTTATTTTTTCCGTGGTGTTCCTATAGTAAAGGTGTTGACAGTGGATGGTGATTTGTCGTTCGAGTTATGGCATCAACGAATGGGGCATCCGTCGGAGAAAATATTGAAGATGATTCCGGTTGTGAGTCATTCTTGTAGAAAGCATAATAAAGCTTGTGACGTATGTCCGCGTGCAAAGCAACCTCGATCTAGTTTTCCCATTAGTACGAATAAAGCGATAGGATTTTTGAACTTGTTCATTTGGATTTGTGGGGCCTTACAAGACTCGTTCTTCATGTGGGGCTACCTATTTTTTGACAATAGTAGATGATTTTTCAAGAGGTGTTTGGGTATATTTACTACGCAATAAAATGGAAGTTGAATCTATGTTTCTTAATTTTGTTGCTATGGTTGAACGACAATTTGAACAAGTCATAAAACGTGTGCGAAGTGATAATGCGATCGAGTTTCATTGTTTACATAATTATTTTCAAACTAATGGAATTATTTTTGAGACTTCTTGTGTTGGGACACCACAACAAAATGGGAGGGTTGAGAGAAAACACCAACATATTTTAAATGTGGCTAGAGCATTGAGATTTGGGAGAATTTACCAATCAATTTTGGGGAGAATGTGTGTTGGCGTGTCACTTAATTAATAGAACGCCCTCCATTTTACTTGAGACTAAAACTCCTTATGAAATGTGTTTGGAAAAATACCTTCTTATGATGCTATTCGTGTATTTGGTTGCCTTTGCTATGCTCATAATCAACGACACACAAGGTGATAAGTTTGCTAGTAGAGTCGTAAATGTATCTTTGTTGGCTATCCATTTGGGAAGAAAGGATGGAGATTGTATGATTTAGAAAAACATGAGTACTTTGTATCGAGAGATGTGAAGTTCTTTGAGAAAGAATTCCCTTTTGTGACAAACCAACCAAAGAACGCGTTGCCTCCTCTACTAGTGAACAACGAGGATGGGGTATGGAGTGAGGATGAGGTGTTGATAAGTGTGATTTGAGCGTTGAGGGGGTTGGAGGACGTGTCCACTCCCGAAGGAGATTCAGTGTGTTTGCGATGGAGTCCGAGCGGAACCGCACGTGAGGATGTTCATGAGGAGGGGCTGAAAAACGATATGGGAGCCAGGTGTGCAAGTTGGCGTTGAATTAGGGCGCGGAAAACGAGCCAAAACTCCATCCACGCAATATCGTGATTTTGTTACTCATACTATACGGAAAATAAGTCCATCTGAGAATTCATTAGCTCATTCATCTTCCTCAGGTACGCCCTATCCTATAACACATTTTGTGAATTGTGAACGCGTTTTTCGTGAGACATAGAAATTTTCTTGCAAAGAAGAACGATGGGACATGAGCCAAAGCATTTTAAAGAAGCAATGAAAGACCCAGGATGGCGAGATGCGATGAGTAAAGAGATACGAGCCCTTGAAGACAATAAGACTTGGGTCATGGAGACTCTTCCACCGGGAAAGAAAGCACTAGGGAGCCAGTGGATATATAAAATTAAGTATAAATCTGATGGCAGTATAGAACGGCTCAAAGCACGACTTGTGATCTATGGCAATCATCAGGTGGAGGGAATTGACTATAATGAGACATTTGCACCTGTGGCAAAATTGGTGACGGTGCGTGTTTTTCTTGCAATTGCAGTTGTTAAAAATTGGGAGGTACATCAAATGGATGTACATAATGCTTTCCTTCACGGTGAGTTAAGTGAGGAAGTTTATATGAAGGTTCCTCCAGGTTTCAAGAATTCAAATTCTAACATGGTTTGCGAGGTTGAAAAAATCGTTTGTACGATGCCGAAACAAGCTCCTCGATGTTGGTTTGCAAAATTGTCAACGGCATTGAAGAATTATGGATTTGTGCAATCTTATTGATTATTCCTTATTTGGGTTGTGTCGGGAGGAACTCGGATCAATGTGTTAGTTTATGTTGACGACTTGATTATTACAGGGGAATGATAAAGTTGCATTAACAGCTTTTAAAGATTACTTGGCAGAGCTTTCATATGAAGGATTTGGGAGATTTGAAATATTTCTTAGGGCTCGAGGTAGCTCGCAATCCGAAGGAATCTTTATTTGCCAAAGAAAATACACTCGAGATAATTTCAAACAGGGGTTATTGGGAGCTAAGCCCGCGGCATTTCCAATGGAACAAAATCACAATTTGGCCCTTGCAGCGGTGAATTACTTGTGGATCCGACGTCGTATAGGCGACTTTGTGGGGAGATTGATTTACTTGTCCGTAACGAGACCCGATATTGCTTACTCGGTTCATATTTTGTCACAGTTTAAGCAAGAACCTCGTGAGGATCATTGGGAGGCGGCTCTCGGGGTTGTGAGATATTTGAAGAAGAGCCGGGGCAAGGATTTTGCTTCGTCCGGGCGATAGTGACCTCAATCAGAAGGGTGGTGTGATTGATTGGGCTAGTTGTCCACTTACGCGACGTTCTCGACAGGATGGTTTGTGTTACTTGGTTGTTCTCCGGTGTCGTGGAAGACCAAAACAACAAAAAGGTTTCGAGATCGTCTGCAGAAGGCCGAGTATAGATCAATGGCAAGACAACAATGTGTGAGTTAAAATGGCTTAAAAATGACTTTTGGGTGACTTGGGTGTCGTGATCCGAAGTGTATGAAGTTGTATTGTGATAGTCGGCGTTGTACATTGCTCAAAATCCGGTTTTTCATGAAAGAACAAAGCATATAGAGTCCGATTTGTCATTTTGTTCGAGATGCGATAATCGAAGGGATGATTTGTCCGTCTTATGTTTCCACTAGTGTTCAATTGGCGACATATTTACAAAAGCATTGGGAAAAGCAAAATTTGAGTTTCTACTTCGCAAGTTGGGCGTTCGCGATCTACACGCTCCAACTTGAGGGGGTATTACGAGATATTATTGTGACTAAAATAGGAAAGTTGATTTGTGCATATCTTTTTAGCCATAATTTGCCTTAATATATTATTTGTATTTTAGGTATTTATATGTGTGAATATTGAGAGGATTTTAGGAGATTATATTAGCCTTGGAGAACAAGGTTTCGCCAACGCTTTGTAACTATATATACTTGGTTTTTTGTGAATAAAGACAAGATGGAAATTGAGTGAAATATTTGTCACCTTCCACGATTAGGCCTCGCCGCGACTCCGCCTAAGCGCTAGATCCCACCGTCTTCCCGACTAGCTCATAGCACTTTTTAGAACAATGAATTTTTCACCTTGAAGCAAGAACGTACACCTCCGCGTCCTTGTGTTCATGATGTTGTTATTATTATTATTATTATTATTATTATTATTATTAATTTGTTTACACCAATCAATGTTAGTGGTGAAATTTCACATTTTGTGATCCTCACGTTTAATTATTCATGTAACCCCACGAATTGAATTTTTTTCTTTTTTTGAAGACCCACGAATTGATAATAGCATAATATATATATATATATATTTTTTTCTTTATTTTAATATAATATTGGATAGGTGGAAGTCAAATCTTCATTGTCAATTAAGTAATAATTAATTAAACGATGAGTTTCTGTCTTCATGGCATTACGCAAAGTGCAAATAAATTGACATATCTTTAAACATAAATTGAGTAAAGAGATATACTTATAAGGGATAATTACAAAAGACCCTCCAAACTTTGGGCTAATTAAAAAAAAAAAAAACAAAGATATTTCGAAATTACTAAAAATCACCTTAAGTTTAATTATGTGTTAAATTTAAAAGGTTAATCGTAATATTTAGAAATAGCAGGATGATTTTAACATGTTATTTTTTTTTTTTCTTATTAAGAAAGAAAATGTAAAGACAAAATCAAAAATCTTTTCACAATCTTCAAAAATATCTCTTTTTATGTAATTAGCCCGAACTTCAGGGAGTTTTTTGTAATTATCCTTATTTATAATATAATTTTCAGGCTTCATTGGTTTTGGGCCTATCAGCTAAGCTTTAAATTTCCTATGATCTAGAAGTTGAAAAGCGTCAAAAACTGGGAGGAAAAAATTAAAAGACGAGAAAAAGTCATCGAGGCCCTAAACTTCGTGGAAACCCCAAAAAGACCCCTCAAAACAGCCGCCAGGTAATAATACCTTTCCTTTTCAATTGGCTGTACATCTATCATTTTTCACAATTATCGTACAACGCTTCTTCTTCTTCTTCGTTGAGAAAGGACCAAAATCCAGTCTCAATTGATCGTGGATCTTCATTTGTGAAGGGAAGAAGCGGAAAAAATGGGGTCGCAGGCGCACTTGGACAAGATGCAGCTGCGTCAGAATTATCGAAACCTGTGGCACACCGATCTTATGCGTACCATTCAGAATGATCCTCCATGTATGTATATGTATACGATCTGTTTCTCTACGCGGATAGATACCAACTCAGATTCTAGGTCTATCTAGTTGCTTTCTGGATTTGGTAATTCATTAAGTTTTTTTAATTTTCTTTTTTTTTGTTTTTGTGCAGATTGTTGCTTGTCTCTGTGGTGGTAAGTGAAGGAGTTTTTAATTTTTCATTTGTATATTTTTTTTTGAAAGGAATTACGATCTGAGTTTAAGTTTTGATATTGCACTATACTTTTTTTGTTTTTCCTTTCGGTCTGGTATTCTTTTTATTGATTTATCTGCTTTTGTTCAAGGTCTTAGATGCCAGGTTTTTAGGGTTAGAATTTTAGCTCACTTGCGTTTGGGAATTTACCGTGACTGGGCTTGACTTTGAGTAATGTAGTTCAATTTCACCTATTCCTACTTAAAAGGATTGTCTTACAGTGAGTTTTGATTTTATTGAACACTGACTTAACTCAACTTGTTATGATCTCAACAATTGGAGATTTTCAGAATTGACTTGATGTGTGCAAACATAATATAAACAGAATCAAGTTGTCCACATTTTATGATGAATGAATTCTCAGCTTTTAGCATTTTATATTCAATTAGTATTGTTGTTTGGAAACTGAAGTAGATCATATGAACACTTATCCATGAGGGATTGTTTTGACATAAATATTGCTTGATTTCGTCCTTTATTTTGAATTTGTTGGCTAAGAACCTTTGCCTTGGTCATGTCAAAAACAATGTAGTTTATTAGGCAGTCATTAAATTAATTTGTTCTATTATTTATTTAACATGAGAAATAGCTAAAACTTACAGAGTCATTGGCCTAGTTGTCCCCATAAATCTGTTGATCAAGTAACGCCTAGCAAAGGGCTGTGAGATTTTCTGTTGATTATCATTAAGTGGTGATGCAGTAAGCCTCAAAGTCACAATGCTTATTATGAAATCAGTATCCAGGACACATTTTCTGGTACAACATGGACCATTTTAAGCTGTGTCAGATGTTTATGAACCCTGTAAGATTTCAAAACCTCATCAGCTTACGAGCAAGTACCCGATAAAAGGTGTGCTAAGAGTCCCTTGGCCAAAGGGGAAATCTATCTGATTTGTTTGGAAATAGATAGACAGTTTAAGAATTATCTCATTCATTGTTGTTATCCGTAAACGATAGCGTAATATAATCCATATAGATGACACCACATAGTGGGACAAGGCAGTTTGTTGTTGTTGTATTGTTGTTATTAATCGCATGAGAGCTCACTTACAATTTTAGAGACTAACAACCCATGTTGTTCAGTTTTCATGATTTTGCATGTAAGAGCGCAAACAAATTCTTCCAATGTTATCAAATTCGGGTCAAACTCTGAGAGATATGTACATGACAGCTAATTTGACCATGTAATTTGTCAATGAAATTGTTTGTGAAATTTGCTTGCAGAACTGTTTGTTAGGTCTTTTTGGCGAGACTTTTGTTCACAACTATTGAAGTTTGGCACGAGAATATATTTAGGTCTAGGAACATTTTCCTCCCACTTTTTCTCGTACTTTATTGGTCACTGTTCCACCAGGACATTTGCACACAAATCTGGAAGTGTGATAGGCTCAGGTTTGGATTTGAGTTTGTGAAATATTTGCAGGCTCTTCCATTGGTACTGCTAATAGTTATGTACTATATGTGCATTTGATGTATATTCTGTTGCATGTCCGTGCTTTCCTTCAAGAAATGATGTGTTATTTTTTATGTATGTATTCTGGACCAATCTCGTAAAGAAATGCTTTTTGTTGTGTTGTTTATTGTGCATGCTAGGCAAATTTGGAAAAATAGTTTGTTGAATATCATATGTTAATTCTTTTAACCTTCCAAATTACAGTGGTCCCTGTGTGTCATACATGCTTCGCAAAAGAGCTCTTTACAATGACATGTCCAGGTACTTAAATTCCTCTCCCATCTCCTTGTTTGTAATCAGAGTTCTTGGTACCATGAATGTTTGCTGTTGCTTGTAACAGGTACGTGTGCTGTGCTGGATATATGCCTTGCAGTGGTCGGTGTGGTGAAAGTCGTTGCCCTGAGTTTTGCCTTGCGACTGAGGTAACATTGAGGTTAATTTTTATATTATCAGAGTTCATGTACTTTCTTAAAATATTCTAAGATATCTAATGTCTTAAGAGCTTCTTTTATGGATTGATAAATAAATTTCCTTGAAGTCTGAAGAATGAAGAAATTGGTTTAATTTTTTCCTCAAGGAGTTTGAGCAGTGAAATGCATTACTTTCATTCCAGTTTGGAGGCTTGTTGTGTAGTAAGGTTTCTATGATGTTATTTGGGAAGAATACAAACATAATGGGGGGGAAAGTGTCAATTCTGTCCTTTCAGTTTTGGCAAATGTAGGCCATTGGTCTGCAATGTGTTTCCAACTTCAGTACTGTGCCAGCCTCAGCTTGTAAACAAATGAATATAGTTTTTTCATGTGCTGCAAATATGTTAATGATTAGGGGTGCAATCGAACCGAGCCGAGCCAAGCTGTTAAGAGTTTGATGTTTCACGATTTTTTTCGAGCATAATCAAGTCTAAATGAGCTTATTAGTAATATTAAATATAAATTAAACATTCTTCAATTTATTACAATATATTCAAACAATCAAGTTTATTTAAACGTGGCTATATTTATCACAAGTAAAACGGTATAAGTATGGAATTAAAATTAAAGTTAGACTATTACTCTATTAGTTTAAATTATAAAAGCTAGCTCACAATCCTGCTCACGAGCCGAATATTGTTAAGCTTGAGTTTGGTTCATTTATTTTGACGAGCCTCATTAAACGAGCTCAAATGAGCTTTTATCAAGTCTAACTCCGGATAGCCCACGAGCGGCTTGGTTCATTTGTAGCCCTATTGATGATATGTTCCCTTTGCTAGACACTAGAGAGATTGTATGTAGTTCCAACTCCAGCAGCCGTTCTCTACCAGAATGACTTTTGATAATTTCCTATGCTGGCACTGATTTGTGATTGTATGCCTGGGCGTCATGAGGATGTTTTCTGTGCTGTGTAGGAGGAATTCATTGCAATGCATCCATCTTTAAATAATAACAGCAAGGCTTGAAATTCATTATCCAAAAGGACCAAATTCTGTTCAATTAATCACCTTCAAATAATTAATGATGAAGTTCCTCTTTTTCCATATTAGGTCCAGATTGACATTGTTTTCATGACAACAAACTGCAGATTTTCTACCTTGTTTATGATGTTCCGTATCCTGAATCCAAGCTTATTCTGAATCCACACATGTTATTTAAGAATATGCAGTACAGGTCTTGCTTTAAGTCATTCAAAATTTCTGTTCCTTTTGGCTTTATGGTATAACTTTTCATTATATTGGATATCATTTGATCCTAAAATAGGTAGAAATAAGATTCCTTGCTACCGGACTTAATCTTAAATCTTAAAGGCTTTATTTTCATTGCTCTAGCCCTTTGAGTGCCTTTTTCCATTATGCATAATCCAATTGAACTGCAAATTTGTTTCGTTTGTTCGTGCCTCTTTTGTGTTGCTTCTGTTACTGATATTGCAAATGCTCTTGGAAAAAATAAAATGCAATTTCAGGTTTTGCTATGCTTTGGAAACTCAGTAGCCTCTACCCGGTTCTTGTTGCAAGATGAATTCAACATACAGACAACGCAGTGTGATAATTGCATTATTGTACTCTCTCTCTCTCTCTCTCTCTCTCTCTCTCTCTCTCTCTCACACACACACACACACACACACACACACACATGTATTTCCACTATTATATCACACGCAACCTCATTGAATGTGTAAGTAATTGTTCTCAAGTGACGTTTAAACTGAAATTTGACCGACTGCTAATTCTTATTCCTAGGGTTTCATGTTCTGCCTCCAACAAATTGCTTGCATTTTTTCTCTCGTTGCTATGATTGTTGGAAGTGAAGAACTCTCAGAGGCGTCTCAGATTCTGTCATGCTTGTCTGATATGGTGTATTGCTCGTAAGAAAGTTTGGCTTTAACTCATCTGTTTTATCACTGGCTTTTGTCCACATTGTTGAGCTACCAAAATATCCTACTAAAACAATACATTACTTTTGTTTTACAGGGTTTGCGCGTGTATGCAGGTAAGCAAATATTTATCAACATGGTTAATTTATATACTGTAAACTGCTTGTATGGGAGACAAGGTGATAGGTACACTTAACTGTATCTAAATGTGCAAAATGATGATGAAAACAAATTATATAGAGCCCTAGTATCTTTGGTGTGCGGGTCACATATGTTGTTAGTCTTGGCTATTAATACTATGAGAATGCGGTTTTCTTTGTGTAAATGTCAGACACAACACAAGATTGAAATGGACAAGCGAGACGGTAAGTTTGGCCCACAACCGGCGATGGCAGTGCCAGCTGCCCAGCAAATGTCGCGCATTGATCAGCCATATCCCCCTACTGTTGGATATCCTCCTCCTGCATATGGGCAACCACAATATCCTCCTCCTCAGCCTGCTGGTTATCCACCGGCCCCTGGTTATCCACCGGCTGGATACCCCCCTGCTGGTTATCCCCCATCTGGATACCCCCCTGCTGGCTATCCACCTGCTGGTTATCAGAGGTGATTTTCCCTGTGTTGATGTTTCTTACCACAAATAGGATGGATATTGCTTTTTGTAAGTACGTGCGGATGTCTTGTTACATGTTACGATTGTTTGGTACAAATGTTTGGGGTCTATGTTCTTAGCGTCGAAGTGTGTTTGCTCTTGTACCTAAAATTTATTGGGTAAGACACATATGAGTACCCTGTGGCATATTATTATCTTTTTTATATGAGAACCTCATTTTTTCTAACCTTTTTTTGACTCGATATCTTGTAAGTTTTAGGGATGATTACAAAAAAAAACTGAGGTTTGGGCTAGTTACAAAAAAATCCAGATATGTTTCAAAATTACAATAAAGCCTCACCGGGTTTGATTATGTCTTAAATTTACGGGGTAATGTAATATGTTTACAAACATAAATGGGTGTTTGAAATGTTTTTCCTTATGAAGGGGTTTAGTGTAATACAAAATCAAATTTCAAGGGGATTTTTGTAATTTTCAAAAACCTGTGTTTTTTAGTAATTACCCCAAACCTCAGGTGGTAATTTTGTAATTATCCTTAAGTTTTATGAAGCAACATTGACTTATTATGTGCGGATTAAGCTCTTGAAACGACCCTGAATCGATCTTAGACATGCTGCTGGTGCATTTCGTTTTAGTTTCTCTGGTACCATCGGTTACCCGTGTCTTGATTGTGAACGAAATAGAAAAGTTAGGAAAGGATGATGTGTGGTGTATGTTTTGTGTTTTCTGATTTTTGTGGAACAGGGGGACAGAATTCCTAGAACCCAGAAGAAGATTAACTTGTAGGCTTGAAGACCTGGATGGTCTTATTTTAACTTTTAAGCAGGCCTAATCAGTCATTATATGTTAATGCAGTCATCAATCTAATTTTCGGTGTTCAATGTATTTGTATTGTTTATGCTTGGCAGTGTACTTTGTTTCCAGCTTTTCAAAGTGCACTTTGAAAAGGCAGCTCTTCTTTTCAATCTTTGTTTTGGCAGTCTTTAATTTTCATTTTAAAAATGGTTAATTATAATAAGTATCTCTGAGGTTTGAGGTAATTACAAAAAGGCCCAGTTAAGTTCTAAAGTTACATAAGGTAACCCTAGGGTCCGGTTTCGTCTAACATTTTACCTTAACCGTTAGTTGACCTTACAGAATTTGCTAAGGTTGTCAAAAAATTGACTTTAGAATCCAGAAATGCCATTTCGATAATGTTCACAGATTATGAGATAAAAATGCCTTTAGCTATTCACACAAGATTATACAAACCCCATGTTATAACTTATAGCTTATAAAACATCCTTCAGTTTTAATATAAACTACAAAATTCCTAATGAATTGTCTATCAATAATTATCTTTAACATATCTAGAATCAGTAAACAAAGAAAATTGAAATTTGTATAAATCAATAAAAAAACACATGAAAAACAGAAAAGTTATTTCAATTTTTCACAAATTACATAACATAAGAAAAACACCCCAAAATCGCGAAGAAGAAACAATTTTCACCTCTGATTTCTCATAAATTACGGAAACTGTTCCAAATTAGACGGGGGTAATTTACACGGTCGCTGGTTATCCTTCTGCTTGGATATCCACTAGTTGGCTATCAGATGTGATTTTTCCAGTGTTGATATTTCTTACCCCAAATAGGATTGAATTTTGCTATTGCGTGTGTAATTTGGTCTGCATTTGTCCTGGCTGAAGATTTCTAAGTACATCATGAAAGGGGTGATGGAATTGCATATTTGTGAACATATTGATGTCTTGTTACAGATTACAATTGTTTGGTGCTACTTTCTTAATGTCAAACTGTGTTTGAGCTTTTACCTAAAATATATTGGATAAGATACAGACGACTAGACGAGTACCCCTGTGGCATATTATCTTTTTTTTATATAAGAACTAGACATGCTTTGGAACGAATTATAGAAAAATTAGAAAAGGATGATGTGTCTTTTCTAGGACCCAATTTCTGTTCTATTTTCATGTTCTACTAATTTGATAAATAACACATGTCGTGTCATTCAGATAAATATGAATTGTTGATTATATTTATATATTTATACATATTATTCATCCGAGTAATGGAACAAGAAACGGAATAGGAAATCTGAATCTGTCTTTTGTGTTGTTTGATTTCTTTTCAAACAGTGGGGGCAGCATTCCAATCAATTTTTTACCAAATAATTTGCAGATCAAACTTGAAACTTGCAAGGAACTTAGAACCCAATATTTCAACGTAGAGTAACTTGTAGGCTTGGAAGACTTTGGAAGGTTTCATTTGGAACAGACCTAACTAGTCATTTCAACTATTAACTAGTATTCCACTCCATGAAATTTCTTATTCCACTTTTCCTATTTCACTCCATAATTGTTTGTGTTAGTTTGATAAAGTTTTATAGTGTTTGAATTTGTTCGTGAACGCATTCGTATTCGAGTTTGTGTTCATTGCATTGGCGTGAACATTGAATAATTTATTCGCGAACAATAAACAAACAAATAAACAAACAAAATTTCCTTTGATGAGTTCGTGCTCATTACGTGTTCGTGAACAAACTCAACTTTAATTTATATGTTAATAATAAATTTCTAATATTGTAATTTTATTTTTTTATATTATATAGAATTATGAATTATATTATAAGAATTATATATATGTAACTTTTTAATATTTATATTTAACTTATATGGATAAATTGAATTTTAAAATTAATCTACATGAGCTTGTTCATGAATATTTTATAAACGAACACTAAATGAGCGTGTTCACGAGCTATTAATGATCGAAAAGTATACAATTGTTCAAGCTCCGTTCGTTTATTAGACGAGCCATAAAATTTATTCATTATATGTTCGTTAACTAAATAAACGAACAATATTCAAACTTGTTCACGAGTTGTTTGCCAAACACTCTATTCATTTACTGATCTGTCCGTATTCCACTCGTGCGATACATTCCAAATATTCGTGCAATTTAAGGATTTGCAGAGCCCATTTAGTAAAAACACACACACACACACACACACACACACACGAGATAACAATAAAACACCAACAATTAAATTAAACCAGTTAATCGTCATACTTTTAGCTTCAAAAAAGCCAGCCTTAAAGTCTTAATGGGCGGCTCAAACACCAAAAATCAGAATTTTAAAAACCATATTTACGTACACGGTTTTAAATTTTAATGACAATGAAAGTTGGGACACTTAACCATTAATTGCAGCTTAAACTCCACGGCTTTAATCGTGCCATTATTAAAATACATTAAGGAAAGCTAAAAGAAGATTCTATGATAGACAAAGATAATGTTAATTTAGAATTTGTATATCATTATTCATATTTATTTTTTAGGTCGTTTATATGCAAGTGGACCTGAAATAATTGTAATAGAATTTGTGTTATATAAATAATCTTGAAGTTGACTAAACGTAGACGCTATGTTCTTGCGTACACATGTAAGGAAGGTTCTCCCCATGTCCGAGAAAACACATATATTCTTCTTTTCAACATATTATATATAAACTTAAATTTGCATGAAAAATAAAATCGAGACGAGATCTCATATTCCATTTTTCATGTTCTGCTTTATATTTCATATATTGGATGAAAGACACATGTACAATTATGACATCATCTTGTACATGTGTCATTCATCCAATGCACATTGAAACCGAAAAGTGGATTAATGGAAAATCTCAATCCTGAAAAATCAAAATTTTTTGACGAAAAATAATGTATTTGGACATTTTTTAGATAATACGCGGTAAACGAAAAATAAAATGACATTTAAGAGATTTATTTATTTGAATAGGACGAAAAATGACGTTTATCGTTGGAATGAAAACCATACAGACCTCGAGATATTTCACGATCGTATTGTCAAGTTTTTATTAATTTTTAAAGAAATTTGCTTGCAAAAAAAAAAAAAAAAAACGGTGGTAATCCACGTCGAAGAAAAGACATTGCAACTAATTTCCCACCTAAATTAAACATGGATGAAATAATTAAACACAATGCTTATATTCTTTCATCCATGTTTCCATGTCCATTGTCCAAGTTCAACTTACAATTATCAAGATCGTTCACAGCTGGATTTGGTGTACGGCTATCATGACACCCCTTCACATGATTACATGAACTTCTGACCAAATTATATATCATTTTTTTAAAAAAAAAGAAAAAAATAGTTGAAAACTCCTTGTCAAATTTTTTTTTTTCTAAAATGAGGGAGTGAAACATAAATTTTGATACATATTCTTTCACATTTTATCAATATGTTGAGATGATGGTGTCACTCTCAAGCTGATAAAATGTCTCATGCCTTTATTGACAATCTTGGGAAATTGTACGTTGGTATACCAACAAGTTATTAAAATCTCACTCAAATTCTAGAAGATATATTAACCAAGATCACAAGAATTAAATGAAGCTTACTAACATTGAATTACCAAATTTAGATAGCAACTGCATGAATTGGTATATTCATATTCAAACCCATGACACGAAATTGAAAGACTTGGGATTCGAATCGATCAACACCCTATTAAGGTGAACAATACCACTGAACCACAAGACTCGTGATTTCACATATTCTAAAGGGATAATTACAAAAACACCATGTGGTTTGGGCTAATTACAAAAAAAAAAAAAAAAAAGAAAACACTCGGAGATACTTCAAAATTACAAAAAGTTCCAAGAAGTTTGATTAATCTATCTTAAATTTAAGGGCGTAATTGTAATATTTTTCATAAATATCAGGGTGTTTTGACATATTTTTTTGCAAGTAGAAAATGTAACACGGAATCAAACCTCAATGAGGTTTTTACAATTTTCAAAAACCTCTAGGTTTATTTGGTAATTATTAGCCCGAACCTCAGATATTTTTGCAATTATCCCTCTTCTAAATTCATACAAGATTCTAATTTTCAGAACATTGTTTTTTTTGTCTCTGAAAAGTCCATTTTCACTTGAGCAAAGTGATAATAATATGTCATTAAATATCAATCACTAGTACTTATAAAATAAATTATAAAAATACATCAAGTACATAGAACATTATAATTTATATGTCATTATTATTGAGCAAGAAACTGCAGGGTAAGGAGTAAAGCAATAAGCAGGGGCCTGCAATAGTTTGACAGCTGGATTATGGCATTGAAGGGTAACTAATAGATTTATAGATATAGATAGGCAATAGGCAGATGTATGAAATATGTGCAGCCCTAAAACCTATATATACAAACTCTTTTAATTAATTATTGACAGACATCAGACATTCATCCACATGCCCTTCATTGCTTCACTTGGCCCTAACTCTCATGCCTTGCTTCCTCTCTTTTTTCCCCATCTTTTTAACCACCCATATATGTTACACTTTTTTAGTATTTTAATATATTAAAATGGATATCACACATATATAATAAATGTATCATAGAGAACATGGAAATGGAATAATAGGAGATGAATGTGATATTTTACAATCCCACTTCATAAGTTTCCTTTGTAAATATCTTACTCTTTTTTTGCAAGTTTGTAAGTATCTTAAGTGTTCAAACTATAAAACATTGTGTAGTTTTTAGCATTGTTGTAAAAATCGGGCTAGGCTCCCCTAGGCCGATCCGATTTTGCTCAAATCGATAAAAAAAATCATTTTGGCTGAAAATCGGCCTAGGCGGTACCAAATCGGAGCTAGGCGCTCTCCTAGGCGGCCAAAAAACGGATCTAGGCGGAAAAAATCGACCAAAACTCGGTAAAAAGAAAAAAAAAAGAAAAATAGTGTTGTTTCTAGGCAGTATAAGTACCCGCCCGCCTAGGGCGCGCCCTAGGCGTGGGAAGTCTTCTTTTGCACGACTAGCGCCTAACGATTTTGCAACCATGGTTTATAGTAGAGTTGGCTCACACTCTTGGAAGATGGATAAATGTTTTATTTTTCTAGATTTCATCATAAAACAAGTTATATTGCTTGACAATTGAATTTTTTTAATGAGTTGGGATAGGTGGAGAGGGAAAATCCAAATAGAACTAAAAGATTCAGGTTGGAGCTCTAATCAACCTGCAAAAATCTCTATCTACTCACTCTCTCTCTCTCTCTAAAAGTAAAAGATTTTCTCTGTTGTCGGTCCGTCGCCCCCATCCCTCACCATCCCCATCTTGCCCCTCCCCTTAACCATGGCAAGAGACCTATTAGTTCCATGGTCAACGATCGAAGTCAACATGATTCTCCTCTCCGGTCAACCCCTTCTTCTCTTGGAGATATGGTTTTTCATGGTATTTGGGATCGGTGGCGACAGTGGTTTCTCGAATCTGGTTATGGTTGTGATGGGTTGCGACAGATGATTTGGGATAGGGAGAGGTCGGTTTTCTTTCCTATTGTTTGGGTTTTTAGTTGTTTTTATGATATTTCTCTTTTTTTGTTTTTGTTGGTATCTTTATTATTCCGGTTGAGGGGCAAAGCTCGTAGGTAAGTCAATGGTGTTTATCTTGCAATGCGTGTTGATGGTCTCCTTTGGAGACTTGTCTTATCCTTTTTTTTTTGGGGAGGGGGTGTCTCCTCATGTAGGAGTATTTGTATTTTCTACCTTGAGGAGTGTATGTTTTTCACCCGTGAGAAGTGTTGCTTTCTCTTGACAAAAGTATGTTCTAGGTGACCTTTGTAACAGTTTTCAATTTAAGTTTGTAATAGATGTTTCAATACAATTTTTATTGTTTTGAAAAAAAAAGGTTAATCATTATTCTTGTAAAAGATGAGCGATACCACTTAACTACAAAAGTCTCGTAATGTGCAGCTATTCATCTAATAAAGCTTTTCGTTTCGGTTACATCAATTTCGTACATTGTGTGAAACTTTAGTGACACTATTTATCAACTTATAAAATATATTAAACGCAAATTAATTAAAGTATTCACCACAACTCTTATCGTGCCCAAAATTGTTGTTGTGTAAAACAAAATGACCCAAAACACATGGAAAATATTGTGAATGGTTTTGAGCACAAAATGGAAGTGATTACAAAGGAAGACAAGATCCGGCTCAACCGCTAATCCACTAACAAATGTCTTAATTTAGTAGGGCCTTTATGTATTGCAATTCATAATCTTTCCCAACATAATAATCCTATAATATATTCAAGGAAATCATCATTTATCATCTCTTAATTGGTCCCTTATATTATCTCATTTATTTATTTTCAATATAATTTCCAGTATACTGAAAAATTCAGTCCCAAAAATATCATCATTTACACACACATGTGTGTGTGTGTTTTAGCAGCACCCAACAGTATACTGTTCACAAGAAACTTCAAAAAATGGCAACAATATCATTAAATAGGAAAAAAAAAAGGAAAAAAAAACAGAAATGCTATACAAAATTTCTTGTTTCTTTTCCAGTTCCCATAATTCTCATATTTCCTTTTTCTTGTAATATTTACATTTCAGATACCAAATTACCGGATAGGATCCTCTATTCCAAACTGTGTTTCATCTCGTATTCCAAGTATCTTAAATATACGCCAAGTGTAAATTAATGATGTCATCAATACACTTGTCGTGTAGGGGTGGTATTTGGAACACGAGATGATACACTTTGGAATAGAAAATCTCGAGTGCCAAACTACCAACACCAACATCTGCTACCTCCTTCTCCCCCAAAAAATAAAAAGGAGAAAAAAAAACTGAATCTACAAAAATTGACTACAAACCAGTAGTAATCGGCGAGTACTCGCCGTAGAAATCAGAAATTCCCGAAGCTAACCACAGCCTCTCGTTGAACGCCTCCTGCATATCCTCCGGGATAAACTGCGTACGGCACAGCGGACACGTTTTCTGATCGTGGTCCATCCAACGGTCGAGGCAGCTCCGATGGAATATGTGCCTGCAATTCGCCAGCCGTCGGATCTCATCTTCGCCGCCGAATTCGTACAAGCAAACCGCGCAGTTCTCCGGCAATTCCAGATCCTCCGCCAAATCTGAGAATTCCACCATGGGGAGTAGCTCACGGGTCAGCGCCGTGGACACGGACTGGGGCTCCAGACCGGATTTGTCTCTGGACGCGTACGACGCCGTTTCCGGCTCGAGGAAATCCCCCAGCCCCAGAAGAGAGAAGAGAGCGCACATAAATTTCCGTACGAATCCCAAAACTGTCAGCAGGTAGACTAATAATTTGGGGAGAAATAAGTCTGTGTATCCCACTGGAAATCCCATTTCTGTATTTTTTTCTTCTATCCCACTGTAAAATGGAGGTGTTTCGTGGTAATGTTAGTGCGTGTACTGTGTGTAAAGTAAAGGTTCTGATGAGACGGGGGAGAAGGGAGGTGAAGTGGGGTTGGTTATATAGAGAAGGTGGGGTAATGTGAAATGACGAAAAGGGGCCTGGGTTTAGTAGGTTATTGCAATGAAAGGACGTGAGAGTGCGGGCCGGGGGAGTGTATCAGCTGTCACGTTCGCATATGGTGTCGTACATTTTTGGGGCGTGTGAGTAATCAACACGTGTGTGATATTAATTACTAAATTAATTAATCTGGTTTCTACCCGAAAAATAAAATGATTTATTATTGAGCAGACAGTGGGAAATATAGTTACATCAAATTCACCAAAAAAACAAAATGACGATGTTATGGTATACTTGAAGAATTAGAACATTATTGGGAATTTTTTTATTAGTTTATTAAAAAAATAAACTTCATCCCCGATGGTCCCACCGCCCCGCCTATAGAGATTCGTGGAGGTTAATCGCGAGGATATCGCTCTCAAAGTCAGGTTTTGAGTTGTTTTAGATCGAGTTCCCACATAAAAATCATCTTCCAACTTTATTACACGGGCGAGTTCGAATCTCCACTGCGGGTGCCACAATGACGGTTTTTGACATCATACAACTTAGGTCTTTTACAGGTTGAGCTATGTCCCAAATAAAGTGCGTTTTTATTAGTTTATTGATAATAATATTAGGAGGTGAAAGTGAATTTTGTTTCTCATTTTTATTCAATTTCTATTTATAACTAAAAACATCTCGGTATTATGGAACAAAGTTGAATTAGCTTATTTTTAATGAGTTTGGAGTAGTGATTGGAGGAGAGGATAAATTTCAAAGAAATTGAAAGATACAGATTCGAATCAATACCCTTACAAAGAGTGTGCGATACCACTTGAAATTTCAAGCTCGGGGTAAGTCGAATTTGCTTATTGTACCTCTTAGAACTATATCATTGATTACATATATGAGTACAAAGAAATTATCATGATAATAATTTTTTTACATTTAATAACAAAAAAAATTTGTATAAGTTATTATTATTGAAAGTTAGTATATGTAAAAGCAAAACAAATTCTCAAATACTTTTTATAACGTTTCTCTCTGTATTTTTTTTTTCATTATTCATATATATTTATGCATTTATATATTATTAATATTTTGGTTTTTAGGATCAAATAGTATTGTACGTGGCCAAAGGAAATCATATGGTTTAAAGACACAATTCCCACCCTTTATATTTTATCATCAAATTCTTGGAGCTTCTTTATACTTTGTTTTATATTTATACTTTTTTTGTGTTTCCCCTTCTATTGGATTGGTGAGGGTTCTTCAGTCTTCCAAAAAGGTCTTTGAATTTCTCTATATAAGTTTTGATAATTAACAACCATTTTTTTTTTGTCGTTTCAAACTTTTTTTGCTATATGTGTTCTAGTACTTATTATTTCCTACAAACACAATAAAAATATAAAGAAAATACCTTAATTTAAGTTGCATTAAATTAGTACTTCAAAAAGACCCTTCAAATTAAAGAAGAAACAACAATAATGGAGAAAAAGGGATCATTTGGTTAGACGCAGCTCCACTTTCTAATATCAAACTATGTTAATTTATGCATCATATTAAGATATTACAAATTAAACTCCATAAGATACTAAATGTCCTCCACTAACACACACATTCATAATAAAAAAAAAAGAATATAATGTAGTATTTGTTTTTTGCAATTTATAAGTTAAATGAGACTATTCAAAGAAATTATGGGAGAAGAAAAGAGAGTGGCAAATGATTGTGAAGGATCAATGATGATGTAGAGGGACCAAAAGGGAAAACTCATTGAGAATAGCAATGTCCTATGGGCATCAATCAATGTGGGACTATTTGTTTCCACCAATCATCCCTTTTGAAATGTCACAACACTAAGGAAATGGCACAAAAAAATTAAAAGAGCCAATCAATCATACTAAGGAACTGATATTAGGTTAATACCCAAAAATCTAGTCCAATTTCCATTAGGGGTGTCAATCTCGACGCGCTACAATAACACGATATAAACTCGATCTAAAGTTCCGAGAGAAACTTGAACATGATCACGGAAAATCGAATCAACACAACTAACACAAATCGACAACGTCACCAACTTGTCTTATAATATCTTATATTTTTTATTTATTTCAAAAAATTGACTAAACTAAACATGAACACGATTCGATGACGAATTGTTTTCATAAAATTAATTAATAATGAGTGTAATTGTTTTTTTATATATTTATCAACTCCTTTGATAACATAAAATTAATTATTTATATTAAATTTGGTGCAATGGCCCGTTTTACTAGTATATGTCATTGTTGCATCTTATTGAGGGTACCACCAATACCGCCTATTTGGCTACTTGCAAAAGGAAACCTCATTCTCAATTGGATTTGAGAGGGATATTTTAACTTGAACAAAGACTATGGACGTTATATAGAAGACATAAACTTTAATCATATTTAATTAATTTAGCAGTATCATAAATTCACAAAAATTCTATGATTAATTATATATCTACTCATGCAATAATAAAATAATATATTCCACAATTAGAAACACAAATGACTAGAGAGAGAGAGAGAGAGGTGGGATTGGGAGCTAGCATTGATATGGAATCTTTTTATTAGAATCTCCGAATTGGTTAAATGTTGTATGTTGAAGGGTCGTTCATCGATGACACAACAAGTCGTTAAGTCTTAGGGTTATCGGGATAAAAACTCACCAACACTGAAATCAAATTGAGAGAGATAGATCAATTAGAAGCACATGACTACAATAAATGTATAATATTTATCAATGGCCTAGACAGCTCAAAGTGTGGTGAGCCGACACCAAAGTGTAGTGAGTCGATAACAAAAAATATAATTATAACTTAAATAATTTTTATTTTTATTAATGAGATTACATATAAAAAGGGGTCGGGGCGGTATGGCCCCCATCTCCGCCCCTTGATATTTGTACTTTTGTTATGAGATTGTAAGGAGTATTTATAGGTTTCAAGAATGAATTATGTCCAGTATTTTGTAGTGTATCAATTAATATTATATTTCATGGACGAGTAATCAAGTGTGCATATATATAAAGAGAATCAGATATTAGTCCAATGACTTAGATTATCATACTCAGACTAGAAATCTGAGTTTCGATTCCCAATACTCCCTCCCTTCCAAAAATTTGTACTAATAAAAATGTGTGTGTACATATAAGATGCTAAACTAATGAAACAAAGAACTTGACAGGGAATATCCCCAGCTTGTCTTAGAACCAATCAAAATTTAGTTAAAAGGTTGTAATAAATGAAATATTATATAAATGAGCGAGGTAATAATGTACATAAAATAATGGGTGTGTGAGCTAGATGGAAATAAAAGTGGGGTTGTCGGCGAAGGTGCGAGTGATGAACCCCGGCAAGGAAGGCAAGGGCCATGGGAGGGATGATGACACACATTCGTGGCTATTTCTCAGCCTAACTATTTCACCCTAATCTCATTTCTGTCTTGATAGGCCAAAGACACTATGTCCCACTACCCTTCATCACACTAACTTTAACTACAATAGAGACTACATGTGATGTCATGTCATATATGTACACATATATGTATTATATATACACACACTTATTTTGTTTTGTTTTTTTTTAATCAGACAATTTTATATGCACCATCTCACCGACTTAGAAATGGATTCGGTATAAATTTTTTATTATAAGTTTGGATTTAGGTTGAAATTCTATTTATCCGGGGTTTGGGTTTAATATGATAGTAGATTGAGTTTCGACCTAAACTTCAACCACAAAAGTTTTTAAGCATCAGGTGAATAACCCCTTGGATTCGGTGCACTCATTTTACAATTTTGGAAAAAATATTATTTAAAAATAATGTTATAAAAGTTTCTACAATTAAAATTATTTTCAAAATCATAAATATCATAAAAATATATAATTAGTTAATTGAAAAAAATGAATAGGTCAAGTCTGCGTGAAGTCGTTCGAAGATGGATAATTAAGGCTTGTAGGACTAGATTTCTTGTTCAACTATTTATTTCACTTAATTGGATGAATAATATGTGTCATTCAAATAAATATACGAGTCGTTGATTGTTTTAATATATTTACATGTCGCTTCTCCGAATGATAGAAGAAAGTGGAACAAGAAATTTGGATATAGGGGACAAACTCATTTATCTTTGCAAGATTATGACGAGTTACGGTTTAATGTGAAACCATTACCAAAATCATATTCAAGTTGTTAAACAATAAATTAGGCGTTTGAACCATCTTCCCTACAAGATCAATTTACAAAAACTTGATGGTGTAATTATGATACTTGAAATATTTAAGAGATCTAGGAAAATATATATTGAGATTCATGTACAAATAATTAAAAACATTAAAAGTGAAAATTAAAAAAAATATATATATATATATATATATATATATAAATGACAAGAAACACATGCAATTGGCCCACCCTCTTATCCCATGAGTCGGATGAAAATTTCCTTTTCAGACTTTATTTGCACGAACATATGACTGAAAACAATGAATCACATAACATTTATATTTAAATTTACTTTCAATTTAGTAGTTTTTTTTTTTTTCTAATTATGAATTAATTGTATGATAAAATATAAATTCATTTATCTTGTAAATCATTTGAATTCGATCAAATCAAACCATTTGAGATTTTTAAGGACTCAAACTCGATGGGTAGACCCATTAAACCTACTAGACTCATTTAACGATTAAAAAAGTTTAAGAATTATATATATTTTCCAAAATAGTATTAATATTAAAAAAATATTTTCTATATAAATATCATAAAAATGTTTATAACAAATTTTATATAGTAAAAAAATAAATGAATCCGAAAAAGAACTCACACTCGACCCAAATTCATTTACACTATCAGACCCGCCCAAAATAAATGGATTTGGGGTGAATCCGACCTATTATAATCCCTAATATAAGGAGTTTGTGAATAGGTCCACGCCCGCCCCGTCCGTCCCCCGACAGTTTGGAGCGGAGCTCCCTCTCATCAGTCACTGCCCTCCACTCACCTTTGCCCCCTTTTTTAGTTTCTTCTTTTGTCTTTGTTTTCAACCTGTGATCTCTGTATCTTCATATGTAGCACATGTGGGCTTCGACACTCTTAATAATGCCACGACACTTGTTTCAAAATATATATGTATTTTCTTGATTTTTTTTTTGTGGATCTGATTATTGTGGAATTAAAGAAGCTAAATATTGTGTGATTGTTTTTCCACGCCAAAGGCAAGAATAACAAGGTCTATTTATATATACTTATTATTTTAACCCCATATATTTGTGTTATCATCCCAATTTTCAACACTTTTAAAATCTTTGGTTTGAGAGAGGGATTGGTGAATTGAGGTTGCATGATATGTTAGATTTTGTTTGGAAGAAGGGTTTTAAATATTTTCCGTATTAAATAAATTTAAAAAATAATATAACGACTAGGAAATATATCGATTACTTCTAGAGAGCATGTTTGGGAGCACTTCCGTAAAAGTCGATCTAGAAAATGAATTTCTTAATAAGTAATTTTTAAAAAATCTCCAATTATGAGTTCTCTAGAATAGACTTTTGGTGAAGTATTGATTTATTCAAAAATTCATTTCAAACTAAGCACCAAACAACAATTATTATGGAAAATAGATTTTTAGATATAAAATTGAATTTGAAAAGTGTTCTCAAATAAGTTGTTAATATATATTATTATTTGAAATTATTAAATTAAGTTGAACAAATTATATAATAATGATTCTAGTGAGTGGAATTTGGAAATAAGAATTCGAGATATTAATAATATAATCCAATATTTAGATGTTCCACCGGTAGACATCTTTGCGGGCTAAGATCACACTGCGTGTTAATTTTAATGTAAAAAAACGATCAAAAAAAAATTATCGTGCAAAAAAAGAACCATAAATCATAATTATTCCTTTAAATTACCAATTTCTATATTACTAATTATTAAAAAAATTATGTATATATTGTTTCGTGGAAATGAGTCAAAATGACCTTTTCCTAAATGTAAAAATGAAACTAGTCATTTTTTGTGAACACTTTTTTAGTCATTTTGGCCAAACAAATGGCATTCATATCTCGAGCTAGTCTCCGCCATACCGTCTAATGAGATCTAGATTCATTAAACGGTCTAAATATCCTACCCATCGCCCAATCCTCGACTGGATTCGCCAAAGAAAAAAACTACCATTTCAGGTGGACATAGCAGAGAGAGAAATTGTGGAGGCCATTAGCGAAGAGCTTCGCTCTACCGACGGACGACAACACCGTAAAATCTTTAACCCGCAATTGCAAATGAACATATTGTAAGTCAAGCGGCTACGATAATCTAGAGGGGGTGAATAGATTATCTCCATTTTTTCGATTTTACCCTCTTTTTGAACCGAATGCTCAAAGACAATAATAAGTGCGGAATGTAAACAACACACGTCGATTTATAGAGGTTCAACCCACCTAGGGCCTAATCCTCTACCACCCCAAGATATCCAGGGATGGATTTCAAAAAGAAAAAAATTTTTATTAATTACCAAAATTAATACAACACCAACTTACAACGACACCTTCAAGAGCACCACACTCTTCTTCAACACCACCTTTGAGATTATCACAATCTCTTCTTCAAGATTACCACAATCTCCAACGGCACCTTGTAAAGATTACCACACAATCTTCAACCTTGAAGAATACCAAATTCTTCAATACCTCAACAAGAAGATTACCACAATCTTCTTACACCTAACACCTAGATCACCCCAAGTGTGTTCTTACACAAGAACACTCACAAGGATATCTTGTGTTGAATGATGACCCAAAAATTCAAGATTACAACTCGATAATGAATTATACAATTGAGTGCAATCAGTAATCAAGAATAGCCTAGACCTCAAAGATGTGAAAGTGATAAGCTAGGCAAATTACAACAAGAATAATGACAATATAAGACCAATTGTTTGCTTGAGTATTTCTTGTTGTGTTGTATTTTTTCTCTTATTGTTGTGCTTCAAATCGTCCTCTATTTATAGGAGATGGTTGATACTTGATAGGCTCCTCTTGGAATCGATATCTACAAAAAATTGCAATTAAAATCAAGATTATAGCTGTTAGAAATCAATCCCACAATTTAGGGAAAAGTTGTCCGATGCACAACGTTTAGAATTCGTTGTCAAACCATGGGCGGCCGTCATGCAGAAATAGAAGTTTGAAACTATTTCAAAAAAAAACGAGGGGCGACCGGTCGAGGGGGTGCTCGACCGGTCGACATCACCCTAGCCTGGCCGACCTTCAATTTTTGAAAGAAGAAAGAAACACGTTCTCAGTGTGCCGTCGGCCGACGGGGCGGCCGTCGCCGACGACACGATCGGCCGACTTGCGCGGCCGACCTGTAATATAACACCTCGTCTCATTTTTTTGTTTCAACGTACTCCTCAGTGCGGGTTGCCCTATAGGGCGGGGTAGGTTGGCCTCAAAACCAAAGTGATGTCCAATATTTTATCGAAAATAAACTCCGAGAAATACTCCAAAAAATAGTAAAAACATATTAGATCGATCGTGAGTATTAGGACAACATTTAGAAACATTGTTTTGATGTAAAAACACATTGACACAAAAACATTAAAAGCGTTGTCCAATTTAGTCGAACATAAATTTGAAGAAATACTCCGGAAATATTAAAAACCATTTTAAATCATTTAGGAGTATTTGGACAACCTTTAAAAATATTGTTTTGGTGTAAAAACAGAATCATCAAAATCATGATAAAACCATTTATCAAACAATCTCCCTTTTTGATGATTACAAACCAAAACAATTCAACAAGACCGATTTTGAAAACAAGACAATTTTGAGAGGCGATTTTGAAAACAAAAACAAGTTTTCCGGTCAAAAATAAATATCCGTTGAGAGCAACAACATTCCGCGCAATATAAACGCAAGGATGGGAGTAGAGATATTCAAACACATATAGCAAATGCTCCCCTATCAACATGCACAACAAAAGTAATATAGAAGCAACTTCAACATAAGCTAAAATCTTAGCTTTTCGATATTGAGCTTAAGTATCAAAAACTTAAAAGCTCCCCTGTCAAAGAGACATCATTAGAATCGTATATAAGTTCATACTACAACCAATGGACCATGATTCATACATAACCATAATGCACCAAGTGGACTAAATATGATCCACAACTTATGACTTTATGAAGCCATATCTTATAGCTTTTTCGTTAAGCTTATCTTAGCTTTTATGAGCTAATGAGCTTATAACCTGTTTCTCCCCCTTTTGAATCACCAAAAATAATGTTAGCACGATAAAAACATCATATAATCATGTCAAAGTGCGCAACTAAACCGATGTATCGAACTATTTGAACAATGAAGCTTATAGGCCAAATGGTAGGAAAAAGTCGATCATACGACTTGTAGAAGCTTATGAAAACTCATTTGATTTGCAAAAACATGATCTCTATAAATATATGAGACTTTTGAAATCAAGAGAATCATGTAGGTGATGAATTTTTCATTGAAGCATTTTATCGAACACTGGCGGACGTCAAAAATAGAAAAAGTTATATATAGCCCTTGTAAATGAAATCAAGCCAAGTTTTTCATCACCAAAAGCAATTTAACAAATATCATTCATCAATAATCAATAAGCTCATCACAAATATATATATGAATTGCATCAAGAAAAATACATATAAGCCACAAACTCGAGGTTCAACCCAGTTGAGCTAAAGAGAGTGAAATTCTTACCATTCAATCGGTAAAGATGAGCATCAATGATGATAACCGAGCTAGGTAGTCCCCAAAATATATAATTCATGCATCAAAACTCATTTGGAGTGAATTGTGTGTGAAATTTGCAAAGGGGACGAAAAATGGACAAAATAAGCCATAATGGCTAAGTGCGGGAAACAGAACCATTTTTAAGCCAAACAATAGCCATGGAGCGACGGCCCGGTCGAGCGCGGGCGACCGGTCGGCGGCGAAGCGACCGGTCGGCCTTTCCCGATCGGCCAGTGGTTCTTTTCTATTTTGAAAATCCGAAATTTGATCCAAAAATCCGATTTTTGCCCCTAAGTTTTAAAACGTGTAAAATTCAAATGTAGACCTCATTCAATATACATTATGTCATAATCAAGCTCAAAATGAGGTAAAATACTCGGCGGATTGAAAAAAATCCGCGAGTTAGCCTTGAGACAAAATTAAACACATCTCAATTTTTTGTTTTAGAAACGCAATCCCTTAGAAAAATTTGAATCTCAATATGTTTAGTTCGATTATGACAAACCATATTTTCATAAATTGTAAACACGAACTTGTTATCCGAAAAAAATAAGAACGTTTTAATAATATGGATATACAAGTCATAAGAAGAAGTGCCTTTTGAAAATTTCTTTTAACGGCACTTTAATGAGATTCATTGGGATAGTTTTGAAGTCGAGCATATAGACATAAGGCATATGGAATGTCGAGTCTATAGGAATAATACAAGAAAACATACCTCGAATTTGTTTGTCGGCCGATATGCCTTTCTCAACCTTTGTCAATCTCTACATTGGTAGCCATAGAGGTTGAGATGATTCTTCCTTCTTCAATGCTTAACTCCTTCAAGAGTTCTTTTGAAATATAACCATCTTCTTGGCATTGAATAATTTGAAGTCCAAGCGAGAACTCGAGCTCCTCCATCATGCTCATCTCAAGTTCACCTAGTATCAATCTTAGAAAAATATATCTTGCACAAATATTCATTAGTAGCACCAAAAATATTCTCATAAATATGCACAAGTAAACAATCTTGCCCTTTTTTTTAAAAAAAAAGAGTAGTATCAACTTTACCTTTTGCAAAATCATTTAGCAAAAATAGCTAAGTCTATCATACCATACACGGGTTACTTGTTTTAAACCATACAAGGCCTTTTATAAAAATCATTTGGCCTAGAAAATTTTTAAACCCCGGAGGTTATTTTACATAGACTTCTTCTTGAATAAAACCATTGAGAAAATTGGATTTAACATCCATTTGGTAAAGCTTGAAATTTTCTTAAAACAAGAATGGGAAAGTAAAATGCAAATAGCTACTACATGTGCTATGAGTGCAAATGTTATATAAAAGTTAATTACCTTCTTCTTGAACATACCTTCGAGCTACTAACCTCGCCTTAGTTCTACCAATATTGCCTTGGTCATCGAGTTTGTTTAGGAATACCCTTTTTGTCTTCTTCATCACAATCATCATAGGGCATCCAATTGATCTAAGGTGTTCATAATAGAACATTTACATCCAAATATTTTGAGGTAACTAATATTTGGAGTACTTCATTTCTCATCTACACAACTTAACAAACTCATTAATGGCATCGCTTATATAAGCAAGAAAAAATAGCCCAAGTGTAAAAACATGCCTCAATCATTAATCACAAAATATCTTGCATAAGAGCATAGTAGAAATAAACACTATATATATAGACCATGAAGCAAGTTAAACACATACTATGCATTTAGAAGATCATCAAGAGTCTAATAAATCATGCAAGTTCAAATAAGCTAAGAAAACTACAAAGGTCTCTTTTGAAATTTGAAAATCCGATAGCATATAGTTGAGACCTCATTTAAAAGAAGTATTAGAACAAGAGTTGACAAAGCAAATATGTGCAATCAAATATCGAATAGTGCCTTTCAAAAATCTAAAAATCCTCTTAGTGGCACTTGCATGAAATACGATGAAAAACAAGCACATATGCACATGGCAATACATATATCGAGTCTATAAGAGTAAGAATAACACAAGTAAACGTGCCTCGATAATTTATGCATTTCTTGACAAGTAATGACATAAATGGTCATTTGTGAAAATATGTAAATCCTACACAATTCTTAAAACAAATCTAGCACAAGTCATAATGATAAAAGTGTGGGCTAAGAGATATCACAAGTGAGCTCATGATATAAAAATCCATAAGAGATGATAATACACTTGGTTTACAAAAATGCACAAGAGTTTTAAAAACAACATGTAAGGTCTCCTTTTTCAAAAGGTTTTAAAAATACAAATAAGTTTTGAAGACCTTAATTTAAAATTAAATACATGAAAACTCATTTTGCAATTAAGACACAAATAAAAACATGCATAGAAATAAAATAAAATGCATATTTTAAATGGGGAGATACGGGTTACCAATTACGCCATTTCCATGGGTTGTGATTTTCCCATTGTTGATGATATCTTCCTCGAGAAGTCACTTTGTTGATGATGACTTCTTTGATTACTCCATTTCAAGGTTTGTTGCCTTCCCATTGTTGATAGTCTCTTCTTCTTTGAAAATCATCTTGTTGATGATGTCTTTTCCATTTCAAGGATTGTGTTCTACCCATTTTTGATTATATACTCTTCTTGGAAATTGGCTTTGTCGGAAATAGTTTCTCCTTCTTTGATCAAATGAAAAGGTCATTTGATGCCTTCTTGGCAATATGAATTTTCTTCGATCATTATTTTGTGGTACCTAATATGACATTATTTTGTGGTACCCTCAAGTGTTTGGGTCCTTTAGGATTAACTTTGAGACTTTTAGGTCTCCAATAATGATTAGAGATATTTTTAGCACGACAAGTATTAGTCGTATGACCCTTTTTACCGCAATAGAAGCATGTAATAATTATAAGAGCATAATGACCAACATGCTTAGAGACTTGATTTTTTTTCATGTGATTGACACCCTTAGGCTTATGGTCAAGTTCTAGTTTTGAATTATCACAACAATCAACAATATCGGTCATTCTATTGGTACTCAAGTTGGATTTTAATAAATCCTTTTTCATGCAATCAATATTCTCAACAAATGTACTATTTTCTTTTTCAAGGTTTCTAACCTTGTCAAGTGTGGTGGAGTGAGCACGTGATAGTGATTCATAGGAGGTAAATAAACTATCCTTATCATTTTTCAAAACATTGAATTTCTTTTTCAAATTTTTGTATTTAACAAGCAAGCTTTGGAATTCATTTTGAAGATCATCAAAATCATTTTGCAAATCACTATAATCATTTTGTATAACAATATCATAGGAAGTAGAGGGTTTAAGACATACCTCGTTCTCTTCTTCGATGCCCATAAAACAATGTTCAACTTCTTCATAGTTGGAAGTTGTAAGAGGCTTGTTCCTTAGATTTGACATTGTATCCCTTTGAGAAGTAGATGTTTTTGAGTTGCTCCTATCATTTGCATATACTTCATGAATGGCTTCTAATTTTTGCCAAACTCCATGAGCCGATCGAATCCCTACAATATGTTCATATACCAAATTAGTAAATGAACAATACAAAATATTGAGAGCTTTACCGTTTAAGGAGATGATTTTCTTTTCTTCATCATTGAGCTCTTTGAAGCCTTTGGAGGTGTGTGGTGTGTCTATCATCGAAATGGATTCTCCATTTATGACGATGTTCCAAATATCGAACCCGCAACCTTGTAAATAACATTTCATTCTTTCCTTCCAAAATATATAATTTTTGGAATCAAATAGAGATGGCTTGGTGGTGGAGGTGTCGGTAAGATGAGCTTCGTTCATAGTCGACGATCGTTCCTCTTCACTCACGATGTGAAACGAGCTTGCCAAAGAGTTTGGCTCGATACCACTTGTAAGTCCAAACGACTACGATAATCTAGAGGGGGAATAGATTATCTCCATCTTTTCGATTTTACCCTATTTTTGAACCGAATGCTCAAAGACAATAATAAGGGTGCGGAATGTAAACAACACACGCCGATTTATAGAGGTTCAACCCACCTAGGGCCTAATCCTCTACCACCCAAAGATATCAGGGATGGATTTCAAAAAGAAAAAGATTTTATTAATTACCAAAATTAATACAACACCAACTTACAACACACTTGAAGAGCACCACACTCTTCTTCAACACCACCTTTGAGATTACCACAATCTCTTCTTGAAGATTACCACAATCTCCAACGGCACCTTGTGAATATTACCACAATCTTCAACCTTGCAGAATACCAAATTCTTCAACACCTCAACAAGAAGATTACCACAATCTTCTTACACCTAACACCTAGATCACCCAAGTGTGTTCTTACCAAAGAACACTCACAAGGATATCTTGTGTTGAATGATGACCCAAAAATTCAAGATTACAACTCGATAATGAATTATACAATTGAGTGCAAGTGTAATCAAGAATAGTCTAGACCTCAAAGATGTGAAAGTGATAAGCTAGGCAAATTACAAGAAGAATAATGACAATATAAGACCAAGTGTTTGCTTGAGTATTTCTTGTTGTGTTGTATTTTTTTCTCTTATTGTTGTGCTTCAAATCTTCCTCTATTTATAGGAGATGATTGATACTTGATAGGCTCCTCTTGGAATCGATATCTACAAAAAAAATTGCAATTAAAATCAAGATTATAGTGTTAAAAATCAATTCCACAATTTAGGGAAAAGTTGTCTCACGCTCAACAGTTAGAATTTTGTTGTCAAACCATGGGGCGGTCGGTCGCGCGAGAAATAGAAGTTTGAAGTTTGAAACGCCAAAAAAAAACACGAGGCGACGGCCGAGGGGGTGCTCGACGATCGACATCACCCTAGCCTGGTCGACCTTCAATTTTGAAGAACGGAAGAAACACATTCTCTTCGTGCACGGTCGACGGGGCGGCGTCGGTCGATCGTCGACCTGGCCGACCCCGCACTCGGCCGACATTGTAATATAACACCTCGCCTCATTTTTTTGTTTCAACGTACTCTCAGTGCGGGTTGCCCTATAGGGCGACCGGTTGGCCTCAAAATCAAAGTGTTGTCCAATATTTTATCGAAAATAAACTCCGAGAAATACTCGAAAAATAGTAAGAACATATTAGACCGATCGGGAGTATTAGGACAACATTTAGAAACATTGTTTTGATGTAAAAACACATTGACACAAAAACATTAAAAGCGTTGTCCAATTTAGCCGAACATAAACTTGAATAAATACTCCAGGGAAATATTAAAAACCATTTTAAATCATTTAGGAGTATTTGAACAACCTTTAAAAACATTGTTTTGGTGTAAAAACAAAATCATCAAAATCATGATAAAACCATTTATCAAACACATATGAATGAACAGGACTCAACAAGAAATCGTGAATCTCATGCATACACAATATTTTACATCGATTTAATTAATTTATTCTAAGCGTAGTAATTTATGGTTTTGAATCGTAAGGAATTATAAATAAAAAATATAGGAATTGACCTTAAGTGTGCTAAATACGAGTCTCATACGGCTAGCTACAAGTGACGATTCTTCCCATCACCGCCATCTCGCTTCCAATTGGAGAGTCTTCATCGGAAGCCTTGAGTTGAGATACACATGCAAGCAAAGCATATCAATCTTACTTTCGGCCTTTTCGTGTTTCTTACATCAAAAAACTTTAAGCTTTTAGCTAATACTTTTATGGAGAAATACTAATCTTTTTATAAGAAAAATTAATACTTTGTAAAACACTATTAAAATACTCTCTAGGAAATTATTAATACTTTTCGAGAAACTACTAATACTTTTTCGAGGGACAATCGATACATTTCGGGAGTATATTAATGAGAAATATTAAAATACTCTTGGGGAACTACTAATACATTTCAAAAGAACTACTAATACTTTTTAGAAGGACGACTAATACTTTTCGAAGGACTATTAATACATTTCATGAGAAAAATTTAATTATATTCAGGAAACTACTAATACATTTTAGAAGAATCACAATCTGCTAATACTTTTTTAGAAGAGCGACTAATACTTTTCTTAACGATTTGTTAATACATTAATTTCATGAGAAAAATTTAATTATATTCAAGGAACTACTAATACTTTTTCGAGGAATTACTAATACTTTTTTGGGGGACTCGCTAATACATTTCGAAAATATATTCGGGAGGAATACTAAAAAACTCTTCAAAGAACTACTAATACATTTCGGAAGAATGGTAATACTTTTTTTTAGTAGACGGCTAATACTTTTTGGAAGGACTATTAATAGGTGGTCCTTGAAAACTACTGTTGATTATAAAGTTATAGAATCGGGATGCCTTCAAAATGACAAATTACGAAAGAAAGATTACAAGAAAAATACTATCTATTACAACTTCTTCAAAAGAACTTTCGAAGCCGAGTCGAGACGAATCTCTTTCCGCAAAGCAATTACGCCCCGCTAGTGCTCACGGTTTGACGTATTCTTCCAAAGATGAAACGGCTTACGTCTTTATCGTCTAGTAGCACCACTAACACGAAGCACCTTCGAACTAGAAATGTCTTTCAAGATAGTTCTTGGACTTAGTGCGAGAATGTAGAAAATAACTTTTGGAGGTGTATGAAATGCTATGAATTTTTCGTGTAAAATGCAATGCACAACAATGATTTTATAGACAATCAACACTGCAGGAGATAAAAAGGTAGTGGGCATTAATCCAATTGTAACATCCCAGATGTTACACCCCACTACTCCAACAGGACAAGTAGTGGGCTCTTTTGGTGATCACTCCGTAGGAGTTACTAACTCCAACAGATCACGAAACGGACACCTACAATGTCCGATTCATGGGCTTCAACAGTCCATCATCACTCGAACTGGTCAAGCCCATTTTCGAGTGGCAAAACTTTAGTGGACCTGGACTCGGGCCCAATAGGGTCGGGCCGCCGGTCGATCCCGATCCCAGCCCGTGCCCATGCCCAGGCCCAGGCCGAGGCGGGGCGGGCGGGCACGCGCGCGTGTGGCCCACTTGTGATCATCCACTTGTGTTATAGTTTATACAACAAATAACACCTTCTAGTAAATAAACTAGGATAAACTATGATTTGTATTCCATGTGGGATAAGGCATAAGCCTTTCATCTCCCTTTAAATAATCTTTACATAATGCCCATTTATGTGGCTACCTTCGTGTATTAATTTCTCACTCACCAAAATTCGGTTTTGAGAAATAAAAATACTACGAACATCTACTCGAACGTAGATTAATAATATATAATTTAATTCCTCCAGAATTAAATATTTAGCCACCAAACAATTGGTCAAAGTAGGGTCGACACCCACTTTATCAAAACCAAAATTTCCAACAATCCCTCACATGAGTGGAAATTAATGTATGCATGAATGCGGAACACGCAAACCATCCTCAAGAGACAATATTGCATTCGGAAAGATAGCTTATGGCTTTGAACCTTCCGTAGTCAATACCATCGGGTACACTTTGGCGGCTTAGTGGACGCAATGCCTTGAACTATTCCTCCACGGTGTATACCGAGTCAACAAGATAACACAATAATGTCTCAACACCTTTCGTTCTCACGTTTTGTGTCTGTTTTTCGCCATGGACACCACTTTGGATTCATAAGTGTTACTTTGAAGCGGCCCGCACTTCTCACTTATATAGGTGATCTCCTATCCGAGTATCCTGCCATACTCAACCTCAACGAGGTGTAGGAATCATTAAAAGTCAAATGACTTAGCCTCACCACAACTTTGCGGGTGTTTCAACACTTGGTTTTGCTTTCTAGGGATGGGTTATAACATTGTTTCCAAGTGTTACAACATAACCTTCATAGTTTAGTTTTCCCATTGAACCAAGTTCTTGGGATCTCCAGTCATCATGGTTGGGTTACCACTATGATAGTTATTTTTACTTTGTGGACTTCAAGCCCATTCCCTCTGCAGCAATTTACCCAATTGATCTCGATTTGATCCTTTTGTCAAAGGATCGCCAAATTGTTTTTTGAATTTACGTAGTCAATTGTCATCACACCATTTGAGATCAATTGTCTAATGGTATTGTGTCTCCGACGAATATGTCTAGACTTACCGTTATTATACATATTGCTCTATGCCCTTCCTATAGCCGCTTGGCTATCACAGTGACACTGATGAATCATCACGAAGGCACAGGCTTCCTCCAACATGGAATATCTTCCAGAAAGTTTCGAAGCCACTGCTTCTTCACCAGACTTTATCCAAAGCTATAAACTCGCATTCCATGGTGGACCGAGATATACATGTTTGCTTCGTGGACTTCACGATACCGCACCACCTCCAATGGTGAATATGTATCCACTAGTTGAATAAGAATCTTTCGAATCGAGATTCAACTAGCATCACTATATCCTTCAAGTACATGTTTGGATATCTTGAGTAGTATAGCCCATAATCCAAGGTATACTTCAAGTATTTTAACACCCTGGTTAACGCTTTCCAATGCTCGTGGCTTGGATTGCTCGTGAACCTACTCAACATATTTGAGGGTAGGCCAAGTCTGGTCGTGTACAATTTGTGATGTACATCGATCGCCTATTATACGTGAGTATTCCATTTGAGCCATCTGGTTGTTTTTTATTAGCAACCGTGATTTATACTTAAATCAATGGGCGTCTTTGACGGTGAACAATCGTCAAAAGCGTTGAATTTCTTGAGCACTTTCTCCACATAGTGGGATTGTGACAAGATAATTCCATTAGGAGTTCTCACTGATTTTTATCCCAAGGATTACATCAGCCAGTCCCCCATATCCTTCATGTCAAAGTTCCTCTTTAACATTCTTTTAGTCTCCATGATAGTATCATGACTACTCGCCCATGATTAACAAATCGTCTACGTATAGACAAACTATGACAAATGCTTCGATGTCCCTTTGACATATACGCATTTATCACACTCGTTGATTTTAAATCCATTTGACAACATCGTATTGTCAAACTTAAGATGCCATTGTTTTGGAGCTTGTTTCAGTCCGCATAAGGATCTTATTAACTTGCACACCTTCTTTTCTTGACCAGGTGCAACAAACCCTTCAGGTTGTTCCATGTATATTTCAACATCTATCTCTCCATTCGAAACGCCGTCTTGACGTCCATCGATGAATCTCTAGATTGTGCAAAGTAGCAATCGCAAGAAGCACCGAATAGACGCAATCCTCGTTCTTCGAGAATAGGTGTCAAAGAAGTCATATCCTTCTTTTTGTTTAAAGCCTTTGGCTACAAGCCGTGCTTTATACTTATCAATAGTTCCATCTCGCTTTATACTTCTTCTTTAGGATCCATTTACATCCTAAAGGTTTATGACCACAGGAGATCAACCAACTCCCAAGTATGGTTCGCAGAATGGACTCAATTTCACTATTGATAGCTTTTGCCAGAGCGGGGCATCCGGATCGCAGAGCCTCTTTAATTGAGTTTGGCTCACCATCTAACATAAATGTTATGTAATCGGCCCAAAAGACTTAGCCGTCTTAGACCTCTCTTATGCGTCTCGGTTCTTCACTAATTGGTGTTGAACCACTTGCGATTCGCGAGTTCTTTTATTAGTACTCACTTCTAATTTTTCTCTACAAGGGTAGACATCCTCAAAGAATACAAAGATTCCTTGATTCGATTATGGTACCTTGATCATTTTCGGATTTTCTGACTTATGTATCATAAATCTATATGCACTACTTTGGTATGCATATCCCACAAAGACACAATCAACTGTCTTTGGTCCAATTTTAACTTGTTTTGGTTCAGGTATTGCTACCTTAGCCAAACACCCCCACACTTTAAGGTATTTATAAGAAGGCTTACGATTTTTCCACAATTCGTAAGGTGTCTTATCTTTCCTTTAAGTGGTATTTTATTCAATATGTGGTTTGGTTAAAAATGCCTTCCCCACATATTCTGGGGTAATCGGAACTTATCAACATGGCATTCATCATCTCTTTTAGAGTCCGGTTTTTGCGTTCAGCAACACCGTTAGACTGTGGTGAATATGGTGCTGTTGTTTGATGAATTATGCCCGACTGGGTACATAGTTCTTCAAATGGTGCAACATATTCGCCACCTCTATCACTCCGAATTATTTTAATCCTACGCCAAGTTGATTTTCAACTTCATTTTTATAATTCTTAAAAGCCTCTAATGCTTCATCTTTGCTTCTTAACAAGTATAAGTAGCAAAATCTTGTGCAATCATCAATAAATGTGATGAAATATTTTTACCACCTTTAGTTTGCACGAATTTTAGATCACACACATCGGTGTGTATCAACTCTAAAGGTGAAGTGCTCTTTTCAACCGAATGAAACGGTAATTTAGCCATTTTAGCTTCAACACAAACTTCACATTTTCTTTGTGAGTTTACTTTGTAAATTAATCAATTCTAAATTTACCAATCTTTTTATAGCATTGATTTACATGTCCTAATCTAATATGCCATAAATTAGAGCACTCAAGAATATAAACAGAAGAAGATTCATTCTTATTCATATTCTCGCCAAAACGGTGTACAAACGGTCATTACATTCATTTTGAACGATCCTTTGTCTAGATAACCCTACCAAGGAATCGGCCCAAATTTGCTAAGTACAAACTTTTCGGACTCAAAAACTAGTCTAAACCCATGGTTGACGGCCCGAACCCGAAACAGATTTTTGCGGATGTCCGGGACATGCAAAGACAAGTAGTGGGCTCTTTTCGGTGATCACTCCGTAGGAGTTACTAACTCCAACGATCACACGAAACCGGACACCTACAATGTCCGCATTCATTGGGCTTCAAACAGATCCAGCGATCACTCGAATGGGCCAAGCCCATTTTCGAGTGGCAAAACTTTAGTGGACCAGGACCCAGGCCCATAGGGTCGGGCCGCCCGCCCTTGATCCCGGTCGGGCGGGCGGGCGGCGCGCGCGTGTGGCCCACTTGTGATCATCCACTTGTGTTATAGTTTATACAACAAATAACACCTTAGTAAATAAACCAGGATAAACTATGATTTGTATTCCATGTGGGATAAGGCATAAGCCTTTCATCTCCCTTTAAATAATCTTTACATAATGCCCATTTATGTGGCTACCTTCGTGTATTAATTTCTCACTCACCGAAATTCGGTTTTAAGAAATAAAAATACTACGAATATCTACTCTAACGTAGATTAATAATATATAATTTAATTCCTCCGAATTAAATATTTAGCCACCGAAAAATTGGTCAAAGTCGGGTCGACACCCACTTTATCAAAACCAAAATTTCCAACAACTACTAAAACACAATGCTAATATTACGGAAATACCATCGGATCCGCGAGTCGATCCGTCTAACAGGTCGAACCCGTTAGATTGTCCGACGGGGAGTTTTTGTGTTCATATCTTTATAGCATGTTTGTTTGATATTTGTTATATTTCTCTCTTTCACTAATCTCCATGTATCCTCTTAATATCCTCTTACTCTTTCATTCAAACTTTTTGTAAAAAAAACGAATCGTATTTTTTATTTTCAAATATGCAATATGGGTGTTGAATTATAGATATCGGACTTAATTTGATATATTATACATGCAAAACGGATTTAAAGCGAAAAAGTTATTTGAACTCAAAGTTTGTTTTGAGAAAAATAAAATAACTGGATTATAATAAGTAAGAAAACCTGGATGTCAAGTTACTATAACTCTATATCGAGTTACGGTGCGGTGTCAATTTACACTAACTCGATGTCGAGTTACGAGGGGTGTACATATGTGTTGGTGCGATTAAATTGACTCAAAGGTAAATTGGATTTTTCACACCCCAAAATGGCTAAAAAATATTTTTGTTTGGTGGGAATGGCTAAAAAAACCCACTGTATTTTTTTCCTCTTTTTCTTAAGTTGCATTTTTACTTGAAGACTTTTAATTTAAGAAATAAATTTAAATTTTAAAAAAAAAAAAAAAACAGAAGGCTTCATTGATATTCTAAATTCCAGCCATCTGATCATATTGTTTAAGATATGGCTTAAAATAGTTGCCAAATGAGTTAAGCTAATATTAAATAAGAAAATAAAAGAAAATCATTACCAGAACTTTTAAATCCATAGTTCAAAATCCCATGTTCGAACAAAATTTAGAAGTATGATTTAACACGAAATATCTTTATAATTTAATTCGGGACAGTCATGCATCTCTTAGTCCTACTTGAGTAAACCCGTTTTTAATAATAATAATAATAATAATAATAATAATAATAATAATAATAATAATTAAAAATATCTTTATTTTAAATACGTCGCAGATGCTTATTTTGTATATAACTAAATGGTACATATTGTGGTGTACGAGGACCAGGGTTAAAGCAATCCAGGTAACTACAACCTCAGTTACTTTATACATTATAATGTTGATGAACTAAATATTTTTTTATCCCACTTGCCTTAATAAAATAATTAGCTTATAATCTTCTGCCGTTTTATTTTATTAGATTTTTAAATAGTTGTAAATGGCAGTGTAATTCTCAAGAAACATTTTAGTTTCTATATCACAAGAAAACAAGATTTGTACTCAATTAATTCCAAACACAAATGTTATTCCAAAATGTATAATCAGTGCATCAGAAATTGCCTGCCACAAGGCTGATTTGTAGTGTCAAAAGTTGTTAAATATGTAGCCAAAGGATCCAATTCCATCCAACTCTATGTGTCAGAAATTGTCTGCTCCAATTAGTCAAGATTGTTTGGTTATTAATTAAATAATTTAAATTGATTCTAATGAGAATTATTCTTAAGCTTGCAATTCAAATATAAAAGTTTTTGTTATTTTATTTATAAATAAATATCATTTTACCTGGCAATGGTATTGATATTAGTGACAAGTAAAACAGTGGAAAGTCACTGATAAAATTTTCATTGTTCATGAAATATTATGGTATTCTTTTTATTTATTTTTTGATAACTCGCCTTCCGGGCGTAAACAACCGAGATCGATGATCTTTATTTAGTATGAGTTCCCACCAAATCTTGGTCGGTTCGCATATGCCCCGTGAATCAATTTGATGGAGGAGTAAATTTGAACCTCCGACCTCCACCTCATAATTACTTATGGTGGCCAAGTGGGCTAAACCACCAGTTATCGTTATTCTTTTTATCATATTATCATTAGTGATAATTCTGATGTCGTCATTAATATTTTTTATTTTATTATTTATGAGCTTTAGTTTATGGTTTACTTCAGTTGGAAGTACAGTAATGAATTCGTGCTACTTTTTCTTTCTTTTTTCACAAGCACAAGCGTAAGAAAATGGTTGGAAATTGTACTAAACTCTTCCACTTGAGATTGATCTATAAAAGTCATTTGAGCTTGGTCGTCAATATATCGAACCAGGATGGAACACAATTTTTCTTTCAATAAAATATAAAAATTTGGCTCGATTTCGATTTAATTAGTTAAATTTTTTATCAAACTAGTCACTCAAGCTCGATTTGAATTTGGCTTAACCAAAACTCGTTCAAGCTCGATTCAATTAACAATCGAACTAAGTTGAAATACACTTTTCAAAGCTCGATAAAATATTCAAACAAGTTTGAAAAGATACTCAACTCTACTTGATTCGTTTACACCACGAAAGTATAGACTAAATAATTAATTATCTTTTACCTTGGCACCACAAGGGACTTAAAGTCTATGGGATAAAGATCGGATGTTCAAATATGTACTCCATCAAATCGCTTTCTTTGAGGCATATGCGAGATGGTGAAGGTTTGGTGGGAACTCTCATCTTGAATAATATCCACGAGGGTTCGATTCGGAGAGAGATCAACTATTATTAGATTTGAAGGGGTCGAACATAATTGTTCTCTTTTGCAGGAGGATCACAGACGTCAACATCTTTACCATAACACCGACAAAGTGCGTGACATTTCGTGGTCTACCTTGGCCAAGACGATGAAGGACCGAAGATGCTATCATCTAATATAGTCAGTAAGCTGAATTAAAAAAATGTATATCTTTCCAAATAAAATTTATTTTCTAGCACACACTCGAATGTATATCTTTCCAACTAAAATTTATTTTCTAGCACACACTCGAGTGCGTTTATGTGTGTGAGAGAGAAACAGAGGAGAGACGGAGAGAGCATATAGAGCCAGAGCTTAAGACAAATTAAGGTCAGAACAAATGAGGTTAAAGGCCAAAAAGGCTGTTCCCACTGATCAAATTGAACTGGAATTACAGTTACAACACATTCTTTTACAGCTATGCAAATTTAAGGCATGTTAAAAACTGATCACCAAACTGTATAATTTTGTATTTGTCCCACTCTTTATTTAGCAATCCCTGCAAATACAAATTTCTCCCACTATCATTATTCATTTGATTCATTACTCACTGCTTTACTGTTTAATCACGTTTTGTTTTCAGAATAATGCCAATTAGTAATGATAATATTAATCCATGTCTTGTCTCTGTTGGGATTTTTGGTCTGAAGGGGCCTTTAATTAATTAATTAATTAATTAATTAATTAGGTCATAGTGACAAACAGCTTGTGAAAGTTTTACCATTTCATAATGGCATTTTAGTGGGGTCTTGCATATCAAAGGACATAATTTGTCTAGATTTAGAGGGTGACCAGAATCATGTTTTTTTTTTTTTTTTTTTTTTTTAGGAAGACCAGAATCATGTTCCTATTGATGCTAGATTTGGGAATATCTTGATCATGATCATTGAGTTGTAATTATAACTAATAGTAAATTAGTAATTTACTTTTACCCTTGGTATTTGTAAGTGTGTATGAGGGATTATTAACATATTGTGTATGTTCTTCATGATTTTGAAACATAGATAAATTGTTGTTGTCCCTATCTGATAGACTTATGCAACAATTTTTGCAGTTTTCTTCGAATTAAGGAAAATCAATCCAATATATATATATATATAAAACAGTTTTAACAACAGAATTTACCGATATAAACGATTATGTCACTAAAATCTTGCGATTTACCTACTTAACTACAAAATACCATCAAAATCAAATATATTGTTTGCTCTCAAATTATCTTGATCAATTAACAAATAGCCAACATGTTTAGATTTACCGATAGAACTATTTTAGGTATTACCAATATTTTTAGATTATGTCGGTAAATATTTATCTATAATGATTTTACTTGCATTTTTGTTTCTTGGAATTCTGTCGCATCTTGAGTTCCAACATAATTTTTAATATTTGCCTACAGTTCTGTAGGTAAACTTTTTTTAGTGCAAAAGACTTATATAACTAATGAATTCAGGTAAAGTAAACTTTTTTTAGTGCAAAAGACTTATATAACTAATGAATTCAGTAAACTTTTGATTCAATATTTACTTGCTTTTAAGTGGCGGCAATATATTATTTGATGATTCAATTTTTCGCCATAAAATTTACAAACAGAGGTTATATTTATGTCTAATTTCGAGAGATAAGGAGTTTTCTATCCAAATGAAATCTTTTATTCTATTTAGTATTTCATTATATACTCATGTGAATTGTGTAAATTCCATGTGAATATCACCATTTAAGCATTTATTGTTATCGTTAAAATAGAAGATGAAACAATTAAAACCTAATAGAGGATTTGTATTGTTTTCTCACACTTTGAAATGAATCAATGATTGAACTAAATCTTAGCTATTACCTAAATGATTAACCTGTCACACACACACACACACATGCAAGCTACACATAAAACTTGTGCACACAAATACTCTGCAATAAATTGCTATTTTAAAGAGTATGAATTCTTCCTCAAAAAAAAAAAAAAAAAAAAAAAAAAAGAGTATGAATTAGTGTGATGGAGACTGTCTTCATCACAAAACAATATTGGAAAAACTGAAGAAAACATTATCTCCTTTTGATGTGGATTTGTGGTCTCCCATTTGACCCATGATTTGGAGTTTGTGTTTAAAGGGCTGTCCACATCTAATCTTGCTTTTTACATTATGTAATCAATTTTGGGAAGATTTGTTGATGTAACCTCCTCTTATTTTCCCTCCATAACCCCTCCAAATTTTACATGATTTTCCCTATGGCCCTCTCTATATCTTGTACTTGAGATAACCCAAAAATTTGTGATTTACAACAAAACCATTTCCACAAAATCTTGATCTACTTGTAACTCAATGGGACATACCAATATTAGAACTAGAGGCCACAATTTTGTTTTATTGCTGATATATAGCTCTCTCATAATACAAAATTATGAGGACCAAATTTTTTAGTATTGTTTCCAACAGCAATTAAGAAGATTTTTGGGGTGAACATATAAACACTTTAAAATATCTTACACGATGTTCAATGTGTGGGTAGTGGATGCAATCTGGGCCCGACCCTTTTTTAAAAAAAAAAAATATTAGTAAGCATTTTTTTTAAAAAAATAGTTAGAATTTATATGAATTTTCTTGGATTTTCTACCCTGGCTAAAGCCCACTTTTATTTATTAGCCTACTCTATTCTGTGTCTTGGCCCCGCCATGAAGATGTTCAATATCCTAAAAATTATTTTTCAAAAAATTAATTTATAAGCTTCTAAAAATAAATATCAGAATTGTTATACGCTTCTTTCAATTTTTGGAATTTTCATTTATTTCTATTTTGTTAATAATAAAGTTTCGTAAGTTTAGTCATAGTACTTAAATGATGATTGCCATTACGGCCTTCTTATAAGTTCTATGATCTTATTCAGAGAAACATTTCATAAGCTTATTTTTAAAACAAATAACATATAATAACACTTAATAATATTTAGAATTCTTTTAACTAGCTTAGCCTAGCACCCTCTAACAATTATATAAAAAAGCTTGTTTATGGTCCTAATTATGTCAATTAATTAATTTTTTTCAATGTAAATTAGTTTTTTTTTATAGATAATGTCAATTAGTTAATTTTTCAATGACACTTGCAAACCAATAATTGTTCTATATTCACCCACTATGTGACAATTATTTTGGGTAATCACCATAAATTAAGTATTTTCTACTTTTTCTTTTTTTTTCTTTTTTTGAGAAGAACTTTCTACAATGTTAAAGAGCAAAGAAACTACAACTTTCTTTTATTATTTTACTATAAATAAAAGATGGCCACGGGTCTTTGTAGACTAGTCTTTTCATTTTAGGCTTTTTCATAGCAGATTAAACTTAATGTCAATTCTGGTTTGTAATAAAAACATTAATTAATCACAGCTAAGATTGGTTTGATTAATTTAATTTGGTCTAGTACCTATCCTAGGGTTTTTGCCTTATTGTACAATTCAAGAGGCCCACTTGATTAAAGAGAGAGGTGATATATGAGATTTATGGGATGGAATTAAAGATAACGATATTAGCAGAGACAAGAGTCAGAAATGTGGGTCAATAGGGCATGTGGGATGTTGGTTTTTGTTTGTAATCTTGTACCTAACACATCTAAATCCACTTGACAATAAAGTGCAATATAAAATTGAGAAAATTAATAGGAATTTTTTTTTTAAGGAAACTATTTTGCCGTTATTTTACAAGTGCTAGTTTAGAGTTGTCAAATGACACAAGCCCGACCCAACTAGGGGTGAGCAAACGATCGGTTCGGTGCAAAACCGAACCGAACCGCAAAAAATCGAAAACCGAATTTATATTTTTCTTAAACCGAAACCGAACCGCATTGAAGGAAAAACCGAACCGAACCAATCCGAATTATTTCGGTTTGGTTCGGTTCGGTTTTTCGGTTTGGGCTTTATTTTGGGCCTTTAGTTTTTTTGCTAAAAATATACATTTTTTATATTTATTTAATAATTTAACAATTAAAAAATTAAAAAAATGGAATAATAATATAAAGAATATATATAAAAATAGAATTTAATATATTCGGTTCGGTTCGGTCCAAACCGATATTTTCTAGACTAAAACCGAACCGAACCGAAAATTAATTCGGTTTCTTAGAATGCAAACCGAACCAAACCGCACCGAATTCATTGGTTCGGTTCGGTTTTGCTCACCCCTAGACCCAACCCATAAAAAGTCAAATTAATCGGGCTGAACCGAGATTTACTCTTTATGATTACAATATCACACTCCGAGTTGGTCTGTCGGGTCGGACTAGATTTGACAATTTGCACCCATTATTTGGTTTGGTTTTTGTGTACTTTACCGGGGTTCCAATTGTCAACAAATTGAGCTTTATAAAATTGTGCACATACCAACAAGAAAAAATGAAAATAGTATATTTGTATTTGTTTGCTAGTTATTTGTTATTATTATAAATATTGATTAGTAATTTATTAATATAATATGGTCAAATATGTTTGTGAACAAATTAATTATTTTATAAATCAATAGTTGAGTCAACATGGTAAGTCAGACACACATTATATGCGTACGTAGATATTTCAGCCACAGTTTGTTCTATTTTTAAGCATTCATCCTTATACGCATTTATTTCCAAAAAAAAAATCCTTATTTGCGTTTAATGAATCGCCTCCAAAACTGATTAAAACTTTGACGGATGGATAAGTATTCGAAAAAATAAGATAGAAGTCAAAACGAAGTAGTTAAAGAGGTTTAGGTATTTGTTAGATTATTTTCATTTATTTATTCATTTTTATAGATTTGATGAAAATATGGATTCAAGTTTGCATGGTGCTAATAACTTCTAGTTCGATTTTTATACACGTGAAATATATTTGGTCAATCCCAAAATTACTCCGTCTCCCTAAATACATGGCCTTTTGCCCGAACTCCGTCGTTGACTTGTACAAAATGGAGGCCAGAGGGTTGTTTCGGCGTGTCCTCTCTGGCGTTCAAGTCATAAATGTGCTCACAAAAAATACATAAGTAAAGTGAAAGTAAAAGAGTGATTATGATAAGAATACATCGGAAGATGATATTTATAGCTATGTCCGGTTAGGATTCTTGTAAAATTTGGATTTTGTTATGATTCCCGTGATGAATACAATTAAGATAAGCTCATGCGTTGATATTTATAGATATGTCCCGATTAGGATTCTTGTAAAATTCGGATTCATTATGATTCCCGTGTGAGAATACAATTAAGATAAGCTCGGCGTAGTGAATTAACAACCCGGACCTTGAGATAATTTTGTTGCCTCAAAACACTTTCTTAACATATGTCTTGCATGTTATTCCTAACTTAGTTTTGTATTTTCACCACAAGAACCACACATCTTTACAACAGGTCAGCCCGACCCCTAAACCCATTCATTTTCCCTCACGCTTAATCAGTTGGGGCACATCAGATTGGACTATTTTAGTCCTTATCAATATTAAAGATGATTAATGATATTAATAATGTAAAATTGTATACAATGAATCAACTAAAAAAAATACCAAATTTAAAGAACAAATGGCTTTTTTTTAAGTCCAATGAACTAATAGTGGGGGCCATAATTTTATAATGACTTGTATAAGGATTAAACTGACGGGTGCTTGGGAACCCACCGACGCGATTAATGCGCTTTAAAAGGTTAATTCGACCGAAGATCCCGATTTTGTTTTCTTGATGGAGACAAAACTTTGTGCGGAGGGATTTAATGAGTTGTTACCAAATATTGGTATGGATGAAAAATTCGTTGTCGATTGCGATACCACTTCGGGAGGAGACGAGGAGAAATATGTTTGTTATGGAAAGATTCATATGAGGTTACTATTAATTCATCATCTTTACAATATATTGATGGATTAATTTCTAATGGGCTTCGTTGAATGGAGATTAATGGGTTGTATGGTTGGCCCGAGAAGAGCCAAAAATATAAAACATGGTCGCTAATAATAGAATCGCATCGCGCATTCCAATGACGGACGAGTATGGCTATGTTTTGGGGATTTTAATGAAATTATCTATAGTTATGAAAAGATTGGGGAAGGCCGAAAAACGTTAACAAGATGGAAGCCTTTAATAATTCCATACAAGGCGCTCGACCAGCGACTTGGGATACGAGGTTTTTCTTTTACCGGACAAATGGACAAGGTGGAGAAAATAATATTCGTGAACGATTAGATCGTTACTTTGGGAACGCGGAGTGGATATTTCAATTTCCAAACCATAAACCGATACACTAACCCCGGACGACCTCGGATCATTGTCAAAGTGCGGATAGAATGGAAGGGTAATTCGAATCATCGTAATCGAACTAAATGGAAATGGAGAAAAATTTACCGTTGTGAGTCGATGTGGCTTATGGACGAATCATGTAATAAGGTGGTACGAAATACTTGGATTTAGGAGATAACGTCAACAATATTGAGGGTCTAGCTAGGAAAATAAATTGTTGCGAGGAGTTAAAGAATTGCGAAATGAATCATTTTGGGAATGTTGAGCACCAAATTGCCATTTGTGAAAAGCAATTGAAGCTTACTTCAACGACGTTTCCTACTCCGACAGAGATCACGGTTCAGAATAAGCTGGAAGATAGGCTCGGTGATCTATATAAAAAACAGGAACTCATGTGGCATCAATGCTCCCGGTCGAATTGGATTAAAGATGGCAACAAAAATTCGGCTTTCTTTCATAAAATAGTATCGAGGCGTAGGTAAAGGAACAAAATTGAAAAGTTAAGGGACCATGCAAATAATTGGATTGATGAAGAAGTGGATATCATAGCGGCCTTCTAGAATTATTATCACAATTTGTTCTCCTCTGAACCCAATCTGGAAATGACCCGAGCACTAAATGCACTTAAAAATAAAATGACGGCGAAATGAACGACATCCTGGCACAACCTTTTGTAAGTCCAAGTGGCTACGATAATCTAGAGGGGATGAATAGATTATCTCCATCTTTTCGATTTCGCCCTCTTTTTCGAACAAAACAAGCCAAGACAATAATCTTCAAGAGAGATTGTGGTAATCTCAAAGGTGGTGTTGAAGAAGAGTGTGGTGCTCTTCAAGGTGTTGTTGTAAGTTGGTGTTGTATTAATTTTGGTAATTAATAAAATTTCTTTTTCTTTTTGAAATCCATCCCTATATACCTGGGAGTGGTAGAGGATTAGGCCCTAGGTGGGTTGAACCTCTATAAATCGACGTGTGTTGTTTACATTCCGCACCTTTATTATGTCTTGGCTTGTTTTGTTCGAAAAAAGAGGGTGAAATCGAAAAGATGGAGATAATCTATTCACCCCCTCTATATTATCGTAGCCGCGCTTGGACTTAATAGTGGTATTAGAGCCAAACTCTTTTGCAAGCTCGTTTCACATCGCGAGTGAAGAGGAACGATTGTCGGCTACGAATGAAGCTCACCTTTCCGGCACCTCCACCACCAAGCCACCTCGATTTGATTCCAAAAATTTTACATTTTGGAAAGAAAGAATGGAATGTTATTTACAAGGTTCGGGTCCGATATTTGGAACATCGTCATCAATGGAGAATCCATTTAGATGAAAGATACACCATACACCTCCAAAAGCCTCAAGGAGCTCAATGATGAAGAGAAGAAAATCATCTCCTTAAATGGTAAAGCTCTCAAGATTCTATATTGTTCACTTACCAACTTGGAATTTAATCTTATTGTAGGAATTGATCGGCTCATAAAGTATGGCAAAAATTAGAAGCCATTCATGAAGTATATGCAAATGATAGGAGCAACTCAAAAGCATCTACTTCTCAAAGGGATACAATGTCAAATCTAAGGAATAAGCCTCTTACAACTTCGAACTATGAAGAAGTTGAACATTGTCTTATGGGCATCGAAGAAGATAACGATGTATTTCTTAAACCCTCTACTTCCTATGATATTGTTATACATAATGATTATAGTGATTTGCAAAATGATTTTGATGATCTTCAAAATGAATTCCAAAGCTTGCTTGTTAAATACAAAAATTTGAAAAAGGAATTCAATGCTTTGAAAAATGAAAAGGATAGTTTATCTACTTCCTATGAATCACTATCATGTGCTCACACCACCACTCTTGTTAAGGTTAGAATCCTTGAAAACGAAAATAGTACTCTTGTTGAGGATATTAATTGCATGAAAAAGGATTTATCAAAGTCCAACTTCGAAAGTACCGATAAAATGACCAATATTGTTGATAGTTGTGATAAATTGAAACAAGGACTTGATCATAAGCCTAGTATTGTTAATTATGTGAAAAGAAATCAAGTGCCTATGTATGTTGGTCATTATGCTCCTAAAATTGTTACTGTTTTTATTGCGGTAAAAGGGTCATACGGTAAATACTTGTCGGGCTAAAAATAGCTCTAATTATTTGTGGAGACCTAAAAGTCTCAAGACTAATCCCAAAGGACCCAAACACTTGAGGGTACCACAAAACAATGTTATATTAGGTACCCTACGAAATAATAATCGAAGAAAATTCATACCGCCAAGAAGACATCAAATGACCATCTCATTTGATCAAAGGAGAAGACATCACTACAATGAATTTCCAAGAGAAAGAAACTATCAACAATGGGAAAGACATAATCCTTGGAAATGGAACAATCGAAGAAGCTATCATCAACAAGATGACTTTCAAAGGGGAAGATATCATCAACAATGGGAATGGCACAACCCATGGAAATGGCGAAATTGGTAAACCGTATCTCCCTATTTAAATATGCATTTTATCTTTTTATGCATGTTTTTATTTGTGTCTAAATTGCAAAACGAGTTTTCATAATTTTAAAATTAAGGTCTTCAATATATATATATATATATTTGTGGTTTTAAATATTTTTGAAAAGAAGACCTTGCATGATGTTTTCAAAACTCTTGTGCATTTGCTTTAACTATTGTGTTTTAAAATCTCCTATGGATTTTTATGGCATAAGCATACTTGTGATATATCTTATTGTTTTTAGCCTACACTTGTATCATTTGTGTTTTGTGCAAGTCTTGTTTAAGAATTGTGTAGGATTCATATATCATCACAAATGGCCATCTATGTCATAATATGTCAAGAGTAACATGAACTATCGAGATATGCTCATCATTGGTATTCATCCTATAGACTCGATAGATTTTTGTCATATGCCTATGTGCTTGTCTTTCAAGTTGTTTCATAGTATTTCATATAAGTGCCCTTAAGAGGATTTTTTGATTTTTTGAAAGGCACTATTCGATATTTGATTGCACATAGTTGCTTTGCAAACTCTTGTTCAAATATTTTTTAATGAGGTCTCAACTATTTGCTCTCGGATTTCCAAATTTTAAAAGAGACCTTATATAGCTTTCTATAAGCTCAATTGGACTTACATGTTGTATTATATTCTTGATGTTCTTCTTTAAGCATAGTATGTGTTACTTGCTATAGTTTCTATATTATTCGCTATAACTATGTTCGTGTGCAAGATGTCTTAATAAGATTTTGCAGGAATTTTTGGTATTTTGAAACAAGATAAATGACCAAGGCAAGGTTAGTAGCTCAATGGTATTGCAAGAAGAATGTATTGATTTTGATGATACATTTGCACCCGTAGCACATTTAGAAGCTATTCGCATTCTACTTGCCCATTTTTGTTTCAAGAAAATTTCAAGCTTTACCAAATGGATGTTAAATCCAATCTTCTAAACGGTTTTTATTCTAGAAGAAGTCTATGTAAAACAACCGGGGTTTGAAAGATTTTTATAGGCCAAAATGATTTCTATAAAAGGCCTTGTTATGTTTTAAACAAGTACCCCTTGTATGGTTTGATAGACTTTGATATTTTCTTTTGCAAAATGATTTTACAAGAGGTAAAGTTGACACTACTCTCTTTGTTTTTTGAAAAGGAGCAAGAATGCTTACTTGTACATATTTATGATTTCATTTATGGTGCTACTAATGAAGTTTTGTACAAGATATTTTCTAAGTTGTTGCAAGGTAAATTCAAGATGATCATGATGAGGGAGCTCAAATTTCTTCATTGGAATTCAAGTTCAACAATGCCAAGAAAGTGGTTATATTCCACACTCAAAGTATACAAAAGAAGAAGTGAGGCATTAAAGAACAAAGAACCATCTCAACCTCTATGACTACCATGTAAAGATTGACAAAGGTTGAGAAAGGCATATCGATCGACAAACAAATTCGAGGTATGTTCATTCACTTTTATTACTCCCATAGACTCGACATTTCATATGTCTTATGTCTATATGGTCGACTTCAAAAACTATCCAACGAATCTCATTAAAATGCCGTTAAAAGAAATTTTCAAATATTTAAAAGGCATTTTTTTTATGACTTGTTGTATCCAAAGTCTTAAAACGTTCTTATTTTCGGGATAACAAGCCCAAAGTGATAATAATTTTTCAAAATATAGTTCGTCATAATCGAACTAAAAATATTGAAATTCGATATTTTTTAGGGATTGCATGTTTAACAAAAACTTGAGATGTGTTTAAATCCGTCTCAAGGATAACTCGCGGACTTTTTAATTGTTTATCCGAGTCTTTTACCTCATTTCGAGCTTGATTAAGACATAATGCATATTGAATGAGGTCTATATTTGCATTTTGCACGTTTTTAAAACTTAAAAATAAAAATCGGATTTTTGGATAAAATTTGAAATTTCAAAACAGAACGTGAGGGCTGCCAGAGTGCAGGCCGGCCCGGTCGCCCACCGCTCGACCGGTCGCCCTAAGAGTCTTTTGGGTTAAAATCGTTATGTTTCGGACTTTTGCCATTTGGTGTTTTTCTTCTCTATTTCGACCCCTTTGACATTTTCACAAACATTTCACTCCAAATTTGTTTTGTTGCATACATTTCATATCTTGGACCTATTTAGGCTCGATTATCATCATCATTGCTCGTCTTTACCGATTAAATGGTAAGAATTCTACTTCCTTATCTCAATTGGGTTGAACCCTGAGAACTTGGCCTATATGTATTTTCTTGACAAAATTTGTATATGTTTATGATGACATTGTTATTTATGATGTATTGTATTATGTTTGAACTGATTTGGTGATGAAAAACTTGGCTTGATTACATTTACAAGGGCTATATATATCTTCTTCAATTTTTGACGCCCGCCAAGTGTTCGATAAAATGTCTCAATGAAAAATTCATCACCTACATGATTCTCTCGATTTCAAAAGGCTTGTATATTTATAGAGATCATGTTTTGTAAATCAAATGAGTTTTAATAAGCTTCTACAAGTCGTATGATCGACTCTTTCCTCCTATTTGGTCTATATGTTTCAATGTTCGAGATAGCTCGATACATCCGTTTAGTTGCGCACTTTGATATGATTATATGATGTTCTTATTGTGCTAACATTCTTTTTGATGATTCCAAAGGGGAGAAACATGTTATGTTTATTAGCTTATAAAAGCTAAAGTAAGCTCGAGAAAGAAGCTATAAGCTATGGTTTCTAAAAGCCATAAGTTGTGGATTATATTTAGTCCATTTGTTGTATTATGGACTTATATACTTTTCTAATGATGTTTTGTTGTGAGGGGGAGCTTATAAGCTCTTGTACTTAAGTTCAATATGTAAAAGCTAAGCTTTTAGCTTATGGTTGATTGCTTTTACATTACTTTTGTTGTGCATATTGATAGGGGAGCTTTTGCTATATATGCTTAATATCTCTACTCCCATCCTGTGATTATATTGCGTGGAATGTTGTCACTCACAACGGATAGTTCCTTTTAACCTAGGTAAAATTGTTTTGTTTTTAAAATCGACCTCGTTAAAATTGTTTTGGTTTGTAATCATCAAAAAGGGGAGATTGTTTGATAAATGGTTTTATCATGATTTTGATGATTTTGTTTTTATACCAAAAACAAGTGGTTTTAAAGTTTGTCCAAATTAGGGGTGTCAATTTTCGACCACGACCACGATAAGACGCGACCTAAAACGACACGAAAATAAGCGGGTTAGTGTTTAGCCTTATCGTGTTCGTGTCCTTATCGTGTCGACCACGATAAGGACACGAAAATTTCGTGCCGTGTTCGTGTTTTATCGTGTTTACGACGATAGTGACACGAACACGTTAGTGACACGATAATGACACGACATACACGAACACGATAAGGACCACGATAATGACACGTTGACCTGTTAAGCACGATAATAACACGACCACGAGCCACGATAAGGACACGATAATGACACATTTACTGGTAGTGACACGATAATGACACGATAACTCGATATTTTGTATATTTATGTCGTGTATTTTCGTGTAAAATCGTGTAATTTGCTATCGTGTATTAACGTGTAAATCATTTTCTTTTTATTTTTGACTTATCGTGTCACTATCGTGTCGTATCGCGGTAATAAACGAAAATTTTCGTGTTCGTAATCGTGTCGGAGCAGATCCTTATCGTGTCGTGTTCGTGTTTGCCCTTATCGTGTCGTGTCGTTATCGTGTCGACACGAAACACGACACGATAACACGATTTGACACCTAGTCCAAATACTCTTAAATGATTTTAAATGGTTTTAATATTTTTTGAGTATTTCATCAAGTTTATTTTCGATAATATTGGACAACACTTTTAATGATTTTATGTCATTGGGTTTTTACATTGAAACTATATTTCTAATGTTGTCCTAATACTCCCGATTGGTCTAAAATGCGTTTACTATTTTTGGAGTATTTATGGAATTTATATGGGACCATATTTTTGTGTTAATGTGTTATTTCATCGAACTATATTTCTAATGTTGTCCTAGATACTCCCGATCGGTTTAAAATATTTTTACGAATTTTTCAGAGTATTTTTTTAGGTTTATTTTCGACAAAATCGGACAACATTTCATTTAGGAGGTCGGCCAGGTCGACCAAAGAGAGCGGCCCAGTACTGGGAACGAGTTTCTTGAAACAGTAACTCGCGGAACTATAAAAAATGGTCGGGGTGACCGGTCACCATGGTGGGCGACGGTCGCACCCTAGGCGTCGGTCGACCCCTTTTGGACCGGTCACCGTGTAAAATTTGTTGTGTTTTTTTCTAATCTTATCGATCTGTGACGGCCGCTCTCTAGTTTGACAAAGACAAAATTCTAATGTGCAGTAAACCTGCTTTTCCCTAATTTGTGGGATTGATTTAACAGCTATAATCTTGATTTTAATTGCAATGTTTTTGTAGATATCGATTCCAAGAGGAGCCTATCAAGTATCAATCATCTCCTATAAATAGAGGAATATTTGAAGCACAACAATAAGAGAGAACAACACAACACAACAAGATATACTCAAGCAAACACTTGGTCTTATATTGTCATTATTCTTGTTGTAATTTGCCTAGCTTATCACTTTCACATTCTTGAGGTCTAGGCTATTCTTGATTACACTTGCACTCAATTGTATAATTCTTTATCGAGTTGTAATCTTGAATTTTTGGGTTATCATTCAACACAAGATATCCTTGTGAGTGTTCTTGTGGTAAGAACACACTTGGGTGATCTAGGTGTTAGGTGTGAGAAGATTGTGGTAATCTTCTTGTTGAGGTGTTGAAGAATTTGGTATTCTTCAAGGTTGAAGATTGTGGTAATCTTCACAAGGTGCCGTTGAAGATTGTGGTAATCTTCAAGAGAGATTGTGGTAATCTCAAAGGTGGTGTTGAAGAAGAGTGTGGTGCTCTTCAAGGTGTTGTTGTAAGTTGGTGTTGTATTAATTTTGGTAATTAATAAAATTTCTTTTTCTTTTGAAATCCATCCGGATATCTTGGGGTGGTAGAGGATTAGGCCATAGGTGGGTTGAACCTCCATAAATCGGCGTGTGTTGTTTATATTATGTACCTTTATTATTGTCTCTCCGAGCTTTCGGTTCGAAAAAGAGGGTAAAATCGAAAAGATGGAGATAATCTATTCACCCCTCTAGATTATCGTAGCCACTTGGACTTACACCTTTCATTGAGGCGGAGGTTACTAGCGGCTTTATGCGAGATGCACCAAACCAAAGCCAGGGACAGATGGTATGCCTGTTTTATTTTTCCATAAATTATGGTTTGTCATTAAATCCGATATTTTGCATGTTGTTCTTAATATTTTGAATGGTTCCACCATCGAAGGCTTTAAACAAAACTTTTATAGTCTTAATCCCAAAAAAATAAAACTGAGTGAGTTAGTTCGATTTCGCCTTATTAGTCTATGCAATGTACTATTTAAACTCGTTACAAAAATCATTGCTAATAGACTAAAACCCATTTCTTTGAGCCTCATTTGTCATACTCAATCTGCTTTTGTTCTTGGACGTCTCATCACTAATAATGCTTTACTAGCGTTTGAAATTTTTCATTCGTGAAAAATAGTAAAGCAAAAGCTAGAGGAAATTTTGCTTTCAAATTAGACATGAGTAATGTCTATGATCGTGTTGAGTGAGTTTTTATTCGTAATGTGATGCTAAAATGGGTTTTAATCTTTCTTTTGTGGAGCTCATTATGAAGTGCATATCCTCTCAGTATCTTTTTCTATACTCATTAATGGATGACCAAGAGAATTTTCTCTCCTACCCGTGGACTTTCGACAAAGAGACCCGCTTTCCCCATATCTATTGTTATTTTGTGCAGGCTTTCTCTTCTATGATTCGGAGGGCGGAATCGAATGGGCTCTTACATGGCATTCGGATTTGCATACGAGCACTAAAGATTTCACATTTATTTTTGCGGATGATGACATTGTCTTTGGATGGGCGAATGAGAAGGAGATTGATGAAATACTCAAAATTCTTCGAGATTATGAAGCAGTATCCAAGGCAGAGAATAAATTTGGATAAATCCGAGATATCGTTTAATAAGAACATTGATGTCACGAAGCAACAACAATTATCGGAGATTGGGGTTAACCTTGTCGACAAGCATGCCACATATTTGGGTCTTCCTATTATAGTCGGACGTTCAAAAAAAAGAAGTTTTCAGTTAATTGTGGACCGGGTCCAGAAGAAGCTAAAGCAATGGAAGTGCCAATTTTTGTCGTCGGTCGGAAAAATAATTCTTATTAAGGCGGTCGCTCAAGCAATTCCATCTTATATCATGAGTTGTTTCCTTCTCCCCCAAAATGTTTGCCAACAACCAAATTCCATTATTATCAACTTTTGGTGGGGACAGAATGGGAGAAAAGAAAAATTCATTGGGTGTCATGGAATAATCTCACAAAGGCTAAGCATGAAGGAGGATTGGGGTTTATGGATATTCATTGTTTTAAGGGATAATTACAAAAAGTACCCCTGAGGTTTGACCTAATACAAAAAAAACTCAGTTAACTTTAAAACTTACAAAAAGTACCCCTGAGGTTTGAAATATATTTCAAAATCCCCCTTCATATTTGAAAAATCATTAGAGATTACCCCTAATATTAATACTAAATCAAATCTCGGGGTACTTTTTGTAAGTTTTAAAGTTAACTGGTTTTTTCGTAATTAGGTCAAACCTCAGGGGTACTTTTTGTAATTATCCCTTGTTTTAATGAGGCGATGCTACCAAAGCAAAGTTGGCGACTCATCCATGAGGATAATTCTTTACTGGCACAATCACTTAAAGCTAGACACTACCCGAATAATAATTTTCTCGATGCATCAATTGGCTATAATCCATCTTACACTGGAGAAACATCATTGAGGGGAGAAGAATTATTAATCAAGGAATACGTTGGAATATTGGAATGGAAGTGGAGTGCTCATTTTTAAGGATCCTTAGGTTGCGAATTACCGAATTTTCGAATTGCTAGTCCCCCAGGAGAATGGTCGGATGATCTAAATGTGAGATAGCTCATGTTGGAGGGTGTTTCTAGATGGAATATTGAAATGTTGAATAACTTATTTACTCCCCGGGAAGCTAGAGCAATTTGAACTATTCCATTTACCTCAATGACAAGAGTTGATAAAATGATGTGACATCATACAAAAAATGGAGTGTATAGTGTGAAGTCTGGATACCAGGTAGCAAAAGAATTGGTCGATAGGGATGTACCGTCATCATCATCCGAGGAGAAAAATCGCAAGCTATGGAAATGGATGTGGAAGCTTGATCTACCGCCAAAAATAAAAATATTCATGTGGAAGTGTATCAAAAATATTCTTCCTGTTAAAAATGAACTGCTGAAGAAGGGGGTAGGAGTGGAACCGTTATGCGGACGGTGCGGCCTTGCGGAGGAAACGACAGTTCATGCATTGCGAGAATGCCCGTGGGTCTCATTCTTGTGGGAAGTTACTCCGCTTCGGCTAATTACTTCTAATTTTCATGAAGCGGGTAATCTCCAGGATTGGATTGAATGGTGCATGGACAATTTGGATGGGGAATCGCACAGCCTCTTTGTCATGATGCTTTGGAGCATATGGTACAGTAGGAATATGCTGAATTTCCAAAACAAGGAAATCACCCATATGGGGTGCATGGAGCTTGCTGCGAGGAGATTGGCTGAGCATCAATATGTTAGTAAAATTCAGCAACCCACTACTAACAGACGTCTGGGTGATGAATTGTGGGAGCCTCCTACGCACCCGTGTGTGAAAATCAATTTCGATGCTTCGATTATGGCGGAAGAAGGTTTGGGGCTCGCTGTGATGATTAGGGACGGGAAGGGTATGGTTCAAGGGTTCGAGCGAAATTCCACCGGAGGTCTTAAGGTCTTGGTCAATCGGGCCGAGGCTTGGGCATGCATGGGAGGAGTCAGCCGCGCTTGAAGGGGTCGAACATGATGTTATGGAGACGAATAGTATCAACATTTGGCATGCTCTATCCAAGGAATCGACGGATTTTTCATACCAGGGGGAATGTTATTAATGATATTAGATTGCTTCTTCGTAGTTTTGTTTATGTTTCGTTTAGTTGGGTCAAACAGATCGAGAATTGTGTTGTGCACAACCTAGCCCTTCATGTTTTTCTTTGGGTCCCTAGTAGTTTTGGGATTTCTTCCTCATCACATCTTGACTTGGTGATTGAAGCTCCTTCTTAATTCATTATTAATGAAATCTTTTCGTTCTCAAAAAAAAAAGGAGGAAAGCAATTTTGGGCCGAAATGTCCTTTTTAAATAACTCTTGAGTATGTCTCTTGTAGGATTGTCTTATAGATCATATTCCATAAGACGGATCCTACCTAGCGCCAACCCGCCTACAACCGCGCCTAACCCGCCCACAATTGTTATTTATAAAAAAATAGCTTGGCCGCTCCGGGGGAATCAAATTGGCGTTTGTATAGACACAAGATGGGATTCTACCACTACACCACTAGTGTTTGTTGTGCAATTTCAAAGTATAAAAATGTATATAAACACATTCATAAATATGCCTGGTAATTTTAAAAAAAAGTAAGAACGCCTCTAAATGCAAAGGCTAAGAATCGAACCCAAGTCTATTAAAAACATAATACATTATCTCAATAAAAGAATACTTATAAAAGTCTTACTTTAACTACATCATATTTATTTTTTATTTTTCTTCTTTTTTTGTTCCTAGTTTGTAGAATCGTATTAAGAAATATGATATTTTATCTCAACAAACGGATACTTTTACTTATAAAAGTGTTACTTTAACTATATCATATTTATTTTTTATTTTTTTCTTCTTTCCTTCATTCCTAATTTGTGACTATATTAAAAACATGATACTTTATCTCAAAAAATAGATATCTTAACGTATAAAAGTGTTACTTTAACTCCATTATATATATATATATATATATATATATATTCATAATTTGTGACTATATTAAAAATATGTTACTTTATCTCAAAAAACAAATACTTTTATTTATAAAAGTATTACTTTAACTCTAGCATATTTATTATTCATCTTTCTTTGTATTGAATTCATAATATGTGACTACATTAAAAAATGTAATACTTTATTTCAAAAAAACATATATTTTTACTCTTAAAACATGATACTTGTCTCAAAAATATATTTTACTAAAAGGTGTTCTTTAACTCGATATATTTATTTTTCCTTCAATGTAATGTAATCGTAATTTGTGGCTATATTAAAAATATGATACTTTATCTATAATAACCGAAACTTTTTCTAATAAAATTAGTATTTTGGCGAGGAAGAAAAACAAAAAAATTAAAAAATAGGCAACATGTGGCTTTGACCCGGGACGTGGTCAAGCCGAGGATCCGCGGTTGATAGTGATCCGTCTTCTACGGATTGAGGCGTAAGATGGTCTACATGAATTTTTGCCATAACTCTTTGCAAATAATTGATTCATCGTCACAAATTAAAGAAAGACCAGGGACTATGAATTGTCATTTGTTTAATTTAAAAATCTAATTTTATTTAAATGTGGCTAGAGTTTTCAAAAAAAAAAATGTTACAAATTTGAAAAATTCCTCATAAACAGTCGCATATGTTTTGCAACACTAATTCAAACCTAAATCCCATTGGATATGTGTCGATATGAGAAAAACATCGTGAAAAGAATTTAAAGTTTGGGTACAATATTAATAATATATCGACTAGATTTTCTCCCCGACTGGATTTTTGAATTCAATTGAGCTGAAATCGTGGGGTGTGATCTGTTGCATACGTGTGCCTTAAGTTCTTAATGGCAATCGAATCGGTGTTGGACTCTCGGGAGCCCATTAACCACTCCCCTACCCAATGTAGTATTTTTATTTAGGGATAAGGACAAAAATATTCAATATTCCTAAAAATGACACCTCCCAGTCTTTTTCTGGATATTTGTACGTTCTGCCTTCGGATATTTTTACATTCTCATCAATTTTCCCGGATTTTCGAGCGTTGTTGTTTGAAGTGTTATTTCGAACATGTTTCAAACATATTTCATGTAATAAAATTTGGTGAAAAATAATTTTTGCTCCAATTAAATAATCAATTTGATACTCAAAATCTTATAAATAATTAAGAAATATAAACATAAAAAAACACATATTAAGACCAAACATATTGAAAATAATATAGAAACAACACATGAATAGAAAAACACAATTCAATTTTGATTCAATGCATTGAAAACGTAAAAATACATAGAAACAACATAACAACATTACAAACAATATAAAAACAAACCCAAAATAATATATATAAAAAAAAAACAGAGGAACAAAAAAATTTAAAAATAGGTAAAAAGCTGCATTGAGACATCGAATACAACATGAAAACAATATATAGAACAATATATGAACCAAAGAGAGCATAAAAACTAGGTAAAAGTTGCATCGAAACATTGAAACAATATAGAAAATACCAAAAGCAAAATAAATAACATTGAAACAAGTACGAAAACAACAAAAATAACATAGAAAACAGTCCAAGAACAAAAAATTGAAAAAAGCGTAAAAATATCCAAAAAAAAAAAAGTGCAGAGGCTATAAAATATTTAAAAAAAAATTGGAGCGTATTTATATTTAGTATCCTTTCTTCCGGAATGTTTGGGTATTTTTTGAATCTCTTTTATTTATTTAGGTCCAACTGTTATTTCTGGCATACGGAGGCCCAAATGTTGTAGTAATTTGAAATGAACAGCTCGGTTAATGGCGAAGCTAATATCAATTATATTTCTATAATAAAGTATAAAAAATTACTCAAATGTAACCAATACAAAAGACAATCCAACGAGAATAAGACTCAATTAGATTCTTATTAGCTACAGTACTTTTAGCAATTAAATTAACAATATTTAAAATGAAAAAATTAAAACCTTCGATCTTTGTAAGTTGGATGAAACTTTACACCTTGTTATCTTTCGACTAGAGATGGCGGTGGGTAATCGCCGTTCCTCACGGTGATCCACCACGAACGGGGAAGGGATTCTCGAAAATTTCCCGATTGGGATGGGGAATTTTTCTCCTCATTGGCGAGAATGGGGTGGGGACGGAGATCATATTCCCCCGCCCGCCCGCTAACCGTTAGCATCCCTACTTTCGACTAAATCTCTAATTTGTACTAAATTGTATTCTCTTCAATATTAAGGTAATTCTTCATAAATAGAGAAAATTTTAACTTATCCATGTGTATCAAGCACAATTTGATAATAGAGAAAATTTTAAAAATTGTAAATTTCAAAAAGAATTTGAAAAAGATTAGTTGGGCCGTTTCTTGACAAGAAAGCATGTCCCCACATTCCCACAATCTTTTACTTGTTTTTCTTTTGCAATTGAGAAGACTGTTCCCCTTAAATGGCCCATCCGGCCCATTGGGCCAATTGTTATTACTTTTATAAGATACAAATTATCAGGTGGTTGGCATTTATTATGTTTAGAATCACAGATGTCGTGTAATTGAAGCAAAAATAAAGAAATAATAATTATTATTATTATAGTAAGTCGGGATTAAAGTAATACTTGAAGAAAAAGGATCGGAATCACATCCTACTAATCATTTGCTACAAATATATCAATTTCCAAATTAAATAAGGGTATGATTAATGAACGAAATTTAAAAAGAGAGAAAAAAATACGTCATATTTCCATCATCCTGAAATATTAACTTAGTACTTATTAAAAGATATTTCAAAAAAAAAAAAAAAAAAAGATAAGCTTGCCTTTCGCCCTACTCCATGTGCCACTTTATTTATTGCTGTAATTATATTTTTATAGGATGTACTGAGATAGCCTTTTACATGCAATCATTATTTTCATAACACATAAAATAAATTTCCATAAATGCGGTTATTTTAACTTTTGTAAATATGTAATTTCCTTCATCTAAAAAAAAAATATAATTTCCTTTTCAGATGTGCCTGAAAAAAGGAAGTAATGCTGTGACCCTCTCAAGAAAATAAATAATAAAATATCTTTTAAAATAATAATAATAAAATAAATAAATACGTTTTTGATGAATAGTTTATTGTACTATAATTCATGTAGCGGGTTTGGATGGGCCCCTTTAAATTATTAGGCCCTTTAAATGATGTGGGCATGGGCTCCGGTTGGTACCCGTGCAAAATTATGTAAGCTAGCATTTGTCTTTAAATGGGTTGAATTATTTGTGTACTATGATAATTGTATTCACATGGATGAGTAGCTTGGAAATTTTACTTCCATAATTTAGATTAACTTTTTTTCAGTAAGTAAATGGGTGGAAAATCTTGGTAGAGGTGGGTATGGTGAGAATCGAACACAGGTACATTAGACTACTTACACCACACTCGATCCTCATAATTTAGATTATCTTTTTGATTCCCTATCCACTTGTAATTTTTTGGTAAATGTGATAATTCATATGATATGGATTATGTACTACATTGTTAGCATTTTTTCTTAAAAGTTAAAACCAACCAAAAAAAAAGAATGTAGGGGTAACAAGCATATGAAGAGGCCAACCACACTTAAAGAGATTGATAGGCTTGGGATCAACCTTATCTTTCGAGTTGTTGAGTCTTGTGTTATAAAGAATTGGACAGGAATTCGATTCTATATGAGTATGTGTCTCTTTCTTACTATATCCCCATTGTTCTAAAAAGAGAGATTGATAGGCCATATGTTCTTAGTATAATTTCATATTAAGATATTGCAGTTTTTGCATCAAATTTTAAAACTCATTTTATCATATTTTCTTAAATTTTGCTCTAACAGCAATATTTCTTATTATTTTATAACAATTTTATGTGATCAAATGTCTATTAACATATTAATATAGTTACATATTCTAATTGTATACATTTAGTAGATTAAAATAAAAAGCTTATTAATATATAGTCACATATTAATGTTTATGAATTTGATATAACTGAATCTTATTAAAAAATAATATAAAAATCACAATTAATTAAAGATACCTGTGTGTATAAAATAAAAAAAGAAATGATTTTACATTAGAAAATATAGAAACATGATAAAATATAATGTCTTATAATATTTGTAAACAAAACAACGAAATATAATTAGTTTCTTTGAAAATAACAATAATGCAAAATGTACATAAAAAGTATAAATACATCTGCCGAAAGCTGTTCATTTGAAGTAAAGTACAAATTTTTAATATATATCCCAAACACAACAACTAGAGGTGGCAAAATCAAGCCGATCGGTCCGGGTTAGGATCGGGGTAGGCCATGTTTTTCATGCCCGAAAAAGTCGGGTCTATTTGGCTGGACCAATGACCGGGATCGGCCCGACATTTTTATGCAATAAAATATATATGTGGGTTGGGTTGCGCCAACCATTTTTGCGCTCGACCAAAGTTGGGTCACCCCGACTCGAGCCCCGAGGCCGCCCAAATTCCTTCAAAAGCTCGATGGACTCTCGGTCCACCCCATTCACACTCTAACAACAACTAATTAGAGCATCTACGGTGTATGGTTCATGGTAGGAGTGTAAACGAATCAAATCAAGTCGAATATCAAGATATTTTATTCGTATTCAACTCATTTAGAGAATATTCATATTCGTATTCTTTTAATGTTCTAATACAAAAATGATTCTTATTATTATTTATAAATCTATTCAAATATATACAAATCTATTGAATATTCATATTTGAAATCCAAACCTATATTTATCTTTCTTTTTCATACTATATCGATTAGATTACAACAACATTATAATCTAAATAAAAAAAAATCGGGAATGAAATTGTTAAATACATCTATAAAATATTAATCACTAAATAATTCGAGTGTTCTAAAAGGCGCTAGTGCTACTCGGGTGACACATGGCTGGGCACAGCGCTAGGCGGAGCTGGGCGGGGTTAGCGGGAGACAGGCGGAGTTAGACAGAGCCTAATCGGAAGAATAACTAAGGCGGACATGGGGTCCCAAAGACCTAGGCAAAGACTAATTGGAGTTAGATGGGTCTTTTAGATCAAGACAAGAATATAATTATGTATCGGCTTATTAGTTTGGGCTTTTTACAAGTGAATATATGGTTTATTATATATTAATAATCTACATAAATAAATATATCTTATATGTATAAAAATTATATATGTGATTCATATAAATATAAATATAAATTATATAATACTATACGAATATTCTTTCGAATACTCGAACCGAATATAATGATATTTGTATTTGTATTCACATAATATCACGATCTGAATACACATTCTTATATGGATTAATATTCTAATTTTCGAATTCGAATGTCCGTACACAAATTCGAATACCGAATCAAATAAAAATATTCGCTTCTTTTACACCTCTAGTTCATGGTGAGGTTTTTAAGGGGAAAACTGGTTTATTTAAACTCAAGATTATGAATTATATTCACTAAAAAATATTGAGTTGATGATGGGATCCATACAAAGTGGTGGTAGATGTTTATGGATTGTGGAGAAAAGTTTATAAATGTTGTGAGGTTTTTTATACGAGATTACATGTTTACACATGACTAGTTCTCGCAAAAACAACCCCGACTCCTCGTAAACGCCCCCAAGTATATAGTGAGAAATGCAATCGACTCCCAGGATCCCTAATATCCTTAACTTCACACAGACAAAAGTCGTCCCAAGTGATTCTTCTATCTTTGGACTCCTATGAATTGTGAGTTGAAGATGCCCTTGGAGCATCTCCATTGGGTGTTCTTCAAAATGCTATTAACAAGAATGTCTTGTTCCTACCAAATGTGAGTGTTATTATAAGAATGTTATCTGAGTTTGTTGCAAATTTATAACACATAAGAATAAATCTAATAATAAATAACAAAATTCTTGCCCTCGTAGAATAAAGAGGTGTAAAAGTTAAGTGAGACTCATAAATAATGAGTACAAGATTATTTGAATGGAAGGTGTGTTATTAGTGATCTGTTATTAAAATGAGTGATGTGATAACCACAGGCCACAAATAACATGCGTTACTTAACATCTCCATTCGGATGCCCTTATAAAGTTAACTTAAAAAGAAGGAAGAAAAAGTCAAAATAGAACACGAACACTGTTCACATGCCAAAAACTGTATTTTTAATGAGGTGCATAATTAAAGATAATTTACTCTTTTAGTGGGGTGATAAAGAAGTTATGACGTTTGAACTCATATAGTTTTATCAACAATTTATACTGATTTATATCATCTACTAACAACAATTCGTGTAAATAAGCAGAGATATTTCTCTTTCAAGAATAGATATTTCAAGATTGGGAATAAAATAAAGTTGTCTTGTGCTAAGGGTTGGCCAAATGAAATATCTTCATAGATAGTCCAAAAGCTACATCTGATAAAGCACAGCCGGCAAAGGATAATCATACACAACAACAAAAGACATTATGTTTTAGCAAAACCCAACAAATTATGTGGGGTTTTCATTTTTCCATTGTGGATTTATTGTCCCATTTTATTTCTAAAGGTATAATAAAATGGCCCTGAAGTTTAATCCAATAAATATCCAGTTATCTTTTAAAAAATTACAAAAATGCCACATAAGTCTTATCTAATTAAAAATGCCGCATACAAGGCTGAATTGAGTTTTATTTTTAGTGGTCCAAAAGGATTGGGTCTCTTTGGCGGCCTAATGACTCTAAGCCCAATAGGCCCAACAAAATCACGCTTAAAAGTGTTGTTGGTTGGGAGCCAACAATTTGCGGGTTGACGAGTCGGTCCAGCCCCACCCGATCTAATTTCATGGCTTAGCCATACGGCCTTGAGCTAGATATGGTAATAGTCGTGGACCAGTTGACCCATCCCGAGCACATCGAATTTTTGGAAAAATCCGGACCAGGTTAGGCCAATTTTGATTGGACCTCGAAAAATGCTTCGCCTATTCTAGCCCTTGTGTGCATTTTATATACAAAGCTGTCGGGTCGGGCTAAAAGTAGGGCTAACCGCCTTTATGGGATCGAACAGGGCCAAATAGGCTTGACTTTTTGGGTTTAGAAAATAATGGCCCAACCAGCCCAAACCTCGGATGGATTAGGCCAACCCACGACTGGGCTACATTTTGAAGCTCTTACTTGAGCTAGGTGGCGTGACCCAACCCACTGTCACTCTATCTTTAAGAATACAATTTGTAGGATTGAAACATATGTAAAGAGTATTTGTAATTTTGAAAGATAAATAATTCTTTTTTGTAATTAAGCTAAATCTCTCTAACGATTGTTAGCTACTACATGGTGAAAAATAAATCAAGTTACTCGATAAAAGATCGATAAAATCAAGTTTGAACACAATTTTATGTTCGATAAAATATAAAGCTTAACTTAAGCTCGACTCGATTAGTAAAAAATACGTGTAAAAATATCAAATTACTCGGGTTCGATTTGTACTCGACTCGACTAAAGCTCATTCGAGCTCGATTTGATTAATAATCAAATAAATTCAAATACAATATTTGAAACTCGAATTATAATCAAACAAACTTGAACATAAATATATTCGGCTTCACTCGATTCATTTACACTCCTAACTAATGTTGATTGTTGATTACAATAGTATAAAATCGGGATGCCTTCAAAATGGCAAATTACGAAGCAGAAAATTACAGGAAATGAACTAGCTATTACAACTTGTTAATAGAACTTCGAAGCCAGGAGTTGAGATGAATCTCTTTCAAGAAAGCAATTACGCGTCTCGGCTAGTGCTCACGGTTTGACGTATTCTTCCAAAGATGAAACGAACTTACGTCTTTTGTGTAGTAGCACCACTAACACGAAGCACACCGCAAACTAGAAATGTCTTTGTCAAGAGTTCTTTGGACTTAGTGCGAGAATGCGAGAATATATGAGTGTATGTTTTTTTATGGAGTAAAATTCGTGTTGAACTCGATGCACAAACATGTATAAATAGCCAACCATTCCACTGCGGAGAGAAAAAATGGGTAGTAGGCATTAATCACTTGTAACAATCAAGGTGTTACACCCCACTACCGCATATCGGGTAGTGGGCTAACTTCAGGTGACCACCACCTGCGGGAGTTACAACTCCAACGATCCACGAATGCGGACACCTCTGATGTCCGGATTCATTGGGCTCACGATCGCTCGAATCCGGGCCAAGCCCATTTTCGAGTGGCAAAACTTAGTGGACTGGACCGGGCCCAATAGGGTCGGGCCGGGCTGGCGGCGAGCACGCGCACGCGTGTGGCCCACTTGTGATCATCCACTTGTGTTATAGTTTATACAACAAATAACACCTTCTAGTAAATAAACTAGGATAAACTATGATTTGTATTACATGTGGGATAAGGCATGCCTTTCATCTCCCTTTACACAATCTTTACATAATGCCCATTTATGTGGCTACTTTCGTGTATTAATTTCTCACTCACCAAATTCGGGTTTGAGAAATAAAAATACTACGAACATTTACTCGAACGTAGATTAATAATATATAATTTAATTCCTCCGAGAATTAAATATTTAGCCACCGAAAAATTGGTCAAAGTCGGGCCGACACCACTTTATCAAAACCAAAATTTCCAACAATCCCCCACATGAGTGGAAATTAATGTATCCATGAATGCGGACACGCAAACCAGTCCTCAAGAGACAATATTGCATTCGGAAAGGTAGCTTAAGGCTTTGAACCTTCCGTAGTCAATACCATCGGGTACACTTGGCGGCTTAGTGGACTTGAATGCCTTGAACTATTCCTCCACGGTGTATACAGGAGTCAACAATATTAACACAATAAGGTCTCAACATCTTCGTTCTCACATTTTGTGTCCGTCTCGACCATGGATACCACTTTGGATTCATAAGTGTTACTTTGAAGTGGCCCGCACTTCTCACTTATATAGGTGATCTCTATCCGAGTATCTGCCATACTCAACCTCAACGAGGTGTAGGAATCATTAAAAGTCAAATGACTTAGCTCACTCACCACAACTTAGCAGCGGTGTTTCAACACTTGGTTTTGCTTTCTAGGGATGGGTTATAACATTGTCTCCAAGTGTTACAACATAACCTTCATAGATTAGTTTTCCCGTTGAACCAAGTTCTTGGGATCTTGATCATCATGGTTGGGTTACCACTATGATAGTTATTTTTACTTTGTGGACTTCAAGCCCATTCCCCAAAGCAATTTACCCAATTGATCTCGATTGATCCTTTTGTCAAAGGATCGCCAAATTGTCTTTTGACTTTCGTAGTCAATTGACATCACACCATTTGAAATCAATTGTCTAACGGTATTGTGTCTCCGACGAATATGTCTAGACTTACCGTTATACATATTGCTCTGTGCCGCCCTTCCTATAGTCGCTTGGCTATCACGGTGAATCATCACGGAAGGCACGAGGCCTCCAACATGGAATATCTTCCGGAAAGTTTCAAGCCACTCTTCTTCACTAGCTTTATCCAAAGCTATAAACTCGATTCCATGGTGGACCAAGAGCTATACATGTTTGTTTTGTGGATTTCCATGATACCGCACCACCTCCAATAGTGAATATGTATCCACTAGTTGAATAAAAATCTTTCGAATCGAAATCCAACTAGCATCACTATATCCTTCAAGTACTGTTTGGATATCTTGAGTAGTATAGCCCATAATCCAAGGTATACTTCAAGTATTTTAACACCCTGGTTAACGCTTTCCAATGCTCATGGCTTGGATTGCTCGTGAACCTACTCAACATATTTATAGGGTAGGCCAAGTACGGGCGTATATAATTTGTGATGTACATCGATCGCCTATTATACGTGAGTATCCATCTCGAGCGTGATTCGCTTTATTAGAAACCGGATTTATACTTAAATCAATGGGCGTCTTTTGATGGTGAATCAAAAGCATTGAATTTCTTGAGCACTTTCTCCACATAATGGGATTGTGACAAGATAATTCCATCGGGAGTTCTCGCTTGATTTTTATCCCGAGGATTACATTTGAGTCCCCATATCCTTCATGTCAAAGTTTCTCTTTAACATTCTTTTAGTCTCCATGATAGTATCATGACTCACGCCCATGATTAACAAATCGTCTACACATTTATCACACTCGTTGATTTTAAATCCATTTGACAACATCGTATTGTCAAACTTAAGATGCCATTGTTTTGGAGATTGTTTTCGTACAAGGATCTTATTAACTTGCACACCTTCTTTTCTTGACCAAGGTGCAACAAACCCTTCAGGTTGTTCCATGTAGATTTCAAAGCATCTATCTCTCCATTCGAAAACGCCGTCTTGACATCCATTTGATGAATCTCTAGATTGTGCAAGGCATCAATCGAAGAAGCACCCGAATAGATGCAATCCTGTTCTTGGAGAATATGTATCAAAGAAGTCATATCATTCTTTTTGTTTAAAGCTTTGGCTACAAGCCGTGCTTTATCTTATCAATAGTTCCATCTGCTTTATACTTCTTCTTTAGGATCCATTTACATCCTAAAGGTTTATGACCAACAGGAGATCAACCAACTCCCAGTAGGGATGGCAATGGGTAGGATTCGGGTAGGATTCATATCCTCCATCCCCATACCCATTCATTATATTCATACCCATACCCATACCATCGGGTATTCGGTTTTCATACCCATCCCCATACCCATCGGAGGATCGGGTATTCATACCCTACCCATACCCTCTTACCACTTACAATTGTATTTTTTCAAATTTAAGTTATTTCTTTTTAAAGAGAAATTTGAGTTATTTAAATAAAAATGTAGATATTTACTAAATTCTTAAGGAAACAATAAGGCAAAAAGAATATAGATAAGAATTAGCGAACTATATATTATAAAAATATAGCAAAATATTAAAAGGATTAAACAAAAGTGTTAGTGGGTTAGTAGATTTTGGTTGAGACTTGGGGAAAAATCATTTTCTTTAAATATAAATAAATAGAGTTGTATAAATAAATAAATATATGTAAAATATTATAAATAAATATATATGTAGATATATTATATATATAATATTATTATTTAATCAGTATCGGGTAGGGTATGGGTAGGATGTACCTAGACCCACCTCCATACCCATACCCATACCGAAAAATACCCATACCCACGTACCATTTATTTAATCGGGTACAAAACTACCCTCCATACTCTCCTCAGTTAGGGTCGGGTATCGGATCCTCCGTCGGGTTTGGAGGAAATTGCCATCCCTACTCCCAGTATGGTTTTGCATAATAGACTCGATTTCACTATTGATAGCTTCTTGCAGTGGAGCATCCGGACTACTTAGAGCCTCTTTAATCGAGTTTGGCTCACCATCTAACATAAATGTTATGTAATCCGCCCCAAAAGACTTAGCCGTGTCTTAGACCTCGTCTGCGTCTCGGTTCTTCACTAATTGGTGTTGAACCACTTGCGATTCGCGAGTTCTTTTATTAGTACTCACTTCTAACTTTTCTCTACAAGGGTAGACATCCTCAAAGAATACAACATTCCTTGATTCGATTATGGTACCTTGGTCATTTCGGATTTTTCGACTTATGTATCATAAACCTATATGCACTACTTTGGTATGCATATCCCACAAAGACACAATCAACTGTCTTTGGTCCAATTTTAACTTGTTTTGGTTCGTATTGCTACCTTAGCCAAACACCCCCCACACTTTAAGGTATTTATAAGAAGGCTTACGATTTTTCCACAATTCGTAAGGTGTCTTATCTTTCCCTTTAAGTGGTATTTTATTCAATATGTGGTTGGGTGTTAAAACAACTTCCCCACATATTGCAGGGTAATCGAACTTATCAACATGGCATTCATCATCTCTTTTAGAGTCCGGTTTTGCGTTCAACAACACCGTTGGGATCAGCTGTGAGTGAATATGGTGTTGTTGTTTGATGAATTATGCCCGATTTGGGTACATAGTTCTTCAAATGGGGCAACATATTCGCCACCTCTATCACTCCGAATTATTTTAATCCATTTGCCAAGTTGATTTTCAACTTCATTTTTATAATTCTTAAAAGCCTCTAATGTTTGATCTTGCTTCTTAACAAGTATAAGTAGCAAAACCTTGTGTAATCATCAATAAATGTGATGAAATATTTTTTACCACCTTTAGTTTGCACAAATTTTAGATCACACACATCGGTGTGTATCAACTCTAAAGGTGAAGTGCTCTTTCAACCGAATGAAACGGCAATTTAGCCATTTTAGCTTCAACACAAACTTCACATTTTCTTTGTGAGTTTCGTCGAGTAAATTAATCAAATCTAAATTTACCAATCTTTTTATAGCATTGATTTACATGTCTAATTTAATATGCCATAAATTAGAGCACTAAGCAATATAAACGAGAAGAAGATTCATTCTTATTCATATTCTCGCCAAAACGGCGTACAATCATTACATTCATTTTGAGCAGTCCTTTGTCAGATAACCCTACCAAGGAACTGCCCAAATTTGCTAAGTACAAACTTTTCGGACTCAAAAACTAGTCTAAACCCATGGTTGACGGCGAACCGAAACGCATTTTTGCGGATGTCAGGACATGCAAGACATCCTTGACTTCAACTCCTTTCCGAAGTAAGCTTTAGCACCACCGTTCAACGCCGGCAACATCGGAAGAGGCGTGATTCCCCATATGGAGCTTCCTTCCAGGTCGATGGGATGTAAGAAGAGAATGCATCCTTATCGAAGCAGACATGGCAAGTGGCACCGGTATCCACAAACCATTCTTTCGGGTTATCCACCAAATTGGCTTCAAACACCACCGCCCGACATGTCAACTTCGGCTCCCTTTCTTCAACCACATTGGCATTGGACTACGGTTTGGTTTTCTTTTTCTTTAGTTGTGGCGGTCTTTTGCCATATGGTTCGGTTTGCCCACGATTTGTAGCAAGCTCCGCCGGAATTTTCAGTATAGGTTTCTTGCCTTTATCGTTAGGCCTTTTCTTCGAGTTCTTGACGAGTCGTGCTCCATCAAGTTGGCTTTTGACTCCGTAGGGACAAGCTTGGACTTAGAGTCGATCCTCTTATTGTCTTCCTCGATTAAGGTTTGACAATCGAGATCCTCTAGTCCCATCTCCTTTCGCTTATGTTTGAGATAATTCTTGAAATCCCTCCAACTTGGGGCAATTTCTCAATCAGCGCCACTTGGAATGCTTCCTGCAAAGCCATTCCTCGGCGGAGATTTCATGTAGGATCAATGGAACTTGAACTTGTTCCATCACGGTTTTAGAATCAACCATCACAAAATCAAGAACTTACCGACGACAAATTTCTTTGTGTCGGCATCCTCGATTTTGTTTTCTCCAAAGAATCCCACAATTCTTTGGAGGATTTTCAAAGACAATACACACTGTAAAGTGCATCACTAAGTCCGTTTAGGACATAGTTACGCACGACAGAAATCACCCTGGCCCCATGCATCAAATGCAGCGTTTTTCAAAGATTTGTTTCGTTCTCAAAGCAACAACGGGAGCGTCCTCGGTCGAGATCTTCGCGGACTCGGAGTAGTCGGCTAAAAACAACATTTTTTTACGCCACCTCTTGAAGTCGAACCCCATGAATTTTTCGGGTTTCTCGGCAGGCGGGAGGGATGATTGGGGTTCGCTGAGCTTGCCATCGTGAAGTTCGCTAATTGCTTTGTGAATGTTGATTGTTGATTACAATAGTATAAAATCGGGATGCCTTCAAAATGGCAAATTACGTAAAGCAGAAAATTACGAGAAATGAACTAGCTATTACAACTTGTTAATAGAACTTCCGGAAAGCCGAAGTCGAGATGAATCTCTTTCCGCAAAGCAATTACGTCATTTAGTGCTCACGGTTTGACGTATTGCTTCCAAAGATGAAGCGCTTACGTCTTTCTCGTAGTAGCACCACTAACACGAAGCACTGCGAACTAGAGTGTCAAGTAGTTCTTTGGACTTAGTGTAGAGAATGAGAATATATGAGTGTATGTTTTTTTTATGGAGTAAGAATTCTGTGTTGAATCGCAATGCACAAACATGTATAAATAGCCAACCATTCCCCGGGGAGAAAAAGCTGGGTAGTGGGCAATAATCACTTGAATAACCAGAGGTGTTACACCCCACTCTTGCATAATAGGGGTGTAAAAGAAGTGAATCTTTTTTATTCGATTAGATTCGAATTCGTATATTGACATTGAATTGGAAAATTAGAATATGAATTCAAATAAGAATATTTATTCTAATTCGCATAATATGCGAATACAAATATGAATATCATTATATTCGATTCGAGTATTCGAAAGAATATTCGAGTAATATTATATATATAATTATATTTATATTTATACAAATCACCTATATGTAATATGTATACGTATATAATTATTTATGTAGATTATTATTATATATTAAACTATGCCTACACTTATAAAAGTCCAAACTAATAAGCCCATATATAATTTTTTTTATAATATATTTTTTGATGGACTCTGCAGACGGCAATAGTCTTTTTCTTTGTTCATGGATTTGGTGATTAATATGATATTGACGCATTTAATAATTCATGACTCAAAGTTATTATTTAGATTTTAGTTATTATTGCATTCTAATTATTGTAGGAAAAAAAAGATCAAGATAGGTTTGGATTTCGAATACAAATATTCGAATTGATTCGTATGTATTCGAATATATTTTCAAATAAGAATAAGAATCGGTTTTTATATTCGAACATTAAATGAATACGAATAAGAATATTCTCTAAATGAGCCAAATACGAATAGAATATCTTGATATATCGACTCGATTCGATTCGTTTACACCCCTACCGCATAACAATCGGGTAGTGGACTAACTTCAGGTGACCACCACCTGCGGGAGTTACAACTCCAACGATCACACGAATCCCGGACACCTACAATGTCCGTGATTCATGGGCTCCAACAGCCATGATCACTCGAATCCGGGCCATGCCCATTTTCGAGTGGCAAAACTTTAGTGGACCAGGACCCGGCCCAATAGGCCGGGCCGCCGATCCCAGTCGGGCGTGCGCTTGCGTGTGACCCACTTGTGATCATCCACTTGTGTTATAATTTATACAACAAATAACACATTCTAGTAAATAAACTAGGATAAACATGATTTGTATTCCATGTAGGATAAGGCATAAGCCTTCCATCTCCCTTTACATAATCTTCACATAATGCCCATTTATGTGGCTACCCGTGTATTAATTTCTCACTCTTTGAAATTCAGTTTTGAGAAATAAAAATACTACGAACATCTACTCGAACGTAGATTAATAATATATAATTTAATTCCTCCAGAATTAAATATTTAGCCACCGAAAAATTGGTCAAAGTCGGTACACCCACTTTATCAAAACCAAAATTTCCAACAACTAATACACCGGAAACAGAAAGTATTTATAATTATCCATTTTTTTCTAATGCCTGTCCGGCCAAGGAAGAAACACACCCTAATAACAATACAAAAAAGCTAACTCAAACAATGAAACAAATAAATTCCCTCTACACAGAGTATTTTTCTGGAACAATATTTTTGACTGCTCAAATATTATCTCAAAATCACACCAATACCATAATGCACATTCCAAAAAGTGATCCAATAATTTTCCCTACATTTTCAAGCATCTTTCACTTTCTGTATTTAATTTCTCTCCATTGGAGAGAGACCCCTCTTTGCTCTGTCTCCATGTCCTTAAAACCCTGTCTCGTATCCATCGCCATTGTTAATTTAATTCAATTTTCTGTCTGCACATTGCAATATCTGATGATGATGCCAATGGTGCCCTAAAGCTAAAGGACAAAAACACACCCCAAGAAAAACACACACTGCACACACTGCCCCAAGTACTAAACACACATACTTACACATTTTTTTCACTATCATATGGCAGCTACCACTACCCATCTCAAGTTCCAAACCCAACCCATCAAACCCAAACGCCGCCGCTGCCGTGAGACCACCATCACCACTAACCCCACGACCGCCGCCGGCGGAGATCTTACTTCTTCTTCCTCCTCCACCGCCGTGTATGTGAATCAAAACCACTATCAGAGTCGCAGATTTGACACGCCCATTATAGTCTCTCCCGACAACTCCTGGTGCTGCCCCGCCTCTAAACCACCGACTCCGCCACCGGTCGACGCCGCGTCGTCGTCATCACTAGAACCCTCCCCTTCAGATCTCAAGATCCGTTACTCACCCTCCACCATGGACTCCTATCAGACCAGCGTTTACAGCGGATCACCGCCGCCGCCAGCGGCGGCTCCCAAGATAATTTTCCGTCATCCTTAAGTAAATTCAATTCCGCGCTCACTGCCGGCCTCCTAAACCCAATGTCACCCCCGCCACTAGTGGATAAAACCCGTTCGAGCCCGACCCTTTTCGAAATGATGGCCAATGAGCCCGAATGCCTCCCAAGAGCCACAACCCTAGTCCAAAACGGCGTCGTTTCAGCTCAAAACCACCAAACCTCGAAGCTCACCGCAAACCCACCTCCCCAAGACAGGCAGGCATTAATGCATCAGCGATTGATGGATCTTCTTGCATCGAGGAGCCCAGGAAACCAATTTAACGACGCCGTTTCGGGGATGTGAAGCTTACTTTGAGTTCCAAGGATGGGATTAACGTTTCCATGAGTGTTCACAGGCAGATCCTTGTGGCCCACAGTAGATTTTTTGCTTTGAAGTTGAATGAGAAGTGGGCTAAGCAACAGCGGAGTGCTGGGCCGTACATTGTGGAGATTGCGGATTGTGACGATATTGAGGTTTATATTGAGACTCTCAGGTTGATGTACTGTAAGGATTTGAGGAAAAAGCTTATGAGAGAAGATGTTCCCCGTGTGCTCGGTATTCTTAAGGTAAAATTGCAATGTGCATTTGCATTTGTTCTGTAATTTGAGTTACTTATATTTGTTTTATTTACTGTGTGTGCTTAAATGCATTGTAAGTGATGAAAATTAGACAGAAGAGAAACATATGAGCATATTGTATTTGTTTGATGAAGGAATCAAGGAAAGATAGTGGAGACGACTCTTATCTTGTGAGCTTGTAAGAAAGGTTTCTGAATAGCGGAAGGATAGATAATACTATGAGAATTGGAAATACAGGATTTGATGCAAACTTTTAGAATGGATGAACTAACTTTCGATGGTGCACTCGCTTGCTAGACCTTAAGTAAATGTTAGTTGGAATTTCACCATTGCACAAGTGAGCTCAGCTTGATAGAAACGCAAAAGTTTGATAAACTGAGAATTGGGTTTACCTAGATTTACTGTTTTGACGTTATTGGGGAAGTCTAAAAACGAAACAAACTTCGGCAGCATGTTATTTGTAAGTTAACTGATGTAGGATTTCTGTGGAACTTCAATTGCTTATTTTTGTTCATCGGAATTCTAACTAACATTATTTGATGACAATTGTAAGTCGAATAAGACATTTGACTATTATTTCCTGGACACATCACGAATAACTGAATGGAAATAGGGCTTGGGTATTCAGCCAATTCAGAAGGGCTGTTTATTGGGCTTTTCGCCGTAATGTGGCAACAGCGAAACCAACTTGTCAAAATAAGTTGGTTTTGGGGGTATGTTTATTTAAGTGGAATCATAGTATTATCTTGCGTGTCCCCATTGTTTAATTACTAGGTAACAGATCATCTTGCGTCTGGACGGCGGTTTTAAAAATAAAGTATTTCTGGGCGCAAGATGGACTTGCGTCTGGACGGCGTTTTTTTATTTAAAAGAATAATATTTCCAGGCGCAAGATTAGCTTGTGCCTAGATAGAGAAGACAAAATAAAAAAGGGTGCAGCCTTTACTCCCCAACTAGCTCTCTCTCCCTTTTAGAGTCTCCCATTTTCGACTGAGGTTATTGTTGTGTCTGGAGAGAAGAGGGCTGGAAACATTTATTTAGGGGTTGGGCTAGGTGGGAGTAAAGGCTGCTGTGGTTTTTCCTTTTTTTGTTGTTTCTGTCTAGGCGCAAGATTATCTTGCGCCTGGAAATTTTAACTTTTTATTAAAAACAATAAAAATGGCCGTCCATGCACGAGTTCATCTTGCGTCTGGAAAAAAATATATTGTTTTAAAAAAATCGCCATCCAGATTTTGCGCCCAGGAATTAAAAAAAGGGGAAAACGCAAGATAATGTTGCGCTTCCACTTAAATAAACATACCCCACAAACCAACCTATTTTGACAAGTTGGTTTGGCGTTTGCCACATTATGGCAAAAGGCCTCTGTCTATTGCATTAGCTTCGTCATTGCTCTGGCATAGTGCTTGTGTGATAGTTGTTTTGTCTCTGTTGCTCAATATCATGTGGTGTCTTGGCTATTAATGATTCTGTGATATGATAAAACACTATAGGCCATGTATGGTTATGTTTTTTCAAAAGTGATTTTCTACTTTCCAACTATTCCGGAAAATGGATTTATGTTTGTTTAGGAAGTTTTCAGTAGAAATAAAGTCATTTTCAGTTTTCATTTCTCTATGGAAATATTCTTTTGAAAGCACAACCAAACAAGTATTTACCATAACCACACAAATCTATGTGAAAATACATTCTCAATTCTCACGCGAAAATCAATAAAGTTTGGAAATTCATTTTCCAACACTAGAAACTGGAAATTGGACTTGGAAATACATCCATACAAGACCTTAGTCTCTTAGTTCTTCAGTCAAAATTAATCGAGTTTGTGGTTTCCCAATGTAATTTTTAAACTTGATAAAACCATTGATAGCTGTATATGTAACTACAGAGGGAATACCTTGCATGTGTGGTGTGTTGTAATTGGCTAATCTGCTCAGTTCTCACGTCCAGCTCAGTTCAGAAATGCCCCTGCTAAACAAACAAGTATGAAATTCACAATAGCCTCGAAAAATTCAAACCATGGAATTTAGTAGAAACTTAAACCTAAAATGTCTATTCTTTAGGTATAAATGTATCAGTTTGATTAATTGTCTATATGCGTTCAGGTTCTGTACATAAGAGTGTTTGCAAACAATAAAAGAAAGTGATTCTCAGCTTTTTGATTAAAAAAATCAGTTTTTAGTGTCTGCAAATGCCAGCTTTACTTCTGCTTCATTTAATCCAAACCTAAAAGTTGGGGGTGAGTGCTTCTGATTTTGGAAAAGCGCTTTTGGTATTTTTGCAAATAAGAAGTGTGTTTTTACCTTCTTTCCTCAAACTTTTATCATAATCCAAAATCACCCTCTCTCTTCCTAAATACCCATATCATTCATATATGGGTGTATTTGTCTTTCTATCCAAAAGCTAATTTTGAAAGTGTTGTTTTCCCAGTATTTCGAGTTTTATTTTTTCAGCTTGTGGATTCTATTGCAAAAACTACTAACTTCTCGATTCTTAACTACTTTTGTGGTTTTGTTTCTACTACAATAAAGCACTAGAAGTTTTTGCAAGCACTCCCATAGTTATGTTGGGTCATTAAATTATTAGAGTCCAAATTGAAATATGGATTATGTCTTTATTGAGTTACGCTCTTTAGATTGTCATAATCATTTTAGATATTTACACTGAAGATTAATGGTACCAATGAAGTTTTTATGGTATTCGACTTTCAAATTCTTATCAAGACTTTGAAACTCAACTTCGAGCTCCTAAAATCCCAGATAAGTGTTACGTGATAATCTCGTCGTTGTCTTCTACTTTAGGTCTCAGCAGCAATTGGATTTGACGCGGGCGTACTATCTTGCTTGGAGTATCTAGAAGCTGCTCCGTGGGCCGAGGACGAGGAAGAGAAAGTAGCTTCACTCTTATCCGAGCTTGCTCGAAGGAGTTGGAGCCGGGAAGTTTTAAAGAGAGTTTCTCTCGGCGTTACGTCCGGGGTTGAGGATGGAAACGATCACGAAGAAGTGCTTATCAAGCTATTACATGTAGTTCTCGAAGGAAAAGATGAGAAAGCCAGAAGAGAGATGAAAAATTTAGTCACCAAAATGCTACGAGAAAATTGGTCCCAAAACGACTTGAGAAAGGAGTCGTTGTACTCTGCTTGCGATGAATGCCTTAAATTACTCCGCCATAATTTCTTACGGGTGGCAGAAGGAGACACGCAAAACGTAGGTCAGATAGCACGACAGGCAGATAATTTGCATTGGCTGTTGGATATACTCATCGATAGACAGATTGCCGAGGATTTTCTAAAGCGTGGGCCTCACAGTCAGATTTATCCGGGGCCCATTCGAAAGTGCCCGCAATTCATAGACATGAGGTTAGCAGAGTTACGGCGAGGTTGTTGGTCGGGATTGAAAGGGACAGCTTTTGGCTTCAAAAGAGGCGAGGTGCATGCTTTTGCAGACGTGGTTGGGCCCGTTTTTACGAGGACTTTGGATGGATGAGACGAGCCTCAAAGGGTCTCGACCGGCATTTAATTGAGGACGGGCTTAGCAACACTATTTTGACTTTGCCGATGGCATGGCAGCAGGAGATTATGATGTCGTGGTTTGATAGATTTTTGAACTCCGGCGATGATTGTCCGAATATTCAGAGAGGATTTGAGGTTTGGTGGAGGAGGGCGTTCTGGAGGCGGAACGGCGAGCTTGAGAGACCTCGTCAAATGCGAATTATGGTTGCCAGTGTAGAGAACTCGTGATTTTTTTGACATGGCACAAAAATGAAATTTACGGTCTTCGGGTATTCCTCTTGGCCACCATTCGCATCTATCTTCTTCCTTTCTAAACCGATTTCAGAAATTCATTTTCAGAAGTTGGAGCTTCAATAACACTGGTTGATGTTCAAAGTTTAGTTTGGAAGTAGAAAAAAATTGAGAAATAGGTTTCGGTGAAAAACATATCGATTCTTTCGATGGATTGAGTTTCCTTGTGTTAGTATGGTGCAGTTGTAGGCATTTGTTTAGTGTTTTACTGTGTGTACTGTGGTTTGGAGGATTGGTTTATGAAAGAAAATATACTGAGAGTTGAGACTGCATTAGTGGTATAACTAGCAAAGTCAGCTAAAAAGACAAAGGCTCAGCTGCAGGGGATTGATCGATTTAATTTTCGCTTGAACGACTCAGTATCGATGAACTTAAATTTCGATCAGAAAGTCGCGAATAAAGCGTGCTGAGACTCGAACCGGTGGGTGAAAGGTAGAAATAGGATTTCTGATTTCATGCAAGTTTGGCCTGCTACTATTGATAAGGTTTTTTCTGATTTCAGATTTTTAGCTAGGTCATTCTTTTTCTCCCTTGAGTGTGTTTTTGCTCTTTGATGTTCTTGTCTTTCTATTTACCCAGTATATGTTCTCTAATGTCCTTTAGATTTTTACTGTTGTTTTTTAATATCTCCCATGAAGTGATTCTGGTTGACAAGAATGCTTTAGATGTTCTCTTGGTGGTGTCTTCTGTCATATATGCTCATTGATAAATGCCTGATTAGTAAAATGGGATAATTACGAAAACATCCCTGAGGTTAGGGCTAATTACAAAGAAACCCAAAGATTTTGGAAATTACAATAAAAATCCTTTAGATTTGATGTGTCTTACATTTTCCCCTTTGATATGGTAAAAATATTTCAAATTTATCCTTACATTTATCAAAATATTCTAGTTATTCCCTTAAATATTAGACAATCAAACCTCAATGGTTTTTTTTATACTTTTCAAAAACCTCTTGTTTTTTGTAATTAGCCCAAACCTTAGGGGATTTTTGTAATTATCCCTAGTAAAAATGGTTTATGCACTTATGAAGTTCCATTAGCCAATGAAGTTGTAAATAAATACATCTGCCTCCTCAAATTAGTAAATCCCATTTACTTGACAATAAAATTAGCAATGATAGTTGAGACTCGTAGAAATTAGTTGCCTCAGGTTGAAAAAACCAAGGGCGTGAAAAAACACATTTTAGAAGGTTGTATTGGACTTTGAAGTCGACGCCAATTATATACTATACTAACTATAGTTCACTAATAACTATATGGATTTCAGTACAAGATTTGAATCCTACAAAAATTCCTAAAATTTACGCAAAAAGCAGGAGTTTGTCTTTGATTCCTAAGTAAGGGACAGCCACAATTGTGTTTTGTGTTGAAGTGAGACAACTTCTTTAATGAACATTTGGTGAAACTGACAAGAGGGCGTGGATGATCTAGAGGATGGGAACTTAGTAATAATAAAATATTACAAATTCAAATGATTGGGATCTAATTTTCATTTGCCTTTAACATATTTTATACATAAAAACAATATAGAAATATAATATAAAACAACTTGTGAACAAAAAAAAGAGCGTAAAATGTAGAGAAAATTGTATTGAAACACCAAAATCACATAGAAGTAACCAAGAAACAAAATAAATAACATAAGAACAAGTACGATACAATAAAAATAACATAGAAAATAATGCAAGAACAAAAAAATCGAAAAAACGAAAAATATCCAAAAAAATCCAAAAGTCTAAACAGTATATTTTCTCCGAAAAGTTGGACAAAAACTCATGTTAGACGGTCTACAACGGGCCAAAATCCGTTAGACAAATCCCAATAAACCGACCCAATAAAGTTTTTATTTTATTAACAGAGACCGGTATTAATAGTCCTTCCAAAAAGTATTAGCAGTCTCTCCGGAAAACATTAATCGTAGTTCATTTGAAAGTAATATTAGTTTTTTTTTTTTTTTTTTGTCAAAGGTATTAATAGTCCCCATCAAACGTATTAGTAATTCCTCCGAAAAAATATTAGTTTTTTCTGAAAGGTTTGATAATTTCCTGAAAGTATTAGTTTTTCTAATAAAAAGTATTAGTAGCCCCCGAAAAGTATTAGCAGGTCCTCTAAAATATATTAATATTCCGTTGGGTCAAGTCCGTGGGTCGGGTAGATCTACTAGGTTGGATTTATCTAACCTTTAGACCATCTAACATGACATATGGGTGTAAACGATCCGAGCGGCATTGAGCTCTAGCCTATTTGCCAAATGTTCGTTTAATTTTATATGAGTTGGAGCCGAGCTCGTATAATATATTAAAAATTGTGTTCATGTTCGTTTGATAAAATTATTTAGTGTTTGAATTGGTTCGTGAACATTTTCGTGGACACATTCATTTTCACTTGTGTTTTCGACAACATTGAATTTTTGTTCGCAAACAATAAACAAACAAATAAACAAAAATATCTTTGACAAATTCGTGTTCATTACATGTTCGTGAACAAATTCAACTATACTTCATATTGTTAATGATAAATTTTTAATATTGTAACTTTAATTTAGTAATATTGATTATATTATGCAAAATACTCTTGGAATTGTATATGTTTGACTTTTCAATATTTATATTGAACTTATATGTAAAAGTTCAATTTTAAAATTAAAATATGAGCTTGTTTATGAATATTTATAAACGAACACCAAACGAGCTTGTGCACAAGCTATTAATGAATGAATATACTGATTGTTCAAGTTTGTTTTTGTTTATTAGACGAGTCCTAAAATTTGTTCATTATATGCTCGTTAACTAAATAAACGAACGGTATTCAAGTTTGTTTACGAGTTGTTTGTCAGACACCCTATTCCTTTACAGTCCTAACAAGAGAATACCTCAAACAGTTGGGTATGTTTGTTAATTACTCTAAAAGACTAAAACATTGCCGTGTTTTCTAGAAATTACATATGGCATCTCTTAAAGTGTGATCCAAAATCAACGAGACTGCTAGATTGCATAACAGGCTCCTTACAATTCATGGGCCTTTTGGTAATATATAATATATATGATGCTTAGCCATCAGGCCTAACAAAGTAGGTCCATTATAAAACAAGCCCAATAGACTCAGTAAAGTCCTTTCTAACTTTATTACCATTATTGAAATATTATTTGTGTAATAATAATAAATTGACTTTGAGTGATTTTGTGAGATTATCCAAATGATTATAACCACAAGAGAAAATGTGAAAAGGAATACAAGAGTCAGGCGGTAGTTTGTTTTACTTGGTATTAAGACATGATTGATTATTAATTCCTTGATTATAAATAAGCAAAGTTCCAAAATCAGGAAGTCCATTCATTATAAAAGTTAGGATAATGTTAGATTAAATGATTCGTAGAAAAAGATTTGGTTTTGTCCCATATACAAGAAATTTCCTACCTATCTTCCAACGAAAACCTTTGATAAGTTTCTAAGCAACTGAATTTGATTTGCCAAAGTTTTTTTATTTTTTATGCAATATATGTGCTAATGTTTTTTTTTTTTTTTTTTTTTTAAGAAGAGCTTATAAGCTTTGGGAGCTTATAAGATACTCTAAAAAAATTGGGATCCTAACTTATTTTAAAAAACAAGATTTTATTTTAATAACCCTATCACTTTTGTCATTTTAATGACAAAAATGTCATTATTAATATCTTATAAGCTTTTTCGTCTTGTTTTATCCAAATACTTCAACCATTTTTTTTTAAATATATAACATTTTATAAGCTCTAAAACATCTTATAGTCGTAGAAGCTAATAAGATTTGTTAAATAAGCTTAGAGGATGTTTGACTGAACTTATAAACTCTTCAAAATATCTTATAAGATGTTAGGAGGTTCTATAAGCTGTTTTTTAAGAAAAAAGTGAGGAATATTATATTTTTCAAAATAAGATCTTATTTCAACAACCTCCTTTAATTTTAGCTTTTTTTAATTATAAAATTATCATTACTAAAATCTTGAAATCGACATCATTTTATTTTATCCAAACACTTCCACAACTTATTTTTAAAACAAATTCTAATTAACATCTTATAAGCTTCTAAAACATCTTATAAGATGTAGGAGTTTATAACATCTTTTAAATAAGCTTAGCCAAACACCCTCTTAGTTCTTTATGAAATTACACCAAAATTATCACATATTTAGCAATGTTGTAAAAAGCTAAATAAGCCTCATTAAGGGAGCCAGGCCAGAGGCTGCGACTTTTTTTAATTAAAAGAGTGGAGCTGGAAGTGGGGTTAAGCGGGGACTTGGGCGGGCCTAATCGGAAAAAAAAATCGTAGGCGACAAGGGGAGCTAGCGCTGCGCAGGCGGGATTGTCAGGCTGGCGAGGATTTTTACAACAGAGATATTTAGTAATAAAAAAAACACACGATACTTCGAGAAAATCAAATCCCACAATATGTCAAATACACACGAACATAAATATCAGGGAAAATTTAAAGTTTGGAAGCAAAATTTTAAATTACTAAATTGGAATAAATAATAGGTCAAGGGGAACTGCCATTTTTTCAAGCATTTACACAATATTTGTCTTTATTGAACGACTTTATAAGACCGGAAGACTTGTGTCTTTGATGTTGGTAAAGTGTGTGTGTGTGTTGGTATATTGATTAAAAAATCAATTGTGTGGGCTCCATATAATAAAATACCTAATATTTTTCTTTATTTTATATAAATAGAAATATCTTATTTGTCTTGGACATATATATAGTATTTGAAGATGCAAACCGTTTACAAAGAAGATAATGACATTTACAGTGTTTGGTATAACACGTATGATTTTGTCATGTATATATATTCTTTTTAGTAGTTTGCCCTTCATGCAGATAATTGTCTGATTCTTTGGTTTATATATATTTGTACTGTCATTTAGAGAAATAAGTAATCAAATATATATGATATCGTTTGTGATAATTTAAATGGAGAGGGTTCAGGACCCACCCAATCAATTTGGCGACCACCAGTTTTTGAGAAAATGGCCATTTCTATCCTTTTTGGATAAAAAAATATTTTTTACCCACTTTTTCAATTAAATATCATAAATGCCCTTAAATGTGAGATCGATCGTCCGTCCTTTTGGGCACGATCGTATGCCGTCGATCTCAGCCCATTAGTAAAGTGCTTTAGTCATTGTGGGTAGAAAAGTTGGTTTTATAAAATTGGGTAGAAAAGATGTTTATCTTATCCACAGTGGGTAGAAAAAAATTCTCCTATTTATTTTCATCATATATATATATATATATATATATATAATATTTGGGATAATTACATAAATCACCTTGAGGTTCGGTTTATTACAAAAAGACCCAAAACTTTTTAAAATTACAAAAACACCGTTGAGATTTGATTATGTCTTACATTTTCTAATTCATAAGCAAATAATATTTCAAAAATCTCCCTGGAATTTATAGAAATATTACAATTAACCCCCTTTAATTTAATACATATTCGAACCTGATTTTTTTATTGAAATTTTAAAACATGTCTGAGTTTTTTGTCATATTTAGCCCAAACCTCAGGGTGCTTTGTAATTATCCTAAATAGTTTTCACAATTACAAATATGTACTTAATTGCTTGCGGAACTGAAATTATCATGGTTGATTTGCCAAGTTCCTACAATTATAAAGTTTTGACTTCCTTTTCTATTAATTTAATCCCACTTTTATATAAAATCTGCTACATCATATTATTAATATCAATTACTTTGCTAATTGAGGATCCAATCAATATTCCAATGTAATTATATGCACGTGATCAATTCACACTAAAAACGTAACATTTTTTTGTGTGAAGAGAACAAAACAATAATTTTCAACTCTATCAACTTAAACTTTTAAATAAGGTTAATAATTTATTTCGTAATAAACAGCTGCACAATAATTTTATATTTATTATTGCTATTACTATTAATTATTATTTGGTGTTATTATAAAGGGCAAAGTGTTGGCATGACTTTTGTGCTGGTTTGGTAAACATTCCCCATATCCTAAGGTCTATCGCTGGAAAAGCATAACTATATCCATTTGGCTATGATAAAAAGTTGTGCAAAATTAGAGTGTGACACCATCTATTATTCCCACTTGTTGCCATGAATATTGGATTAAAATATCCATCTAACATGATTTATATAAAAGAAATAAGATTTCATTTCTAATAAGACTCATTTTCACATTGGGCAAACTTGGAACTTTTTTTAGTACAAAAAAAAATAAAAATGATTGGATTGAGAAAGTATCATCAAAATTGTAGTTCAGTTAGTCTGCTTAGATTAACCCCCAAGTGTTGGTCTAGCGGCCGCGATGTTTCAAATGCACCTCAAAGTCTTGGTTCAAACTCGACTAACGCGGAGTGATGAGTTGATGTTTGCCTTCCCGCCAAAGAGATTAGGATCATCCTAGGACATTGGATGCCCATATATAATTATAGTCCGAATGAAGTGTGAGTTAAATGTCGCTCTCTGGTATAGATATCTCGGGTCAACAAAAAAAAAATATTCTGTTTGGATTGGATCCACCTTGAATAGAAATTCAAGAAATAGTTGATTGTGCGATGGAGGAGCATTAATTTCAATTATCTTTTGATTGCTTTGTACTCATCCTATTCAAGATAAGTGTCTTTAGGAAAAAATACACATATTAAGGATTGTGTTAAATACCAATTATACCCTTAATTAATCATAAATGCTAATTTGGAACAAACAAATATATGTTGGAAAACAATACATTTAAGGGTAATTTCACTAGCCTTGAAAATGTGAAAATAACATTCTTTTTGAAGATTTTTTCATGTGCCAAAATAAAGACACTTATTGTGAATAAAGAGAGTAGTAATTAATTGATTATTCTAAATATAGTAGCTTTATCTCATTTCGAATATCTCACGGCATCATGAGTTAATAGTTAAATTTGTAAGGCTGACTTTGCAAAATTAACTACATAAAATTGATCTTCGTTGGTTTATGTTTTTCTTATGTGACAAAAAAATATTAATACAATATTTGACAAGTTTAAAAATATATAGCTCATTATTTAAATTTTCATTCACGCGGTTTGATCATTAGATTCGTTTAAAAGAATATGATGTTTCCAGAGATCCTGATTGGGAAGAAAAAGAACAAAAATTGAATTAAAATATTCAAATCCTAGCTATAAGTTTGTCTTTGGTATAATAGGATCGTTAGGGCGTAAACTTGGCCATCAGGCCATTGCCCTTCAATTTATATAAATTGAAAATTTTATCGCTTCAACATTATAATTGTACTCCTATACGGGGGAAAATATATTTCATTTTTAAAACTCATGACTACGATTAGCTACGAAAACATATGTAGGTAACTATTAAGATAAGTAAAGTGTAAGTAAAAATGTAAAATCGTTGTAGATAAATATTTACCAATAAATTCTAAAATTATCGGTAAATCCTACAATATTTTTGCCAGTAAATTTTAAAACTACGATGATTAATCGGTAATTTGTCGGTATAGTTTGAGAAAATAATATTTTGTATTTTGTCGATATTATGAGTAATTGTAAAATTTGGTGATGTACATTTGTAAAGCGGAAGATTTTTCGTAGTAATTAAAATATCTAGCTCCATTTCAACACATTTGAAATATTTATTTGTTAATTATGTTCCATATGTTGCGTCGACTTGAAAGAAAGAAAAAAAAAGATGACAATGAGGCGGACTCAATACAACCATACAGATCATGTCGCTTTAAAATTGTAATGGGTTTAAATTCAAGCTTGCTTAAAGTTAAAATCATTACGAGCAATTCAACCAAAACAATCACAACTAATTTATTTCTAATAATGTATTATTTCGGGATTAACATTTTGCTCAGGTAGTAGAAATTTGTGTTGTCGGGCCAATCAATCCAGGATTGAATCTCATACAGTGCGTGTGTTCACTCTCTCCTACTATTCACCATTGTACTCGAGTTGATGGAATTAAAAGGAAATGACAAATGGTCAATCTAAATTTAGAGAACTTTATAATTAATTGCTTACTATATTCTACAGACATCCAAAAATATATAATAAATTGGTTGATTAGTGTTTACATCAAACAGCTACAAAAATTGCTTGTTTTTCTTTCTTTTGGTGAGATCTTTCTTGAAAGTGCACTTTTTGATTGAGGTCTTAACTAAGACAGAGACCCTTAACCAACGTCAACTGCAAACAAACTTGACGATATTTGTCTTTCTGCTACCTTGTTCGATAATCATCACTTTCAGAAACATATTTTGCCTTTCACATTTCTCAAATTGCACATACAAATAGTAGTCTAGAAAGTTAGATAACATAATAGCCCAGAAATAAGGTAACTCATAAACCCACTAACATAATGATCACATGTTTAAATCATGGTTTATTAATTAAACCACGAGCTTGTATTTCAAGTGGTATCTCGTTCACCATTTTGTAAAGGTATTTGGGGTTCGAACCCGGTATCTTTCGATTCTTTGAAATTTATCCTCTCCTCCAACCAAGTCTTTCAACTTATTAAAAAAATCATGGTTCAATTAATATAAGATTTTTACATGCTCATTCCATCCTGATATAAATTTAATTCGAATAAGAATTTTAGATGAAAATTAATAAAAGGATTAAATAAATTCTATATATAATTTAAACAAATTTGGTTGAGTTTTTAAATGATATACCCATTTTGATTGAGATATATTTAAATCCTTATTTCACTTTCACTTGTATTTTTTAAAGAAGGGTTTAATTTAATTGTTTTTTGATTTGACTTTATTGCTTGTTGGTATAGCTTGTAAGCATAAAATAGAACAAGTTGATGAAAACCCCTTTGATTCGATTCCACCAGTAACTTCTGAAATCAGTTCGTAAAAGCATGTAGAGTATCGTAGCAGTCCATTCTCTTACCAATTAAGTCGAGGGAATTAAATTATCAATTATAAGTGACGTGATTATCATTTCAAAAATATTAATGTTAATATCATTTAAAATAAACCAGATAAAATACAATCTTTAATTAAATTAGAGCTCATTGAATAGAATTTTCTCTCAAACTTATATGTTGGGGATAAATTCGACTATTCCCTAATTTATTATTTACGCATTAATTTAATTCAAAATTATTTAATTATTGGCCAATATTATTAATTATTATTACGCCACATATTACTAACCAACCAACAAGACCTGTTGCAGCCAACGACCCACTTTATTACATTTAGCCTTTGCGGCATCAACACATCACTACAAAAAAAAATAGTTTACCTCTGAGAAAAAATACGCAGGTAAGAATTAAGAAAATTGTAAAGTATAGGTAAAATCATTGTAGGTAAATTATTTACCTACAAAATCTATCAACTTGGTAAATACCTATAGAAATCTATCGATAAATTGAAAATTTATTGGTATAATTTGGGGGAATATTACCTTTTATTTTGTAGGTATTCTGTGGGAATCGTAAAATTAGTGACAAAATCATTTATGTCGGTAACTTCGGTCGATGAACTGGAATTTTCTTGTAGTACATGTATAAAAGATTCCTCCTTAATCATTTGTAGATATTCTCAATTAATCACTTTTAGTTCCGTCATTTGTTGTAGAATTATTCTCCTTGCATGCTAACTGAGTGTCGGTAGATCTCTCAGGACAACCCTGCACCCGCCTAATCGCGTCCGAGTGTTGCAAGTTAGTTTCCAAATGAAAATTTCCTTAGCTTTCGGAGTGGAATTTGGGTTATCAAATTCAAATTACTTGACTTGGATTGATCTCGCACCAAAAGCAATGATATAAAAGTATATATCAACCTCTTAATTTATCTTCTATTGTTCTCTTAATTTTATTAAGCATCTATTGCAATTAATTACTTAGAAGGATTTAACAGTGATCAACCACATCCAAATTAAAGGGAGATGGGAAAATAACGAAGAATTAGTTGATTGTATGCATAAGCATTTTTCAAACACAAATATGAAAGGAATTCTAGTTATCAGCACAATCCCATATAGCCTATTGGTCTCTTTACAAGAGGCTATGGAATAATATCGTAGTGGAATCAAAATTTTCAAACGTGGCAAACGCCAAAATTGCAATTGTCTCACTCAAAATTTAATTTGGGGTGGGGTGGGTGGATATAGTGTTGAAGGACCAAAAGATTGAAGCCACAAATCAACACGTCTTTGGTATAAGACAAATCTTGATTGAATTAATATTCATTATTGTTACGACTTCCTTCTCAGTGCCAGATATTTACCATTTGTAAGAGTGTTGGCCAGGAAGTTCAACTCAGATCTTTCGGTTTCTTTGAAATTTATCCATTTTTCTCCAACTACTACTCCTAACTTATTAAAAAAATATTCATGACTGTTTATATATTTAGTCTGAATTCTCTATTTTTAATGAAATTTTAAGTCTCCTTTATATAGTATTCATAAGGGAAAAATGCATTTTTGGTTTCATAACTTTGGACCGTTCGCAATTTAGTCCCATTGATTTTTTTTTTTTTGTTTTGCAATTACATTCGACAATGAAGATAAAAAAGTCAAATAATCAACACCCAAATGGGCATCTCAAAGGAGAAAAATAAGTGTCACTTCAGACCATAATAGAGAAAAAAGAGCCTTTATATCACCCGCACATTTGCAAAATAAAATCCCCAAATCAACTTGAAGAACCCTAACTCCCTTCAGGTTATATTCCCCTAGAAATTGAGGTTAAACTGCTATTTTACCTCCATTGTGGTCCTAAGTAGCACTTATTTTTCCTTCATGGAGATGTCCATGCATGTTGGTATTGGTTATTTGTCTTTTTATTTTCATTGTCACGTCTGAAAATATATTAAAAGGTTGCTAAAAAATCATTTTAAATTGGTCACATGTATTGCACATGGCATTTCGGATGACAAATCGATTTCCACACAACTTTGGTCCTTAATAAGAGCACTGCAAATAGCATTTTCCGGTGACAAATCGGTTTTTTGGAAACTTTGGTCCTTAAATTGAGAGTGTCTCATAGTTACAACGTGTAATTGTGAAAAAAACACTTAACGGGAACAACATCCAATCAGTCCAAAGTTATGGGACCAAAATTGCATTTTTCTCCAATCATAATTACGTTTTTTTTTTGAGAAAGCATTAAGATATATTAAATGAGTATTAATAACGACACTTTATAAACTTGTTCTCATACATATTAATGATGATATTAGAATAAAAAATAAAATATCATTTGAAATAGATAAATAGAAATCGGTTTGCTGTTTATGTGGTCTTCCGAATAGAACCAATATGCTAAAACTAAACGTGGAAACTGAATTTCATTTCATATGGGACAATTTTTTGAAAACGAGTAGAATCCGTGTTCGACAGTTTGTAAAAGGTGTACATGGCTTTAGATACTCCTACCAAAAAATCAATCAATCAAAACACAAATAGATAATGGACCACATCTTTTTTCATATATATATATATATTGATAAGAAAAATAATTTTATTAATTTAAACAACAATACTATACACCGATAGAAGGCACATAAACAAATCTGTAAAAAATATAAACGATGAAACAATAAAAAGATTCACAACATCTATATTAATAACAAAACCGCTTAACGCGTCTACAACTTACATTAATTCTTTATTATTAATTTTGCCAACATGTTGGATATCTTCCAACATTCCATTCAAACCATCTCATGCCCATACCTTTGACCTTCAAAATTTCTCCCACGCAAGAGGCAAAAGGCAAGACACAAAATTGAACAAAAATTTCTCTCTCCCTCCCCCATGGTGGACGGCCAATATGACCAATTTTACACAAAATTTTCATTTTTCATCCAACACATTCTAACTCTCAAAGCTAATTTTCTCCACATTCTCTCTAAACTTCCTACTTCTCTACTCTTTCTTCTTACCTTCTTCTTCAACACTTAGAAAAAATTTCAAGATTTTCCTCCTAATAGCCAAGAAATTCGAACACCCCCTTCACAAGGTATGGAATTTTGTTCTCCAATTCATTTTTTTTTTTTTATAAAATAACACCCCGGGGTGGGGATTGAGGCGTGATCCCCACCGTATATCAAATAATCAAAATGTCATACAATGTCATGCCGTCAAGCGGGGGAAAATCAAAGAACAAATAACTTTATCACTCCGATATCTAGAAAGATCATAGAGAGAAATCTAAAGAATAATAGGAGAACCAATGATCTATGAAAATCAAGCTCGGATATCCCCGGTTGGTCCATCCGAATGAGCGCAAAGGTGGTGAAGTTGTGCCTCATCAACAATGTGATCGCAGGGTAGCAGCTCCCGGTCTATTAGGTGATCTGCGGTCGATTCCCTTCTCATGTATGGGAAATCGAACATCAAGGTCCTTCAAAGATGTTCGAATGCGAATCGGTGTGTTGAACCGCCAAGAGCGAGGCCACGAAGTGATCGTGGTGACCACCGCTGCGTCCAACTCGATCCAAATCAAGTGAAAACGCCGGGCATGCCGTAATCCGATCTCAAGCGCTAGTAGCTTCGGCATGAAAGCTAGACACCGCCTGGAAGGAATCGTGAAACGCCAACATAAGTCCGCCCAAATGATCTCGAATCAATCCCCTCCACCAAAGAATCAATGTGTCTCGATCAAACGAACCATCCGTGTTTAGCTTGATTTGAGGAGATGAGGGGCTCGCCAAATCACCATCCTAGCCTGCGTGAAACCCGAGTGGAGCATTCCCCGCAAAAACTCATTTGGGGAAGCATCCGGACCAACCAAGGGCTCAAACGCCGACCGAAACAAGAATCCGGAGATATCTTCCACTCCGCCGGATAATGTGAGATGCCAAGAAAGGAATATGTCGATGCTTGACACTATTCCTTTCCGCCCGCATACAAACCATAAAATCAAGCAGGGGAACCAAGAAACTCAAGTGCCTCGTGTGTGATCTGTGTGTGCGATTCCTCCAAAATGAAAGGAACAATATCATATCGTGGTGTGTGGAAGTGTAGTGTCAAACCAAGGAAGAAAGTGATTCCACACTGATGAACAATATCATTCATCAAAAAGAGGTGAGGGATAGATTCGACTGAGGAGATGAATGTGGATTATTCAAGCAACAACAAAGAACGTGAGGCGAGGAAGTGCCACGTGTCAAGCTTGATATCCACAGGAAGACGACGAAGGAGGCGCAAAGGAATATAGAGATAGTAGGAATAAGAGCATCGTTCCAAATGGCACCATACTGTAAGGTTCGAGCATTTCTACCCCTAGGGGAGAGAATCCCAGCGTAAGACATAGAGAACCCACCATGAGAGGTAAACATCCACCACATGATATCCTCATGTTCTCCAATTCATCTTGATATCATCTACATACCTCTTCTCACTTATTGACTTAAGATAATTTTGGTTTTTGGAAGTACATTTAGAAGATCATTTGAAGACTAGAGCTTGACATCATCTTGAAGAAGGACTTCAAGACTTGAAGAAGAATCTGGTAGAGAATTTGACTACAAGGTAAGATTTGGACACTAGAGCCATTCTTTCTTCTTCTCCCTATTTTCTTCAAATTTTAACACTCCTTTTTTATTTTTGAGAAATAGGGCTGACTTTAAGTGATTTTGGAGTTGAACCAAAAATCCCAAATTTGAAGCTTCAACTAGTTTCAAATCACCTTCTACACAAGGTAAAATGTAGTCTTTCCAATTTTCTTATCTTTTTCTTTTTCTCCTTAATTTTTCTCTCATTTTTCTAACTCCAAATTTTTTATATTTCTTGATTTAGGAGCTGACCTAAGAGACCTCATCAAAAAATTGTGAAATTTATCCTTTTATTTCACAATTTCCAAATTTAAGGTGGGTGGAAAAATACTTTCCAACTATTAGGTGTTTTTTTTTATCAAATTGCATGTAGAAATTTTGATTATGAGCCTTGAGATATATAATCTATGTATTGCATGTCAATTTTATATATCAAATCATGAAAATTCTCAAGAGTTGCTCAAAATTTCTATTTATTGAATTTTAGGTGCATGCATGTGCAATTTAATGTTTTATTTAATGAATTCTTGTATGTATTGGATATGCATGTGTATGATCTTTAAAATTCATGTTTTGGATGACTTATGACCTGGACAAGTCGAGAATAATTGATTAAATTTCAATTTTGGACTTAAAAATGTAAAAATGGAAAGTTGGTGGACTAAATTGCAAGAAAATGAAAGTTAAAGGACCCTCTGCAAATTTCGAATTTTGGGACTGTACTCAGGTTCAAAAATGACTTTTGGACATTTTAATAAAGTTTTAAGAGTTTTAAGATAAATAAAATCAACCTTTAAAAGCCCAAGGACTAGATTATAAAATTTTGAAAGTTTAAGGGCTACTTTGCAAATTTTAAAACTGTACCAGACCTTAACTTTAAAATTTGAAATTTTTACTCTTAAGGTACTGGAAATGACATATTTTAAATGTATTCCAAAAATCCAAGTGTTTAGGGCTTGGAAAGTAATTTTTCTAAAATTGAGGGACTAAAGTGTAAAATACTAAACTTGAGGATCAAATGAAATTTCCAGGACTTGTGCAGCCCATGCACCTGGAAATACTAACTTAACTATAAATTAATTATATTTTGGACCCAAGGTTCAAATTTCATAACAATTGGACCCCTTAAAGCCTTAAAGGCAATTATTTCAAAATGGGACAAAAATGATATTTTCAAAAGTTAAAGGACCTACACTTATTTCTTTTAAAAACTGATTTTGTCCCAATATCCTACTAACCTTAGTGACATTTTCCAACTGGAATCACATTAAAAGCCCTTCCGGTTTGTGAGTTCCGATTATTTTAAACTTAAGGTCCGAAATGACAATTTTTACAAATTTGGGGCCAATGTAAGAATATTATAAAACTCGACCTCAAAACTTTAAAAACCTGAATCTCTGGACAATTTGGAGAATTTATTAACTGACCTCATAATTTTTCAAGGTCGGGATATTTATTTATTCAATTTTTAACCCCAAAAGTTTTGGTTTTTACAAAACGGGGCTAAATTGTAAATTTTCTTTTATAAAGGACCTAACTCAAATTATTTTCCCTTTTACTAAAATAGCCCTGGACCCTCTGACTTGGAGATTTAATTAAAATATTTTATTTTCCCAAAAACCCTTGACTTATCGGACCGATTTGACCGATTAATACCCGATCGCGGAGCGACTTCCTCGCCTTGCGATGTTGAATCTATAACGGGACTTATGTTCCACCTAATCTTTCAAGATATCGAAGGTTGCTTATCCTTCCGATAATCATCTTCATCCAAAAACTCCACCAATGCCATAATTGCCACTCGCGTTTCAAAATTTTCGAATCGCTTCCATGAATCAATAATACTCGATCGCCTGGTGACTACCCGAACTTGTATTTACTTTCCGCTGAGTCAACTTGGTGTGTCGAGCTCACAATCGGAATGGATACGTCGGGGATGAAACCGGCAGCTGGCCGCTATTCCACTCTTCCGCCCCATCGCCCTAATCCCGCAATCGAGGGACGGAATTTGTCCAAGGAAGCGGGTCGTAGTACTTGAGGTATAATCATGATTATGACAATTCGGACCTAGCTAGCTCTCTTTGTGGATTTGTCTTTGCTATGGAGCGATAAGGTGACATGTCTCGACCATCTTGCTCGGGGAGTTACAAGGAAGAAACGAAGGAATCATTGTATCGATCCACACGATTCCGGAGTTATCGGACCGTTGGTTGGCGCTACAAATCCTTACGCAACCATTATCTCCTTGCATGGGATTGGCGTTACATTTCCGTGACGCAATCCTACTGTCTTGATCGAATCACATAGTGCCTGTGTGACCACGAATCGTTTTCTTGAATCGTATAAGTATATTACTTAAATATATTTATTATGACGCTTGTGGATGTGTGTGAATTCATGCATCATACTCACGCGCGTTTTCATATAATCTGTTTTCTCGCATTAACTATATATCGCCACACTTGCACATTACGATCACCCCATCCATCGAGATTTTTGTCTCATCCCCACCTTTTCTAACCTTTAGATGAGGACTTCATTGAAGATCTTTGAACCGCCTTGATTGAGCTTTGTACTCCGCTTGTTGGATTTACTACTTGTTGTTGTTGATAGACTCGTTTCTTGTGATTGTTGTTGGACTATTCTATTTTCTTTTCATTCCGGTTTTAATGGCGGAAGAAGGGCGTAGGACCATTTGACTTTTAAGTTGTTATCGTTGGTTGATTTTCGAGGATGTAATTTGGATTATGGATTGTGACTCGTAAGTTGTGCTTGTTATTTTATTTCCGCCGTTATTTTGACTCTGTTTCATTGGGTTCTCGATGATATTCGTCTCAGATCGTTTGGTTATTTGTATTTAAGTTGTGGATCGTCGCCGCTACCCGTTTGGGGCGTGATGTTTCCATGGTCCATTTTCGATTTCGGAGTTGAAAATAGAATTTTGAGAATTTATTATTTTTCGTGTGGAAATTGGAATTATGTTTGGTTGAATGAATTGGAATATGTTTTATGTTGGGTTAGAAATAAGATTGTGTTTGGTTGAGTAGTTTTGAAATATTATTTTTATATATAATAATTGAAAAGTTGATAGTGGTGGGCCCACTTTCAATATTTTAATTTAAAAATATAATATTATATATAAGATTGTAGCTGGTGGGTCCCATTAGATATATATAATTTAAAAATAGTAATATTTCAAGTAGATAGAGTATAATTGAATTAAAATATGAGAATAGTGATTGATCAGTGATGTAGGGTAGTGTATATGTTTGAGAATAAAATTATAGGTTTGAGATGTTGTTTTATGTGAAAAATAGAAAATGAAAATGATGATTTCCATTGGAAATTTTATGGACAAACATGATTCCACTTTTATGAATGGTTGGAAAATGAAAATAGGCATAGAAACATAAACAAACTAGTGTCTAGAATACCTATGATTCTACATCTGTAAATTTGTTATCTATGTTGGATAGAAAACTTGGATGTATGAATCACCCGCTGAAGAAAAAAGCACCGCAACAAGATGACGACAAATAAAACACCGAAGTACTCCAACATCGAAATCCAAACAAGAAATAAACAAATAACTCAGATCTATGTGAGAAAACTACTTTAGAAAATACATTGATTAAAAAGATGAAGATGATGTGCTTTCAGGCAAAAAAGGCCAAAAATCACTCTTTAACGATGAACTGTAACAAAGAGAAGCAAATAAAAGATAGAGTTGAGAGAAAAGTATGCTAGAATATTTTTGGGTATTACTTACAATATAGTATACTTTCACGAGGAAGAAATTGTAGGAAATAACCACATTGGATTCTTCAAACTCCTTTTTTTTTTTTAGAATGAAATAACCACATTAAATTATATATTATTAATCTACGTTCGAGCGGATGTTCGTAGTATTTTTATTTCTCAAAACCGAATTTCGGTGAGTGAGAAATTAATACGAAGGTAGCCACATAAATGGGCATTATGTAAAGATTATTTAAAGGAGATGAAAGGCTTACGCCTTATCCCACATGGAATAAAAATCATAGTTTATCCTAGTTTATTTACTAGAAGGTGTTATTTGTTGTATAAACTATAACACAAGTGGATGATCACAAGTGGGCCACACGCGCTGCTGCCCGCCCCGCCCGGCCGGCCGGCCGAGGGCCAGGGCAAGGCTTGACTTGGGCTTGGGCATGGGCACAGGGCTCAGATGGCTTGGGGCGGCCGGCCTATGGGCCGGTCCACTAAAGTTTTGTCACTCAAAAATGGGCTTGGCCGATTCGAGTGATTTGTTGGATATTGGAGCGATGAATGCGGACATTGTAGGTGTCGATTAGTGATTGTTGGAGTTAGTAACTCCAATGAAGTGGTCATCAAAAACAGCCCACTACTTGTCATTTATAGAGTAGTGGGGTGTAACACACTGGTCGTTATTACAAGTGATTAATGCCCACTACCCAGTTTTTTTCTCCTGCAGTGGAATGGTTGGCTATTTATACATGTTTGTGCATTGCGATTTTATACGAATTCTTACTCCATAAAAAGCATACACTCATATATTCTCGCATTCTACACTAAGTCCAAAGAACCGATCTTCAACACATTTCTAGTTCGCAGTGCTACGTGTTAGTGGTGCTCTTGCCACGAAGACGTAAAGTCGTTTCATCTTTGGAAGCAATACGTCAAACCGTGAGCACTAGCCGGGGACGTAATTGCTTTGCGGAAAGAGATTCATCTTGACTCGGCTTTTGGAAGTTCTATTGACCGGTTGTAATAGCTAGTTCAATTTTCGTAATTTTCTATTTACGTAATTTGCCATTTTGAAGGCATTCCCTATTCTCGTAACATTTTAATCAACAATCGCAAAGCAATTATCGAACTTCACGATGGCAAGCACAAGCAGAACCCCGATCATCCCTCCCCGCTCAAGCCGAGAAACCCGAAAAATTCATGGCTTTCGACTTCAAGAGGTGGCGCAAAAATCTTTTCTACCCGACTACCCTAAGCCTGGCGAAAATATCGACCGAGGACGCTCCCGTTGTTCTTTGAAAATGAAACGAATCTTTGAAAACGCGTTGCGTTTGATGCATGGGGCCAGGGTGATTTCTGTCGAACTATGTCCTAAACGGACTTAGTGATGCACTTTTTGGTGTGTATTGTCTTTGTGAAATCCTCCAAAGAATTGTGGGATTCTTTGGGAAGAAGACAAAATCGAGGATGCCGACACAAAGAAATTTGTTGTCGGTAAGTTCTTGGATTTTGTGATGGTTGATTCTAAAACCGTGATGGAACAAGTTCGAAGTTCCAGTTGATCCTACATGAAATCTCTGCGAGGGAATGGCTTTGCTTAGGAAGCATTCAGTGGCCGCCTTGATTGAGAAATTGCCCCAAGTTGGAGGGATTTCAAGAATTATCTCAAACATAAGCGAAAGGAGATGGGACTAGAGGATCTCGATTGTCAAACTCGAATTGAGGAAGACAATAGGAGGATTGACTCTAAGTCCAAGCTTGTCCCTATGAGTCAAAAGCCAACTTGATGGAGCGGCTCGTCAAGTAATTCAAGAAAAGGCCTAACGATAAAGGCAAGAAACCAACGTGTTTGGAAAATTCTAAGGAGCTTGCTACAATTGTGGCAAACCGAACCATATGGCACAGATCGCCGTCACCAAAGAAAAAGAAAACCAAACCGCGATCCAATGCCAATGTGGTTGAAGAAAGGGAGCCGAGAAGTTGACATGTCGGCGGTGGTGTTTGAAGCCAATTTGGTGGATAACCCGAAAAGAATGGTTTGTGGATACCAGTGCCACTTGCCATGTCTCGTTACGATAAGGATGCATTCTCTTCTTACATCCCATCGACCAGGAAGGAAGCTCCATATGGGGAATCACGCCTCTTCGATGTTCTTTGGCGTTGGAACGGTGGTCTAAAGCTTACGGGAAAGGAGTTGAAGTGAAGGATGTCCGCATGTCCCGGACATCCGCAAAAAACGGTTTCGGGTTATTTCTTTGGTCAACCATGGGTTTAGACTAGTTTTTGAGTCTAAAAAGTTTGTACTTAGCAAATTTGGACCGTTCTTGGTAGGGGTTATCTAGACAAAGGACTGCCCAAATGAATGTAATGATTGTACGCCGTTTTGCGAGAATATGAATAAGAATGAATCTTCTTACATTTTATATTCTTCGAGTGCTCTAATTTATGGCATATTAGATTAGGACATGTAAATCAATGCTATAAAAAGATTGGTAAATTTAGAATTGATTAATTTACTCAAGTAAACTCACAAAGAAAATGTGAAGTTTGTGTTGAAGCTAAAATGGCTAAATTACCGTTTCACTCGGTTGAAAGGAGCACTTTACCTTTAGAGTTGATACATTTGATGTGTGTGATCTCAAATTCGTGCAAACTAAAGGTGGTAAAAAAATATTTCATCACATTTATTGATGATTGCACAAGATTTTGCTACTTATACTTGTTAAGAAGCAAAGATGAAGCATTAGAGGCTTTTAAGAATTATAAAAATGAAGTTGAAAATCAACTTGCAGTAGGATTAAAATAATTCGGAGTGATAGAGGTGGCGAATATGTTGCACCATTTGAAGAACTATGTACCCAGTCGGGCATAATTCATCAAACAACAGCACCATATTCACCACAGTCTAATGGTGTTGAACGCAAAAATCGGACTCTAAAAGAGATGATGAATGCCATGTTGATAAGTTCCGGATTACCCCAGAATATGTGGGGGGAAGCTGTTTTAACAGCCAACCACATATTGAATAAAATACCACTTAAAGGGAAAGATAAGACACCTTACGAATTGTGGAAAAATCGTAAGTTCTTCTTATAAATACCTTAAAGTGTGGGGGTGTTTGGCTAAGGTAGCAATACGAACCAAAACAAGTTAAAATTGGACCAAAGACAGTTGATTGTGTCTTTGTGGGATATGCATACCAAAGTAGTGCATATAGGTTTATGATACATAAGTCGAGAAAATCAGGAAATGATCAAGGTACCATAATCGAATCAAGGAATCTTCAGTATTCTTTGAGGATGTCTACCCTTGTAGAGAAAAATTAGAAGTGAGTACTAATAAAAGAACTCACGAAATCGCAAGTGGTTCAACACCAATTAGTGAAGAATCGAGACGCAGAAGAGGTCTAAGACGGCTAAGTCTTTTGGGCCCGATTACATAACATTTATGTTAGATGGTGAGCCAAACTCGATTAAAGAGGCTCTAAGCGATACCCGGATGCTCCGCCCGGCAAGAAGCTATCAATAGTGAAATAGAGTCCATTCTCGCAGAACCATACTTGGGAGTTGGTTGATCTCCTCGCTAGTCATAAACCTTTAGGATGTAAATGGATCCTAAAGAAGAAGTATAAAACAGATGGAACTATTGATAAGTATAAAGCACGGCTTGTAGCCAAAGGCTTTAAACAAAAAGAAGGATATGACTTCTTTGACACCTATTCTCCGAACGAGGATTGCGTCTATTCGGGTGCTTCTTGCGATTTGCCGCTTTGCACAATCTAGAGATTCATCGATAGACGTCAAGATGGCGTTTCGAATGGAGAGATAGATCTTTGAAATATACATGGAACAACCTGAAGGGTTTGTTGCACCTGGTCAAGAAAAGAAGGTGTGCAAGTTAATAAGATCCTTGTACGGACTGAAACAAGCTCCAAAACAATGGCATCTTAAGTTTGACAATACGATGTTGTCAAATGGATTTAAAATCAACGAGTGTGATAAATGCGTATATGTCAAAGGGACATCGAAGCATTTGTCATAGTTTGTCTATACGTAGACGATTTGTTAATCATGGGCAGTAGTCATGATACTATCATGGAGACTAAAAGAATGTTAAAGAGGAACTTTGACATGAAGGATATGGGGACTGTTGATGTAATCCTTGGGATAAAAATCAGCAGAACTCCTGATGGAATTATCTTGTCACAATCCCACTATGTGGAGAAAGTGCTCAAGAAATTCAATGCTTTTGACATTCATCGTCAAAGACGCCCATTGATTTAAGTATAAATCTAGTTGCTAATAAAGCGAGAACCAGTGGCTCAGATGGAATACTCACGTATAATGGGCAAATCGATGTACATCACAAATTGTACACGCCCAGACTTGGCCTACCTTGTAAATATGTTGAGTAGGTTCACGAGCAATCCAAGCCATGAGCATTGGAAAACGTTAACAGGGTGTTAAAATACTTGAAGTATACCTTGGATTATGGGCTATACTACTCAAGATATCCAAATTGCACTTGAAGGATATAGTGATGCTAGTTGGATTTGATTCGAAAGATTCTTATTCAACTAGTGGATGCATATTCACCATTGGAGGTGGTGCGGTATCGTGGAAGTCCACGAAGCAAACGTATAGCTCGGCCCACCATGGAATACGAGTTTATAGCTTTGGATAAAGTGGTGAAGAAGCAGAGTGGATTCGAAATTTTCCGGAAGATATTCCATGTTGGAGAAAGCCTGTGCCTTCCGTGATGATTCACCGTGATAGCCAAGGCTATAGGAAGGGCACAGAGCAATATGTATAACGGTAAGTCTCCAGACATATTATTCGGAGACACAATACCGTTAGACAATTGATCTCAAATGGTGTGATGTCAATTGACTACGAAAGTCAAAAGACAATTTGGCGATCCTTTGACAAAAGGATCAATCGAGATCAATTGGGTAAATTGCTAGGAATGGGCTTGAAGTCCACAAAGTAAAAATAACTATCATAGTGGTAACCCAACCATGATGACTCGGAGATCCCAAGAACTTGGTTCAATGGGAAAACTAAACTATGAAGGTTATGTTGTAACACTTGGAAACAATGTTATAACCCATCCCTAGAAAGCAAAACCAAGTGTTGAAACACCCGCAGTTGTGGTGAGGCTAAGTCATTTGACTTTTAATGATTCTTACACCTCGTTGAGGTTGAGTATGGCGGGATACTCGGATAGGAGATCACCTATATAAGTGAGAAGTGCGGCCGCTTCAAAGTAACACTTATGAATCCAAAGTGGTGCCCATGGCCAAACGGACACAAAACGTGAGAACGAGGAAGGTGTTGAGACCTTATTGTGTTAATCTTTGTTGACTCGGTATACACCGTGGAAGAATAGTTCAAGCGCATTGCGCCCACTAAGCCGCGGTGTACCCGATGGTATTGACTACGGAAGGTTCAAAGCCATAAGCTACCTTTCCGAATGCAATATTGTCTCTCGAGGATCGGTTTGCGTGTTCCGCATTCATGCATACATTAATTTCCACTCATGTGGGGATTGTTGGAAATTTTGGTTTTGATAAAGAGGTGTCGCACCGACTTTGACCAATTTTTCGTTGGCTAAATATTTAATTCTGGAGGAATTAAATTATATATTATTAATCTACGTTCGAGTAGATGTTCGTAGTATTTTTATTTCTCAAACCGAATTTGGTGAGTGAGAAATTAATACACGAAGGTAGCCACATAAATGGGCATTATGTAAAGATTATTTAAAAGGGAGATGAAAGGCTTACGCCTTATCCCACATGGAATAAAAATCATAGTTTATCCTAGTTTATTTACTAGAAGGTGTTATTTGTTGTATAAACTATAAGACAAGTGGATGATCACAAGTGGGCCACACGCGCGGCGCCCGCCGGCCCGCCTGGGCCTGGGCTTGGGCCTGGGTCAGGCGGCCCGCCCTATTGGGCCGAGGTCCGGTCCACTAAAGTTTTGCCACTCGAAAATGGGCTTGGCCCGGATTCGAGTGATCATTGAGCCAATGAATGGGACATTGTAGGTGTCCGATTCGTGATGCTGGAGTTAGTAACTCCAACAGGAAGTGGTCATCCGAAAAGAGCCCACTACTTGTCCGTTATAGAGTAGTGGGGTGTAACACCTGGGTCATTACAAGTGATTAATGCCCACTACCCAGTTTTTCTCTCCCGCAGTGGAATGGTTGGCTATTTATACATGTTTGTGCATTGCGTTTTATACGTAATTTTACTCCATAAAAAGCATACACTCATATATTCCGATTCTCGCACTAAGTCCAAAGAACTTGATCTTCAACACATTTCTAGTTCGCAGGTCTTCGTGTTAGTGGTGCTTTGCACGCACGTAAGACGTAAGTCGTTTCATCTTTGGAAGAATACGTCAAACCGTGAGCACTAGCCGGGGACGTAATTGCTTTGAGGAAAGAGATTCATCTCGACTCGGCTTTTGGAAGTTCTATTGACCGATTGTAATAGTTAGTTCAATTTATGTAATTTTCTTTTTCGTAATTTGCCATTTTGAAGGCATTCCCTATTCTCGTAACATTTTAATCAACACTAACCGCAGCTGGGGATGTACACCAAAAAAAATCTACTCCACGGACAATATCTCAAAGCATGCTCAATCGATTCCTCATACAACCCACATCTCACGCAAATAGGAGAGATATTCCGTGTGTCTTCTTATGTAATGCCGCCCTCTCGGGAGTGATGCCTTGAACAACTTTCCAGAGCATTATCTTCACTTTTGGGGGATGTTGAGCTTCAATATCCCTGTTCAATCTCAAGAAATTTTGAATTAGAAGGCCCCGTGTCCGCCCTCTCGGATATCAATAGAGCGGTTCGATAGCCCGTTTTGACCGAATACAACCCATTCGAGTTGAACTCAAGCCATCCCGTCTCACACCAAATGTTCTCGGGACCGGAATTCGCAGACTTTTTTCGGCTTCTTCGATGTTAAAAATTTCCCTGTTCATTCCACCTATTATTCTCCGCATCCAGAAGGTCACTGGCGCGAAGATTGTCAGGCCAATTGTGATTCCGCCTCTGAATTTTGAAGTCTCCATTTTCTGGTATCCAGGGATCATGCTAGACGCGTATGTTAGTCCCGTTTCCAACAAACTCTTTCTTAACACAACATATAACAAACTATCGTTTCTATCCACTTTTGGTAGTCTTTTACCAAATACCCTTAGTTCCTCAAAAATAAGTGGGTTCCTTTCATTTGCAGATTTTATACCGTGATATAGCTTATTTTATACCGTGAGAGCTTATTTCATACTATAAAAACTTATTTCATACCATAAGAACTTATTTCATAACATGATATCTTATTTTATACCGTGATAGCTTATTTTATAACGTGATATATCTTATTTTATACCGTGAATAAGCTCATACCGTAAGAACATATTTCATACCGTGTGAGAACTTATTTTATGCCGTAACTTATTTTATAACGTGATATAACTTATTTTATACAGTGAATAAACTCATACCGTGAGAATTTATTTCATACCGTGAAAACTTATGTTATACTTTTATATAGCCAATTCAATTTAATACTAAAATTGAAGTTGAGTGTATTCACTATCTTTTTTTTTCAATTTTTTTATGAAAACGACAAGCGAGTAATTGGTCGTTTGATCATTTTACATGGAACTATTTGCTCCACAAATTCACCGGACATTGAGAAATAAATCTAAAAGTATATTAAAAAGAAAAGGAATGTGAAAATATGATAATTGATCTTTGATGTACAACTAAAAAAGTATTTCCTAGAAAATGGTGGCATTAAAAATGTGACAGCCTTCTGGGAATCGCAATACCCCAACCCTCGACGAGCAACAACATCACATTGAGAGATCTTGGACAACAAATAAGCCTTCGTTTGCTCAAATCATCTCTCCCGAGGATTCTTCCAAGCCGGTAAAAAATGAGTATTTCTCTGCATTACGATGGACGAGGATATATCAATCAATGTGAGTTGCAGTAACTCAAAAATACTTTAATTGGCCGGGTGATATACTCGAACGACACCAAACTACTTGCATGGGCAGATCTCATGAATAAATTGGCATGGACATGGAATGTCAAATCCCTTAGAAACTCATACCCCGGGTAAAGGGTATTACAACATCTAATTTGCGGATTTGAATGAACGTAATCGCATTTTTCAAAAGTCCGCATGGAATTTATCTCAGGGCTCAATACACCTTATGAATCGGATCCCGACTTCAACACATATAAGATCAACACGTCAAGGCTCGGGTATGGGTTCGTAAATATGAGCTTATCCGGAATATTGGCACCCATCATCGATTATGAGATCGGCAAGTGCCGTTGGAACACCGATTCAAATTGATGGTAAATCCCTCACGGGCGAGAGAGCATATTGGTTGAAAAAGAGTGGATACTTTTCCTTTAGGTTGCATTTGGATGAGAGGATTTGGATTTGGGGAGAGGATTTGGGAAGGATTTCAAATGACTCCCAATTAGAAGGATTTGAAATCCTCCAAAATGACTCAAAATAACTTCCAAGGATTTGAAATCCATTATAGAATGATTTCATCCAAACAACCTCAATGGATTTGTTATTATGGATTTGAAATCCTTCGCTCCAAATCCATCAATCCAAATGGAGCCTTATGTCTTTTGGTTATGAACATATTCGGATTTTTGTGTGCATTCTTTGGATTGTGGGTCACAACGTCAATAAATATCGCAAGTCCACAACGCACGAGGTTCATAAGTCGGAAGGGATATTCGGGATAGAAGTCGCTCTATTGGTCATTTACGGGGGGCGATCTCGCTCGTAATTAAGGATAAAGAGGTAGGTGAAACTGGGGTACAAGTGAAAAAAAAAGGGACGGCCCACGAAAGACAACCTGGATAACGTAACTTCTACATCGAGTATTGCGACCCTTAACTCGTTCGATATTCTTAAGGAGCTTGATAAAGATGCTCAAGGAAACAAGGAGCGTTCATTTGGTGGTCTACGAACCTCAACCATCGATATCTTGTTCATAATCGTGCCTGATTGATAAGAAGAAAAGCCGACTTAAATAAAACTATTGAGACCGTGAATAACAATAAATAAGCTTGATTAGTAATTACGTGTTAAAACCTAGTGATCCTTGGAAAGTTTTAATTCGACTAAACTTTCGGGGAGCTTTCAAGCCATGGCGGCAATAGCCACAAAAGAGGTGGTCCGATATGACGGACGACGGAGAGCAAGATGAAGAAAGAACAAAACAAATCGACGCTTTAAAGACCAAGTTAGGCGACTCTTCAACTATTCCACTTGTCATTCACTCATGTGCTCCTCAAAAGCCATGAAGAATATGAACATTGTAGCTCGAGTAGGGCCGCAATCGAACCAGCGAGCCGAGCTTTTGAGTGTTTGAATTTGACTCGTTTATTATCTAGTCGAACTCGAGCACGAATTTATCGAACATATTGATGGCTCACGAACTTTTTCGAGCTTAATCGAGCCTAAACGAGCTTAGTAAATATTAATTATAAATTAAATTATTCTTCAATTTATCACAATAATAAAATTATATATATCTAAAACGCATAATATATTTACTAAAACCTATAATTTTATTGAAATATTTTTATATTTTCATAAGTAAAAATATGAAAAATTAAACTTACAAATCAAATTATTAGTTTAATTTATACGAGCTTACTATCGAGCCTATTAATTAATGAGCTTTGTCGCGAGCTAACGAATCGAATATCTCTAAGTTTGAGTTTGGTTCGTTTATTTTAACGAGCCTCATTAAACGAACTCGAATGAGCTTTTATCGAATCGAGCTCAGAATAGCTCACGAGCGGCTTGATTCATTTGCACCTAAGCTCGAGGATCTGGGCCGACATCCACAAGATACATCCGATCATCAAGACGATTTCGAAAGACGTGCAAAAACAACAAATGACAATATCACTCGAAAATCCTTGAGACAGATATACCCTTCACTTAAATTGCGCTTTTAAGTTATTTTTGTGGTTTTTCCTTACATTTTACATTGTTTTTCCCCTGCTACCTAATCGGCTTGTGATAAGGATTTTTTTCCTTTCTTTTTATATATTTTTATTTATCTACGAAAAAGTGCCATTTGGCATGTAGTTCTCATCTCTGCATATATAGTGAAAAACTATCCTTATTGAATTTTAAACCATATTGAATAATAACCTACAAAAATAAAAAGTTAAAAAAAAACTTTACGAATATTGAATAATATCTACAAAAATAACAATTAATGGTAACGAGTGATGTTTTACAAAAGTACATTGGGATTTTACTAGCTTTATAATTATTTTGAGAATCAGACATAATTCCAAACCTAGCTTTAGCATCAATTGTTACTGCTTAGGAATTACTCTTTCTCCTTTTTCTGGAATTCTATCCTTATTTTTTGATTTAGACTTTAAAAGGTGCATCAATCAGATTTGGCTGTTTGGCTATGTTTTTAGAATGAGAAATTTCTTGTGAACCTAAGTGAACTTGACCAATTCACGGCCGAAGAGCAGACCCGAGTTCGAATCTCATTCATTTTCTTCCCAAGACATTTTATTTTCTCTTTCCCTCTAAAAAAAAAGAAAAATAAATAACTTATTAATTGAATACTCTTAAGTAGGACTAATAATCACCATGGTTAGTCTAGTCGCTGCACATGTATTACTTCGCATGATAATGAGGCCACGATCTTTTGGCACTCGCCATGACAAACCTGAACTTAAAAAAAGAAAGTAGGACTAAATTCAATAGAATTGCTCACAATATAGTAGTTGATTAATTTGACTCAATTATTTGCTTATCCTAATACTAGTTCTTAAGACTAGGTTAATTTGGGCATGGAACACCATCATTGCCATGCCTCTAAACATATAGCTTTGGATTTAGCCAAAAAAAGAAAGAAGACACAATATTATGACATGATATAACAACATAATTATAGACAATTTTTAAAATTTTGAATTTTGTTTCCTTTTTTTATTTCTACTTTTTATTATTATCTTTTATTACATATTATAACACGAAAAAATTAGTATGTATGTCGGTAAATATTAAGATAATTGTAAAGTTTAGTGTAGGTAAATATTTACCTACAAAATCTAAAATTGTTGTTATCTGTCGGTAAATTTAAAACTGTAGGTGACCTGTCGATATAATTTGGAGAAAATAATTTTTTTTATTCTGTCGGTATTCTGTAGATAATTGTAAAAGTAAACTAGAATTTTCTTGTAGTGCACATTGAAAATATATTTAAGAGATTAATCCAATAAATAAAATAGTGAAATATACACGAGATACATTCGCAAATACAAAGTATTAAACAAAACTCAATTTTACGCACACATATACATGTCTAGCTAGCCTCATGGCATCTAACCATATCTTTTTTACCTAATAATTACAAAAAAGCTGTAATAGAATTGACATCTAAACTTCTAAATTTAGCCCATTCACCACCCCTCCACATACCACAAAACTGAATTTCATCTCAATCTACCAAAATAGAAATCATTGGAATTCATCAAATCTGATAATGATCAAATGGTCCAAGCCCTCATTAATTATTACAAATTAAATAAAAGCTGGTGTTACCAAAGAAACAGTTTCTAGCAAGTTTTAATTGAATTTGTTTGGGGAAATTAAAAGATCATAGGCATGTAGAATGGGGGTCCATTCTAAAAAAATGCCATGGGAACATATATGGACCACACTATAGTCCTGTAAAGGCAGTATCTGTTTAACCATACTGGCTATCTGGCATGCATTTATAAAAAAATAAAAAATTACAAGTTTCAATGAATTGCTCCAACTGTTATAAAGGGTCTACTTTTTACATATGTCATATATAGCTCCTACTTTTCAGGATGCTCATGACCTGAAAATATACCCTTTTTTTAATTAATTATACTATTTCACTTTCACTGAAAATATTAATTGTTACCAGAAGAAAATTACAATTTTAGTCCTATTCAAAAACAAGTATTTACAGTTTCACCATATTAATTTTCTCAATTTAAGGATGAATCTCGATGAAAGTACCGCAAGTCTGGCATGTAACTATTTTGATTTGGGAATTTAGCATATGTTGTGCGTGTACGGATTTAAATTTCACGTCCTCCTACTTAGGGATGGCAATGGAAGGGGCGGGTCGACGGGTCTTGAATATAAATTTATTATTTTAATATTTTTATCTTATATTTTATATTATTAAAAAAATTATCTTATATTTTGTATTATAAATGCATATTTTTTTATATAAAATTTATCATTGTATATGTTAAATATAATACTGAGTACATAAAAACTATATTATTTTATATAAAATTCATATAAAATATATATTAAATATATTAAAAAATAAAAATACTATACGGGCCAGGGTACCCATGGGACGGAGGTGATACCCAAACCCACGCGCTTTTTGGTAGAATTGTACTTTTCATAATCAAGCGGTTTTTTGGTATCATTTGACTTTTGGAAACCGTTTTTATGGGATGAGATTATAATTATTTTATTTAATGGCGTTCTTGGGGAGACTTTTTTTTTTGGAATCAAGTATAGTTAGAGTTCATTTGATGCTTAGATAGTTATTAGATAATGCGTATTTAGTTATTTTTTGTTTGCAGATGTTTATGACACTATGACATATCCGGGTAAAATGTAATGCATATTTAGTTTTTAGACACTGCGTAAATAACTTCGAGATAATACATAGTTAGTTGATTTTTGCTATTTTGTTTATTACACATTGCATAGTGGGTATAGTTAATGTCTTGATTAGTTTTTTTACACTTTGGATAGATAATTTTTAGATAACATATTTAGTTGGTTTTTGTTGCATAGTTTCAACTATGTAACATCCTATATATATGCATCGTTTCATAAATATATATGCTTCTCTTCTTTGTGAAAATTAAAGTTTTTAGGAGTTTTTTTTTTTTTTTTTTGTTAATGGTCGGTTTCAAGTTCTCCATCGATGTCTACATCATTGATATTGATGGATGAATTTTTTTGCCATTGATGATTGTTCATCATCATGATCCGAACTCATTACATTGATTTTTGGTTGTTTCTCTGTAACATTGAATCATTTTTTTCCTGGTTTTGACTGCAAATATGATGAATTCATTAATGGTTGTGTTGAGGGAGAAAACGACTTTGAACTTGTGATGAAGATGAAGTTGTTATGAAAAGCGGATTTTGACAGATATTGGTTTTTCACTCTATAATCGTAAACCATGATTAGATTAGGATGTTGATTGTGTTTTGACAATCTTACCCTTTAAGGGATTTAATTAAGTTTTTAATATAATTTTAATTATTTTTAATCCTAGCCTTTGGTTATTATATATAGAAGGATGTTTGAGATTAGTTAATCATGCGTCACCGAGGATATGGCCTCACCATTTGGATCCTACCCACATATATATATATATATATATATATATCAATCATTAGAGAATCTTCACTATGTTAAAATAATAAATATATTCAAGTTTGTAGTAATCACTAAGCGCTAATCGGCGATAAACTATCGTCTAGAAACAGTGCAATTTTTTAATTCTTTTTTGTTATTTTAATCTACCTTTGGCCGAATTTTGGCTCCCTAGGCCACCAAAGCTGGCTATTAGGCTCGATTAATTTTTTGAGAGATGTTTCTATTGATTTGGACACAATCACCTCAACCTAGAAGCGCATAGCGTCTGGGGGCACCAAGATCCATGTTTACAACACTGAATATGTTTCAAATGAATGTTGTGGTGATCCACATTGATATCAACTAAATTATACATTGCAAAATTCTCTATATATGGATTTTATTGACTATGTGTCTATGTTCAAGTCTCTCATTTATATTTGTAACTTCCCAAAGCATGCTTATTTTTCCTTGCAAGGCTTTAATTTTCAACATACTATTTCAATTTCGCCGTAAGTAGTCGAAATGTGGAGTGTGAGCTACAGTAAAAAAAAAAAAAAAAAAAAAAGTTTAGATAATATCGTTACTATAAGCAGTAACTTTTTTTTTTTTTTTTTTTTTGAGAAAGTATAAGCAGTAACTTTTAGTATAACGGCAAATTAACGCGATCCCACATTTGTATTATTTCGTCTGGCTCGATCCAACAATATATATTTCTTTTGGATTCATTTGATGTATTAATTAATTTTTGCATATCAAGGACAATGAAGAAAATGACAAAATTGTACAATGATATTCTTGTGAGTGGGGGCAGTCTTTTGAAGTTTTGTGATTTGCTTGGCCAATCCAATAATGTTATTATAAGAGTGCATGCACAAACAAGCCAACTTTCAAGCATTAAACTCGACATAAAGTTTAGCTAAAATAGATTTTAAGGTTTAATTACAAAAACAACCCTTCAGGTTATTTATTAATTACAAAAAACTCCCGTTATGTATTTTTAAGATTACAAATACGCGCACCCATAAGAAGCCTCAAGAGGATACCTAGTTGCCAAGTTGGTGAGTAGGTGAAGCGGAGGCGAAAGGTCGCCCGATTCCTCCTACCAACACTTTCTTGGTTTTTATCATCATCACACAGGGGTACATCCAGCCCGAGAGTTTATCCAAGACGTCTTTCGAAAAGTAATTGCGGGTTCCCCTCATAAAAAAAAAAAAAAAAAGAGGATTACGGTACATATGTTAGGTAAATTAAATACAATTTAGTGAGTCTTTGGTGATTGGGAGAAGTTTTGGAAGTAATTGGAGGGAATCAGTGAAGAGTAGTTTGATGAAACATATTGAGAAATGTGCGTATTAGTAGAGAAAACGTTGTCAGAAAGCGTAATGTATGTTTGCTTGGTGATTTGGGGAAGTGGGTGATTGGGAGATGTTAAACAAATATACACTTATGGTAGTTTTCGTAATTATTCCCAGATATTAATTAAGTTGTATTAGGAGTGTCAATCAGGTTGTTAATCGTGTTTGCAGGTCGTGTTATGATACATGTATTACACGTTTACATGAATCCAAACACGACACATTAATTGAACTTGCCAAAATATACGATCGAATATTTTGTTTTATGACACGAGTAATTTGACACGACACAAAAATATTTATGTATTTAAGGTTTGACACAAAAAAGTTCAAAAAAAAAAAAAAAACTAAAATTACAAATAAAATACATTCAATTACTAGGAAATGCATTCAATAATTTGTCCAACATTATATAACCAATTGAAACATGCCTATTATATAATTAAGTGAGTTAAATAAGTTAATCGTATTCACGCGCGGGTCAACCTGACATGAACTATTTTTTCCCCTGTTAACTATATCCGACTCAATTTGACTCGAATTAAATTCGTGTTAAGTTTTAGATTAATATATCGTGTAAGCAAATTGAATCACAATACATGTTACAAACTTTGGTTGGGTAGTTAACATGCGCGCCTGTGCACATTGTTCCTTTTTCCTGCAGAAAATTACCAAGAACAAAAAGCAAAAACGTATTTGGGTTGACGTCAGCAATGGTGGTAGGGGTAGATAGAAATGGTAAGCGGCGGAGAAAGCTTTGGGGTTAGGACCACTTTCCCTTTACCGGACAAAATATTAAAGTTGTATCATGTATGTATGAATTCCTACTTCTAAAAGGTCCACTCACGTGACTTGCATGCGCGTGATACATATCTTGTTATATATAGACCCCCCCTATGATCATAAATTCGTATTTTGAAATGTATACTTTTGACAATTATGTGAAGATATCAGTATTCGATGCGTACATATGTAACCAAACTACTTGACAAATTCAGAGTCATCATCATTCATCTTAGTCTTGTTGATGGCCAATCCTAAAAAACCCTAATTCTGAATTGGTAATTAATTAAATCTTAATACTTATTGGAGACGCGTTCACATATAAGAAAATTAAATATAGGATAAATTATGAAAATTAGCTCTCAGGTTCAGTTCAATTATGATGAAGGAAGAAGGGCTAAAATTACCATTTTGACCTTGCCCATCATGAAATTCACTAAATTGCCTCTACACTGGTCCCGACCTGAATGCCCAGGTTGAGTGGACAGTCAGGTTTCTGGTCACTCCATGTGTACGGAGATCAGTATAGCTCGCTGAACAATAATATAAATAAGGCATAGTAATCATGCAACAAATAGTTTGCATTTATTATTAAATACTTTTCTCTATAGTTTCTAAGCAACCTCACAGTCTAAACTAAACTGACTTAGGTATATCATATGGTTTTGGCTCGTAACTACCCCAACTAACCTAATTTGTGTTCTATTTCAGGTTCTTATGAACAAAGCACTTGACCTCGCTTCTCAGGGAGGTTAGGTACATATGATCTGTTAGCTAAATCAAATTATATAAAAAAAATTCAGTTATCGTTCAAATTAAATTAAAAATACCCTTTTAAAGTATTACAAAGACTCATTAAGGTTTGAATGCATTTGTTTTAAAAAATAACATTATGCGTGCAATTTATAAAATAAAAACAAAACTCAAGCAAGTATATATAATTTTGATATATAACTGAATATATTTGTAACTAGACTTAAGGTGTTTTTTAATCAATCCTTAAATATATGCTTAGATTTAAAATATTATTTTCGATCATATTAAAGGAGTATTAGCAAACTCTCAATGAGTAGTTATATTTTTCAAGTAGAAGCTCAAATGACTTTTTTTAGAGTTTACAAACACCCTAAATTTGATACATAATTCTCAATTACACACTTATTAACCTAACAACTTGATAAATGAACCCCAAATGTTGATAAATGACTTGATAAATAAATGTACAATCAAAATTAAGATAAATTTTGGACTGCTGACAAATACTACAACATGTGAATTTGTTTTGGCCATTGGCACATTTAGAAAACAATAAAATAAAAACAAAAACAAAAACTTTATTATAAAAAGAAAAAAAAAAAGATGCTGGTCCCATTTAGAAGTGAGAAGAAAAAAAGATTGGTGGTGGGCTTTAATAAGGGTGGTTTCAATTAGAATTAGTTGGAAAACATGGACCACCTCATCTCATGACCTCCACAGGGTCTAATCTAGGGAACATTTTTCACAACACAAAATTGGAATCTCATTCCTTTTTTTTTCTCTCTCTCTCTCTTTTTAATATTTCAATATTATTTTTAGGGATAATTACAAAAACACCCCAGAGGTTGGGTTAATTACAAGAAAACCAAGAAATGTTTCAAAATTACAAAAACCCTTCAAGTTTCATTGTCTTAAATTTAAAGGGGGAAACTGTAATATTTTTGTAAATGTGAGGGAATTTTTGAAATATTTTTGAAAATAATCGGGAAAAATGTAAGATTGAATTAAATCTCAAGGGTTTTTGTAATTTTCAAAGAACTCTGGGTTTTTTTTGTAATTAGCCCAAACCTCAGGGGTGTTTTTGTAGTTATCCCTTATTTTTGTTGAATTCTGATCAGATTATTTAGCCCCACAAACAGTAACAGAGGTATAGCACAGTAAAAAGAACCCTCTGAAAAAGCCTGCTAAAAACTGCAGTTCATCTCCAGTTCTAGGGATTCACACATATTTTTATGAATCTAATATTTGTTCTCTTGTTATCTGAAAATTCTGATGTCGTTTGGTTTGTAAAGTTTTGAAAACACGCTTTTTATGTTTTTGTAAAGAATTTAAGTACACGAGAAACACAGCATGTGGCGGCTTGTACCATAGTGTTGCTAGCCATAGGACCATGATCTTTATTTCTAGTCTAATGATGAACTACTATTTTTAAACCACCACATTCTTAAACTATTAGCTCATAACAATTAAATAGGGGCAACAATTCCGGTCACCAGGTCGGATTTCCATTTGAATTCAGTTAATTTGAATTATCTTAAAATACATGTATAAAATAACTATATTTTAAACAAATCAATAACTTGTCGTGTTAGATTAAGTATTGTCGTTTCATAATCGAATTTCTCTCAATAACTTAAGATCAGATTCGTGTCGTATCAGGGATTGACATCCTACAATTAGATTCATAAATTATGTGACTTTTTTAAAAGTCTTGGATGGTTCTAATCACTAATTTAATAGTGGGGGGAGTATGAAATAATTGAGGGTGTTGGGCCCTAGTGGGGGAGATATATAGGAAGTCTATTTTGTATGCATATGGAGCATTATAATTTATACAAATACATATCATTGTGCATTGACCCACTTCTGCTTTTAGAGAGAGAAAGTAAAAGAGCAAAATCAAAAGCTTTTTTGTGTTTGTGAGGGGAGATCATATATATCACACTTATCAGTATACTATCTTCCTTCCTAGGTTTTGGTTTTGATGTTTTGCCCTAATTTCCTCTTGTTGGGTTATTAAAAGTACACTTCTCACAAACAAGAACCAAAAAGTAAGGCCCTGTTTGGTTTTCCTCCTCATCATATTTTTCAATTTTTTCTCTTATACACACATATATGTCATGTATGGCTGGTCCAAGTTCTGATCAAGATAAATCAAGGGATCACATAATCGCGTCCACGGGATACTCCTACTCCGACGCCTCACCAAATGGAAACCAGTTCCAAAACTTCGGGCCGGGCCCGGAGATCTACAACATGTCTACCACAGGCATGGAGAACATGATAGGGTTTCCGATATCTAAGATTAATAACAATAATCTGCACCAACAGAGCGCGTTTTACCAGCAGCACGATTTTAGCAAGCATCAGCAGCAACACGATTTATCGGAACTGCTTGTGGATGATGACGATGATAATGATAATGATCAGTCCCTAAGGTGTGTTTTTCCGTGCGAGGGAAACGAAAGGCCGAGCCACGGCCTTTCGTTATCCCTGAACTCGTCTAATCCATCGAGTATTGGGTTGCAGTCTTTTGAGCTGAGACAGAATGATGATAATTTTCGATTTGGTCCTTCGAGTTCTAGGTCTGTCAATATTCAGCCCCACTACTCTCATATTAGGAGCTCGAGGTACTTGGGTCCTGCTCAGGAGCTTCTGAATGAGTTCTGTAATCTCGGAGTGACGATGAAGCAAACTGATAGTAAGATGAAGGTTCAAAAAGATGAAGAAAATTCGATTAAAACGCAGTCGTTCTACTCACTTGACCTTCTCGAATTGCAGAGAAGGAAAACCAAGTTGCTTCAAATGCTCGAAGATGTATGTCCATTTACACAATCCCCATTTTCATATTTTCCGAGTGTTTTCAAACTCCAAAAAAAAAAAAAAAGTGATTATCAGCTTCTAGAACACTTTTTTTTTTAATCTGAACTAACTGAGAATTGAACTCTCTTCATTAATGCTCCACATGGAGACAATTTGGGAGTTCCATTAAATTTTCAGAACCCTCTTTTCTGTTCATTTTTCAGGCTTCAAAAAATCTGTAATTGTTTTATTTAAAATATTTTGAACCCGTTCTTGTTGGTGTAGGTGGACCGAAGGTACAAACACTACTGTGATCAGATGAAGGCTGTGATATCATCATTTGAAGCAGTAGCTGGAAATGGAGCCGCAACGGCTTATTCAGCTTTAGCATCAAAAGCCATGTCACGACATTTTCGATGCTTAAAGGATGGGATTTTGAGTCAAATTAAGGCCACAAAGAAGGCAATGGGGGAAAAAGATATTTCTGCACCAGGCACAATGAAAGGAGAAACACCAAGACTTAGGCTTCTTGATCAAACGCTTAGACAACAAAGAGCAATCCAGCAAATGAGCTCCATGGAGATTCACCCGTGGCGGCCCCAACGTGGATTGCCAGAAAGATCGGTTTCTGTTCTCCGGGCTTGGCTTTTCGAGCATTTTTACACCCGTAATTTTTACCTTTCCTTTTTCTCATTTTCTTATTTTTTATTGGAGTTGTTTAGTTTGTTATGTTTCTGTGGAGATTTTATTCTCTGTTGCAAACCTTACAATAGGACCCATATTCTCTCTGCCAAAAGTACAACCGGCATAGCATAACATTAACTTTCAAACTAAATATGCAGGTATCCGAGTGATGTGGATAAACACATTTTGGCTCGCCAAACAGGTCTTTCGAGAAGCCAGGCAAGTAAATTAAGATATATATCCTCTAGATTAATTAATTTGAAGGTTATTTTATGGAATTATATTATTTTTGTCTTTGTCCAGGTTTCGAATTGGTTTATCAATGCGAGAGTGAGGCTATGGAAACCCATGGTGGAGGAAATGTATTTGGAGGAGCTAAAAGAAGACGAAGGTAACTTAAACGGCGTCGTCTCAGCGAATCTCGATGAGAATCTGCAAAATCTGAACCCTTCGAGAAACGAAGATGATCAAAAGCCGACCGTCGATCAGCTCGTCCGAATCGATTCGAATGTCTTTCTTCCATAATCAACAACAACAACAAAAACGACGATGCCAGAAAAGACAAAGCCGCCATGGAGCACCACCAAAATCCTAGTTTCGGTTATGGCGCCATGGAATTGGATTTCTCGTCTTACAGTAACCATTTGGCCGGATCCGCCGCCGCCGCCGCCGGCTACGGCGGGGTTTCGTTGACGTTAGGGTTGCACCAGCACGGCGGCGTGAGTGGTGGTGGAATGAATTTAGGATTCTCTTCAGGTACACAGAGTTCACTTTTTTACCCTAGAGACCAAATAGAGGATTGCCAAACAGTCCCTTATTCGCTGTTGGATGGTGAAAGCCAGAATTTACCGTACAGGAATTTGATGGGTGCACAGTTACTTCATGACTTGGCTGGATAATAGTTTTTTTTTACTGTTTTTTTTTTCTTGTGGTGAAAAAATTTCTTGTTTTGTCGGTGAAGTTAAAATTTGCCGGAGATGTCAAGAAAAAAGAGGGGTTGGTGATGGTGATAGGAAAAATCAAAAACCTATATATATTGCTACATGTGGTTATACATAAAAATAGTGGGATAGGAGGAAACATGTATCTGCAATTTGGTGTTAGGTATATACAATCAAATATATTTGCTTATTGTCCCTAAGTAGAAGGATTAATATTTTCGATTAGTAAATTAATCATTGGCTGAAAATCATTGTCTAATTTGTTCATGCTTAAATTGTGTTTTGTTTTTTCCTTTTCAGTTTGGGTTTAATTCCAATTTTATCGTGTATTTCAGTTCATGATATTTGTTTGAAAAATGATATTTTTTATGCTTAACGTTTATATACTCCCTTCGTCCCAATTATACGGTCAGGTTGGACTTTTCACACTTTTCACACAGATTAAGAAAAGGTATTGTAAATCACAAATATGCAAAAACTTTACTTGATTTGCCCTTATTTAATGAATAATGTAAATTACAAAATGCATATTAAATAGGGTTATAATAGTAAAAGAATGAAAAAATACTATTAAATATAGAAAGTTAACTATATATTTGGGACATCTCAAAAGAAATAGTGGACTATATATTTGTGACGGAGAGAGTACAATGTAAAATAAAGGATCTGATATATATGCGTTATTATTTGCAAGCCCCATAGTAACGATATTTTTAACAGCCGTTCAACAAGAGATTCTTGAGGTTTTGCAAAGATTTGTATCTTGTTTTTGGCTCACTTTGGTAATAACTGCATTTATTAACGAAAGTGGTATATTAGTAATCAAATTGGTAATATGGACTATAGTTTAAAAAGTTAACTTTGGATTTTCAGAAGTTTTTTGAACTCCTAAATGTGATGTGAAATTGAGCATTACCTAGAAAATGACCACTATTACTAAGTGGCAGGATCATAGATGCATAGATGAAATTATTGCTATTTAATTTCACTACTTTAGTATTATTCACTCGATTTATTGATACAAGAAAAGATCCAAAATCATTTGGACTGAATTATATTACTTAGGAAGAATTTATTTTCTAATAGAGTCAACAATTTAATTTAGTGGTAATAGGCCAAATTGGCCACTTATGTTTCGTGAAAATGAAAAATAGTCATGTTTTTCAAAAATATGTTTTTCAGCCATTTTGGCCAAAACAATGATGGCAATATCCTTTCGTGTATTCTCTAGTGAGGAATTTAGTCATTTTCCAAACAATTAATGCGGTAGTCATGTCCGATATCAAGTTACATGACTTGGCAAGTTACGTCATCGATCCAGAAATAAAAGAAAAGGTAAAGTGGACATTTCAACTCAAAATGGCTAAAAAATTTGGCTAAAAATTTTTTGCTCTGGAGAAATGGTCAAATATCCGACGGACTCTTTAATTTAATCATTCTCTTTCACCCTAAACCTTTTCACAATGTAAGCAAACTGATATCTTTACTTGTGGCTGTGATCCAACTTCGTTGGGGGCACATAAAGGTTTTTTCTTATTTTAATTGTAATATTAAAGAAACTTGGATAATTACATTAAGCACAAATAATCAATTCAGGATTAGGACTGTCCATCTAAATTTTCATAAAATATCATCATCATTTAAATCTCATGTGGTCCTTCATTTCCTCCAAAGAAAAAGAAAAAAAAAACGAGTTTGATTGCTTTTTCTCTATAGTCAATAAAGGGTTAGTGTTGTTGCCACTTTCTCCAAGCCAAAGGTGCCCTTCTTCGTTATCCTTTCAAAAATGTTGCACAAGATGTTGATGGAAACATTCCTAGGACTATGCTTGTTTCTAAAATTTTTAATTTATTTCATTCAAATTCTATTTTTATTCACAATTTTAAGTTTTTAATTCTACCCCATATATACAGTATTTGCTTAGCGTTTAAGTTTCATATTGTGTTGAAGTCTTGAAGAGATTCAATATATATACATATTATATGTATATTTTTCCAATGATTTTAAATTTATGTTACCTCTATATATTTTATCCCATCGATAATCTGCTCTTGTTAGTTGTCACTTTAGCCCCATCATTTCATCGGATGGGATCTTCTATTCCAAGATGGTGTTTCATCTTCTATTTCAAGATGAGATGATTTTGACATATACGGAAGTTACCATATTAAAACCCACAATTTAGGCGTGATTTATGCTCCAAAATTAATATGGTAACTTGTTTACATGTGTCAATCAATCAATCATCTCTAATAATGAATAGAAGATTAAACACCATCTTGGAATAGAAAGATCTCATCCGCATTCCGATTTTGGACTCTCATAATTTTGATGTTATTTTACTCCATTGTACTCTCATCATCTCAAATTACATCCTATATTCATAAAAGTTGTTTTATTGATTATTTTTAGTGAAATTACTTTAATATATTTTTATTATTAATATATTTGTATTTACGGCTAATAATTCCTTAAATTTTATTAATTAACACTTATTAATATTAATTAATTCATTTAAAATCTTGGCAAAAGATGGTCTTATTAATATAATCTAGTAGACATATCCTATATATAAATAGAATTTCAACCCAACCAAAACTCATAAAAAAACCCATATTTTTCGTGTTTTAATTTGTAGGATTCGTCTTGTGAACTTAAATTCATGAGAAAGTCTCATATAAGACCAACTCTAAAATCTCATTATGATATTTAATTAAGAGAATAAAGATTTAAAGTGAAACAAATAAAAGTATAAACGATGAATAAAATAATATGCAATAAAAATATGTTAAAATATAATTAACCTTTAATTTTTAAAATGAAGATGTCGATTAAACATACACATGGTGTTAAAATGAGCCATAAGAGAGGTTCTACACTCAAATATCACCTTCACCTATTCACGTGCTATAAGCCTAATATGGCCTGCAAATGACGTGTAAGAAACATTGAAAAAAAAACAAATATCTTTCATTTTTAGTATCTGAATCTTTTCAATAAAGTAATATGAACATATAGGAAAGAAAAATAGCCATTTCATCTGTCCCTAACTTGCCCTAATTTGGTGGTTTCTTAAACTTGACTAATTGAGATTATCAACCACTATAGACCTATGTAAATGTCAGAACACATGCCAAAAAATTCTACCTATATATGCTTTAATTTGACAACAATTAATTAATTTAGTTGAATATATGACAATGTAACCATTAGAGGTTACGGAAGGGACACGCATTTACAAGTTGTACCATGACATGTGCTTTATATTGTTGAACCCTTGCATGGCTTATGATGGTCCATACAATTTTGTACTAGTCGATAATATATTGATAAAGTGCTTTTTATGCATGTTTTATGCAGATATTTGAGTAGTATTCGAGTTATTTTATTGTTAGTTTTATAAATTTTTGATTGTACATAGTTCATATTACTCCGATGTGCTTTTATTGATGTAGATTGACCATTTGGGGCTAATTTTGGTGAATTTGGACCATGGATTCATGTCAAAACATCGGGAGTTTAAGGATGCAAAAACGCTCGAAATTCCAAGCCAAACGCGTCATTTCGGGGCCTTTTTGGTCCAACACGGCAGGGGGTGTCGGGCAACACGGCCGTGTTCACGGAGCTAAAAACTCGATCTTTTTGCACAAAAATGACCTCCGACACGGCAGCCGTGTTCCCAACACTGGCCAGTATCCAGACGGCACCGGCCGTGTTGGGAGCACGACCATGTTTCCCGAGTCCTGTGTGATAAAAACAAAGACGGCCCGGCCGTTACGGGCGACGGGCGTGTCAGGGACCTCTTTTTGCAACTTTTCTTTGCGAATTTGGGGAAAACTCACCAACCAACCCATTTTGGCCACTTTTGTACACTTTTAACACCCTATTTTTTTGAAACATGTCTCCATGTCCCCTCCTCATCACTTGAATACAAGAATTCACCAACCAACAAGGAAAATGGAGGCAATTGTTTAACAAAAGAGAGTACTATCAATGTATTGGTTTGCCTATAAAAGCCAAGGGTTGAAGTTGGGAGAGGCATTCATTAGATACTCGGGAAATATTCATTGTATTCATTTCATTAAGTAGAATTGGGATCAAGGGGTCTTGGAGGAGAAAGTGGGGCAATATTGGAGAAGAAGGCTTGGAGCAACATCATCAATCAAGAAAGAAGTCAATTGAGATTTTGAGAAAGATAAGTACACCATGTCTACAATACTTAAATCTTCTTGTGTAATTTATTCTTTGGTCAAAATCATGTGTAGCTAAACTCCTAGTGTTTGAATGTAATGAACTCAGAATGGATTTGTGATTAAGGTGTGTATGTTTTTAATAAAATCTTCATATTTTGTGTGATTCACTTATATTATGCTTCGTTCATTCGAATTGATATATGCGCAATATTGATTTGAAGTTTATTTTTCATCAGGAAATCGAGAGATTCATGGTGAAATAGAACCTATATAAGTGAAAAGAGTTGCATGCAATCCTAGATATAGGACGACATAAATCTTCTGGATTAGGGTCAAACCTAATATGGGAATTCACAAATCGTTATAATGCTGTCTTGGGGGTTTTAACTAGAAAGAGATTTGATTAATCAACCCGAGATTAGAAGTTTTTCGCCTTGAGAAAGGGTTTAACTTAAATTGGGAATTTCTACGGTCCACAAGACATGAGATTTTATTAAAAGAGGTTGGTTTTTGCTTAAGGGCTTACGGTTGTATTTTTAACTTATCAAATCACAAAAACATTCTAGAGGGATTTACATTCAAACACATTTCTATCTCTTGATTTCTTATTTTACAAATCTTTCTTCATTTTTACAATTTATAATTTGTTTTCCTTTTTCATCAAACAAAACTCTAAAAATTGTTAGATTAAATAACAAAAAGACGGTAATTATTAGTACTTACAATCCTCGTGGGAATGACACTCGGTCTCGATAATAATCTATACTATAAAACGATAGGTGCACTTGCCTACGGTTTTAAAGGTAGCTTTTGAGCCATCAAGTTTTTGGCGCCGTTCGGGGATTGTAATATTAAGAACACCTTATTTTTGTTAATTTAATCATTTTTTTATTTTCATCAATTGTCTTTCTAGGTATCTATCTTTGTAAGTCTTGGATTATACTTATCCTCCTTGTTTACTACGAGTGCATGCCTACTCGTCGCCGAATTTGGAAGTCGAGACCGCCGGTAGAAACACGTATGAGGAAAGTATTAGTACGGACCACGAGGAAGATACTAACGAAAGCAAGGATCCCGATATGGCGGATGAACAACAAAGAACCGTATACGACTCACGCTAAGTCGTACTATGGATGGCACATCGCCTAGTATCGTAAGGCCCATCAAAATTGCAATAATTTCAAATCAAACCGAATGTCATTCAAATGGTGCAACAATTTGTTCAATTCGATGGCCTACCTGGGACGAAGATCCAAATAATCATATCGCGAATTTCCTTGAAATTTGCGATACATTCAAAATAAATGGGGTCTCTCGACGATGCCATCCGTTTACGCCTATTCCCATTTACTCTTGGGGACAAAGCTAAACAATGGCTAAATACTTTGCCAAAGAGAACGATTACAACGTGGAACATCATGGCGCTTAAAAGTTCCTTTTGAAATATTTTCCACCGGCAAAATCGCACGATTGAGGAATGAAATCTCTTCATTCACTCAAGAAGATGACGAGACCTTGTACGACACTGGGAGAGATTCAAAGAATTGTTGCGGAAATGCCCACACCATGGCCTACCTATTTGGATGCAAGTCCAAACATTTTATAATGGGCTACTTTATGCAACAAGACAAATGATCGATCACGGCGGGGGGAACTCTTAATAACAAAACGCGGAAGCGCTCAGGATTTGATTGAGGGAATGGCCATGAACGGCTACCAATGGCAATCCATACGAGGTAAAACTAACAGTCGGTTGGTGTGTATAATGCGAGATCGGTAGTTACGCTCGCCGCACAGGTCGAAGCATTGACCCAAAAGATCGACGATCTAGCAGCTCTAAACCACCACCACCGCATGTTTTATCTTGTGAAACTTGCGGAGGATTGCATAATCATCGGGACTGCCCACACACAATACCTCACGCCTGAACATGCTAATTACGTTGGGAATCAAGCGCGTAAATTACCCAAGTAATCCTTACAAAGAACACATATAATCCCTGGGTGGCGACAACATCCTAATTTCGGTTGGGAAATCAAGGCCAACCACGACCTAATCCCAATCGATCTACACACGTCTCCCGATTTCAGCCCAAATCAAGGTAAACCTAACTTGGAAGATCTTATAACAAAGTTTGTGCAATCATGAGATACCCGATTCAGCGGTGGAAACATCCTTGAGAAATCAAGAGGCATCTATCCATAATCTGAAAACCAAATAGGCCGGATTGCGAAGATGATTTCCGAAAGGCCACAAGGTAGTTTTTGTAGGGTAATCGAGCCAAACCTGGGGAGCACGTAAAGGCAATCACCATCGAGTTTTCCACATGAGCATGATTATGCCAATGCCGCCATGCAGAAATATGTGGAGGATGACATGCCCAAAGAAAATCTCATGAAAAAGGAGGTTGCGAATACAAGCCCAAGATCCCTTACCGTAGTCTAACAAGAAGAAGATAGAAGGGAGGACAAATTTGGTAAGTACTCGATTCTTTCAAACAATTACATGCCAATAATCCATTTGTTGACCCTCATTCAAAGCACGTTAGGGATCTTAATGACATCATTCCTAGTGAAAATAAGCTTAATAAATTATCAAATGTGCGATTGAATGATAAATGCCCTTCCAATGAACTACCACAAAAATTTAATGATCCGAAAAGCTTTATTATCCCTTGCACAATTGATGGTTTACTTGTTGATAGGCACTAGCCGACTTAGGAGCTAGTATCAACGTGATGTCTTATGAAACATTCAAGCATGCGGAATTAAGTGAACTTAAACTATTAGGATGGACATTGATTAGCCGATAAATCGATTAAACATCCTAGAGGTATTGTTAAAGATGTGCTAGTTAAGATTGATAAATTCATATTCCCGGTTGATTTTATTATTCTTGACATGCATGATGATATAAAAGTTCCCTTAATTCTAGGCGTCCCTTTTTGGCTACCGCTAAATCTCTCATTGATGTGCATGATGGAAAGCTTACTTTGAGAGTAGGGGGTGAACAAGTTATCTTTAAAATTCCTTTGAGAAATCCTATAAATGATACTTGTTTTCCTATAAACTTGATTGAGACAAGGATAAATGATTCTTTGCTTGATATGTCTTCTAATAAATCCTCGAAAGTATGTGATGTTCAATGTGCAAAAGTTTCCCTGAGATAAATCCCATTTTGAGAATAACATGCAGAAAAATAGGACCATGAAGGTCAATTGTTCGAAAATCGATACGGGTGGCGATGTTGTTCAAAGAGATAAAATTTTTCATAAGTTCAAGGCTCGCCCGATTAAATCTTCACATTTAGGTGAAATGGTCCTATATGACGTAAAAGGGAGGCAACCCGATGTTTGTGTGCAATTGTTTTCATTCATTTTTATTTTTTATTTTATTTTCTTTCAAAATAATCACAAGTCCTTAGAGTCATTTTCAAATCAAAAAAAAAAAAAACTCTTGAACATCTTCTTGGTTATCCTAATTGGGAATATTTGAGATTTCACGGTGTTCGAGTTGTGTGTTGCTTAACTTTGATTAGGTATGAAGATGCCGTTGAAGGTCCCGCACCAAAACAACCCAATGATCACTCAACACCGATTCCACTATTGTAGTAAGGTCGTATTTTTTTCCACTTCTTTTATATCATTCTAGTTTCTTTGCTTTTTTTTTTTTTTTTTGAGTGTGTTGTGTGTGTTTGTCCATTTTCTTTCTTTCACATTGAGGACAATGTGAATCATAAAGTTGGAGGTGGGTACAATAACATTTTCGGAATGCTTGTATGCTTGTTTGTGAGAGATATGATTTTTTTAACAAATTGAATGTTTGCTAGTCAATAACTTAGCCCAATTATACCTACATTAACTTGTTAATTTGTGTTTTCAATGTGAAGCAATTGATTGTCTAGGATAGATTGAGCGTGGATGCAGGCAAAATTTTGATGAGATTTCTAACACCATAAATACTTGATGTGTTAAGGCATATACGACGATACCTAGCGCTATGAACGTCTGAGAACTCGTGATTTAGTAGTGGTTAACGAGTTGTTAAACCAAGCTTGCGAATAAAAAAAAAAAAGAGAAAATGAAAAAAAAAAAAAGAAAAAGAAGAAGAAAAAAAACGGACCAATCGAGGTTATACTCTCTATTTGTTGTTGCTTAGTAACTAGGAGCATTCATGAGCCCCATGTTTGTCTTTTTACGTAAAACGGCGACACGAATATGAGTATGGGAAACCACCCTAGGAGTGTTTGAACAGAAATTCAAAATATAAACCTAGTGGAAGCATGTCTCGAAAGGTCCAAAAAAAAAAAAAAAAAAAAACGAGAACGAAAAAAAAAAAAAGGGGAGAATGAATCCGCTTGACTTCTCATTCCAATAAAGTTCAAGAAGCTTGGAATATGACTAGTAAGCTAACTACTATGATCCATTGAGTTCTTGTATTTTCATAGCATTATTGAATTGAAGTTGTTCATAACTATCAATATTTGTGGCGTGATGATTTCAAGTCTCAATAATGCCCTCGATATTACGGTCTTTCTTCGACAATCGATCGCTTTGCAAAATAATTTTTTCTTGAATGGTTAATTCGGGTTGAGAAGGCTAAAAACTTGATTGCTTGTGTTCAATGTGTTGAAAAAAAAAAAAAAAAAATTTTTGTGTTGTGATTTATGAATCCCTCTTTTAGATATAATGTTTTGCTTGAGGACAAGCAAAGTTCAAAGTTGGAGGTGGTTTGATAAGGGTCTTTTTATGCATGTTTTATGTGTATATTTGAGTAGTATTCGAGTTATTTTATTGTTAGTTTTATAAATTTTTGATTGTACATAGTTCATATTACTCCAGGTACTTTTATTGATGTAGATTGACCATTTGGGGCTAATTTTGGTGAATTTCGGACCATGGATTCATGTCAAAACATACGGGAGTTTAAGGATGCAAAAACGCTCGAAATTCCAAGCCAAACGCGCGTCATTTCGGGGCCTTTTTGGTCCAACACGGGGGGTGTCGGCAACATGGCGTGTTTCACGGAGCTAAAAACTCGATTTTTTTGCACAAAAATGACCTCCGACACGGCGGGCCGCCGTTCCCCAACACGGCCAGATCCGGAGACACGGCCTGGCCGTGTTGGGAGCACGACCATGTTTCCCGAGTCCCTGTGTGATAAAACAAGACGGCCGGCCGTTGGGCGACACGGGCGTGTCCGGACCTCTTTTTGCAACTTTTCTTTGCGAATTTGGGGAAAACTCACCAACCAACCCATTTTGGCCACTTTTGTACACTTTTAACACCCTATTTTTTGAAACATGTCTTCATGTCCCCTCCTCATCACTTGAATACAAGAATTCACCAACCAACAAGGAAAATGGAGGCAATTGTTTAACAAAAGAGAGTACTATCAATGTATTGGTTGCCTATAAAAGCCAAGGGTTGAAGTTGGGAGAGGCATTCATTAGATACTCGGGAAATATTCATTGTATTCATTTCATTAAGTAGAATTGGGATCAAGGGGTCTTGGAGGAGAAAGCTTGGGGCAATATTGGAGAAGAAGGCTTGGAGCAACATCATCAATCAAGAAAGAAGTCAATTGAGATTTTGAGAAAGATAAGTACACCATGTCTACAATACTTAAATCTTCTTGTGTAATTTATTCTTTGGTCAAAATCATGTGTAGCTAAACTCATAGTGTTTGAATGTAATGAACTCAGAATGGATTTGTGATTAAGGTGTGTATGTTTTTAATAAAATCTTCATATTTTGTGTGATTCACTTATATTATGCTTCGTTCATTCGAATTGATATATGCGCAATATTGATTTGAAGTTTATTTTTCATCCGGAAATCGAGAGATTCATGGTGAAATAGAACCTATATAAGTGAAAAGAGTTGCATGCAATCCTAGAGATATGGGGACGACATAAATCTTCCGGATTAGGTCAAACCTAATATGGGAATTCACAAATCGTTATAATGTTGTCTTGGGGTTTTAACTAGAAAGAGATTTGGTTAATCAACTTGAGATTAGAAGTTTTTCGCTTGAGAAAGGGTTTAACTTAAATTGGGAATTTCTACGGTCCACAAGACATGAGATTTTATTAAAAGAGGTTGGTTTTTGCTTAAGGGCTTACGGTTGTATTTTTAACTTGTCAAATCACAAAAACATTCTAGAGGGATTTACATTCAAACACATTTCTATCTCTTGATTTCTTATTTTACAAATCTTTCTTCATTTTTACAATTTATAATTTGTTTTCCTTTTTCATCAAACAAAACTCTAAAAATTGTTAGATTAAATAACAAAAAGACGGTAATTATTAGTACTTACAATCCTCGTGGGAATGACACTCGGTACTCAATAATCTATACTATAAAACGATAGGTGCACTTGACTACGGTTTTAAAGGTAGCTTTTGAGCCATCATATATAAAGGTTGATGATAAATTAAAGGGTATTTTCGTTAATTAATTAAAATAATGGTGCTTATCCATACATGTCATAGAATTAATTGCTTTTGATTATGAGGGTGTACATGTTTTTGCTGCGTTTGTAAGTTTTTCAAGCATTTTATAATATGTTTGATTTTATTTTAAATTTATAGCGTTAAAGTGTTTTGAAAAGAATTTAAGATGGTAAAATTTTTAATATGTGAGTAATGGAAATTTAGGAACTTATACTATCTTTTAAATAAGTTTAGTTAAAAACCCTCTAACTAGCACACGAATGAATTTATTCCATATTTTATGTTAACCTCGTCTAATTTTTATACTTCAGTGACGCCTAATTTATCTCAATCGGGCATCATGGGGATTTGTTTTCAACTTTTTGTTAATATATCGTATATTTTCAACTCTAGTCGCGTCAAATACATCAAACGAGGAAGGGAAAAGAGTTTCTTTGGTCTTGTAATTTGGATTGGTATTTGAGATTTTGTCCTCTAAGTAGCCACCTTTAAATTATTATCAAATATCTTTTAAATATTTGGATATTTAGTCATATTTTGGATTGAATTGTTTACTTTTATCGTAAATTGCTAGCTATTATCGGTCGGTGGAAACATGTCAAAGAAATTGAGATTTTGTGTGTCAATTTTTGCGCTAAATCACCAAAATCCCTAGATATATTTCTTATACACGTGAGTACTTTTTTTTCTTTCGAACGATAGTATTTTATATAACAACTCAAAACTAAGATTACAACTACAATCGTAGCCAATGAGCTAAGAGCCGACATGACTAACTAAAAGCAAGCGGGAAATTGGTAAGACCAATTGATTCACAACAAGGACTTAAAACTACACACCCCAAACTAAACCACTCCATGCCGGAAACTCAAAGACTACTTCATGGAGATCAGAAACACTATTAAAAAAAAAAAAAATAGGGCACGAGCAACCACTCCATGCCGGGAAACTTCAAAGACTACTTCATGGAGATCAGTAACACACTAAAAAATCGAAATAGGCACGAGCAACCACTACATACCGCAGCAGAAAAAACGATCCACCTTCGAGTTTCGCAAATCAACTCGGGAAAAAAATACAAACAAAAAAAAGAAAACAACAACTATAGCTAAAAACGAGAGAAAAAATACAAAAATTGCCTCTCCTCACCCACTCTCTATCAACTTGCCCATCATCCACTTAGGGGCTCCGAGACACGATTTCCCGGGAAATGAAAAAATCGATTTCACCTCCGAAATGAAAAGGACCACCATCCGAATATCACAAGGACCAGCATGGAGGGGAGGGGGGGAAGGATGAAGGGGAGGGAAAGGGATGAGGGAAAGGGGCGAGGGTGGCTTTGTGGGAGGGGTGAAGGAGGGGAATGGGAAATAGGTTAGGTTTTTTTTCTCTAGAGAGAATGAAGAGAAAATGAGGGGAGAAGATTATACACAGTAGTACTCATCGAATCTAGTTAGTAATTATGGTGACATCACACAATTCTAGTCAAAATTGGCTTATGAAAAGACTAAATCTCTAAGTAGTCAAAGTTACATAACCAAAAAACTAATTTCCTTAGACAAAATAATGAAAGAAAAAGCAAATTAAAACTATGAGACACCTTACTCAAAATAAAAGAATAAAAAGACTTTGAGACACTTTACTTTTCATTCATTAATCTGATATAGCTTTTGGACACCCTGACTAATATATAGCCCTAATCTATCCCTCGAGTCGAGCCATTACACTTTTACATGTGCACGGGGAGAATATGGTAGTTGAAAGATATGAAGCCATTCTCATGGGCCGCATTTATGCCCACTTGAGCCCACTCACAACACTAGGCCTCAACACTAGGCCTGGACCAATGTTACTTCCCAACCATCCCAGTTCCTCCACTTCAATAATTGACTAGTCTTCAACAAAATATATTTACTCCAATCGTGAATCAAAGATTGTAATTTGTATTTCATCATTTATTACATGTGTACCAATTGACCAAATAAGGTACGAATTATATTTATGGTGTATGGGCCAAGTAACTTCAGACGACAAATGAACAAGTGGTTGGGCTGTAATGTCTATCAAGCGTTATATGGGCCAGCCCAACATGTCGAAATAAACATAATAACTTATATGGGCTACCAAAACCCATGCCGGGATTTAGTAATGACGTAAAACCAGTGCTTTTAGATGAAACTGTGACACATACGCTAAAATTTTGACCCCACCCAGTAAAAATCAAATCAATCTATTTTCTTCTCTCTCTGCGATCTGTGTCACAGGTACTGTTTAACAATTTCTCAATTTAGGGTTCATTTATTTTCTCATGTTTTATGTGGATACTTGTGGTTGAGGATCGGCTTTGTGCGAACCGAAATTTTTGAATTCGAAGCTTTGACCTGTGATTGTTTTTATTGATTACTTAATTTGATATTCTTATTGCTCTTCATTTTTTATGCATTGCGGGAATTCAAGCTGTTCGGTCTTTCTGGTGGTGCAGTATGGATTTTGTATCTAAGTACCAGGTAATTTTCCATTTATTTTATGGCTCAATCTACTGTTTTAAAGCATACTGTTGTATAAATATTATATATATATATATATATATATTTTGCATTGTTGATCGGGTACTGTGAACATAGTTTTTTGTTGTGCTAATTTCAGGTTTTATGTAAGGTTGGTTTTAGAAAACTAATGCTAACTTATTAAGATTGCAGATGATCTTTAATGAAATTGAGCTTTCTTATACTTGTATTGTGTGTTAAATAGTGCCGTTAATTTGAATGGCTTTTAATGCAGGGTGTTGTTGGGCGTGTTTTTGGAAACGAGAATTCGAGCTCAAATGAAGATAGGTAATTGTTTTGTGCCTAAATGCTGCATACAAGACGCAATGCACATCCCGAAAAATAAGCCAAATGGCAACATTAGTTCTACATTCATTTCTGAACAGTTATCAATACGGAAAAGATGGTTTATTGACCAAATTATAAATTGGGGTAGAGTTTTCAATGTTGGCGATTAATGAACTAATCTTATTTGATGATGGTTATTGTCAAATCTCTTTCTTATTAAAATTTTGGAGTCTTGCAAAATAAGTACTCTAAGATTTGAGCTTTTTCTCTCTTCCATTTCTTTGCGGTTTGCATGTAGGTAATATTTAGATTCTCTGGCTGATATTGCAACCTTACTGATATTACTAATTTGAAGGTCGCATGAAAATTAATCATGTTTAATTGGACTTAGGAAACTGCTATATTAATGTAATCTCATCATTGGTTACGCCTCATTAATTTCTGAAGTAGTTGTTCAGATGCTGAATTACCTTATTTTCATTCTTTCATTTGATAAGTTCACTCGAAATGTTTTCTTCTTCCCCCCTATTTTTATGGAAATATTTCTGTCGACTGAGAAGAAACACATGTATCACATAGGAGGGTTGCGTAGTTCTTTCGCTTCACTTGTACTCTATGTAATAATATGCACATCATAACACCTTCCACTGAAGAGGGGAGGCGGGAAACGAAGTTGAAGATGCCATCACCACGAAAATTTAATATCCTTTCAAAATCTGTGCAAACTGAATAATCCTGTTGTTAAGTAGTTTGATTTTTATTTTGTATTGTTTAACATGCTACCATGATTAATATATATTGACATTATAATTCATTCTCATGTTATAGTTATGTGGAACGCTTGCTGGATCGCATTAGCAATGGTGTCCTGGCTGAGGACAGGAGGAGTGCCATGGCTGAACTTCAGTCAGTTGTGGCTGAAAGTAATGCTGCACAGTTATCTTTTGGGGCAATGGGTTGGTTTCTCTTTTCTTAATGGAATAACTACTCTTTCTACGTCATCTTGACTGTCATGAAATGTGGTATCATTTGTTCCCTCCACTTAATTCTTTTGCAGGTTTTCCAGTACTATTGAGTGTTTTAAAAGAGGAGCGGGATGATGTAGAAATGGTTCGAGGCTTCTCTTGTCTTATTTTGAGAAATGTCTTTTTCATTTGTTTTAGCTAGTTTCCTAATAGAAATGTTATGTTCCTATATTTGGTAATATGGTCGCAAGCATCAGGTGATGAGCTTGAATCTGCATTATATGATTTGAACTTGAATGCGGATTGAATGATAGATATTATATTAGGAGATGTAACTGGGTTCAGAACATCAATTTCTTGACTTGATTTTTTTTTTTTTTTTTTTGAGTGAATATTTTGATACAAGTTTCCTCTGTCTATGTATTGTGTTTCCCCTAGCCGAGTTGCAAAAATTCAACTTTGCTATAGTGCTTACTTCCAAGTGGTCAAACCCGTCTCCTTACATAACACTGGTATCTGTAACAAGAGTTTCATCAAGTAGCTGCTGACCCACATAGTATTTGCACTGAAAGCTTCTATGCATGAGCATGTTGTTAGTTGAGATTGTCTCGGGTTAGATTAAGTCTGATTGTTTTCCTGCCCTTGTATCCCCAATGAGTTTTTGCTTGCCTATGATTTTATATTCAATCCGATTTTGCTGATGTAAAAAGTTTCTTTGGAGGTATGAAGGTCCGAGGGGCTCTAGAAACTCTTGTAAGTGCCTTAAGTCCAATTGAACATGCAAAAGCATCAAAGAATGAGATTCAACCGGCTTTAATGAATAGTGATTTACTTTCAAGAGAAGTGGAAAGTATCTCTCTTCTTTTGAGTCTGCTGGTAAGATAGCTCTATCCCAGTGTTGTAGAAGTGTCTGAACTAGCATGTATGATTTGCTAATTTAGTCCCTTTGCAGTCAGAGGAGGATTTCTATGTTCGATATTATACATTGCAGTTATTAACAGCCCTTCTAACAAATTCTCAGAATAGGTATGACTATTTCATTTTTGTTCGACTCTTTGTCAAGCAATTCTAAAGTTATGTATTTGGAGTTCTGTACAGGCTGCAAGAAGCTATTCTTACAATTCCTCGAGGTATCACAAGGCTTATGGATATGCTCATGGATCGTGAGGTATGTTGTTGGTATACTTAATGAGACTCTTCTTATTTTCAATTGTCTCCATTGATGTTAGATTGACAAAAATCTGTGTTTCTGTTCTCCCCTACACCCCCACCCCAAGGTCATACGCAATGAGGCATTATTACTTCTCACATACTTGACTCGGGAGGCGGAGGTGAATTTCCTCCCTATAAAGGCATTGTTGATTTAAAAATCCTTCTATCATATAATTCTATTTTATCCTTTACCTTATTATTTATTGTGATTTTCACATTCAGGAAATTCAAAAAATCTTGGTGTTTGAAGGTGCTTTTGAGAAGATTTTTAGCATCATCAAAGAGGAAGGAGGCTCTGAAGGCGGTGTTGTTGTGCAGGTGTTTAAACACCAAGACTAAGATTTTATGACAAAACTCTCTCTCATCAACTAGTGAAAGTTCTCTTTTACTGCATCCTTATTTATTTGCTATTGGAACACTGGTTCACTTGATTACCATTCATATTCTGCTGAATACTAGCCACAGAATTCTATTCATCTTAGTTCATTTACTTTTCGTGTATACTTAATCATCAGAGAAATTTTCTCAAAAAAAAAAAAAAAATCATCAGAGAAATGTTATCATCTGCATAGCAATCCCTTGCTTGTTAAATTTGATATGTTCCTGTTGAGTCTGTGAAATTCGCCTGTATGTGTGCACCTTCTAGTTTTTATATTTATATGCGTTCAGGTAACACTGTTTATGTTGGTTCTTGTGAAGAGTGCTTTTTGTGGACCACTGGATACATTCTGTTAATAGGACTACTTTTAATCTTATTTGGTGCTGCAAACAGGACTGTCTGGAACTACTGAACAATCTTCTCCGGAATAATGCCTCAAATCAGGTTTCTGCTCAGTTTATTGTTTGCTTATTGTTTTGATTATAACTATTTATATAGATGGATTGTCTTAACTGCTTCTAAGCTGATTCCAAGTGGTGTAGGTATTGCTCAGGAGACAATCGGCTTTGACCCTTTAATATCAATTTTGAAGCTTCGAGGAAGCACCTACAAATTCACTCAGCAGAAGGTTAGATATTAAATGTTTATAGAAGTTTCATTTCACAAGCTTAAGCTTGTTCTATCTGAACCTTGTTTTCATGCAAGTTTAGTTCTAACTTTTTCTTGTTTTTCGGATTAACTGGTTGCCAGTAGACCATTAATCTACTCAGTGTATTGGACACAATTAACTTGCTACTACTTGGAGGTCAACAAACTGATCCTGGAAAAGACACCAATGGGTTGGCAAATAAAACAGTCTTGGTTCAGGTTTATGGTCAAAGTTCATCATTCTATGTGAAAACATTTCTAAATAGTCCTGTTTGTGTTTTCTTTTCTAATATGTTTTAGTCATTGTAGAAAAAGGTGTTGGACCATCTTTTAATGCTGGGAGTTGAGAGCCAATGGGCTCCTGTTGCTGTCCGTTGTATGGTAAGATTACTGTTCCAGGACAATGTATTATTTATGAGACTCCAAATCTTGCCTTGTTTCAACATCATTATTATTTTTCTCTGTAGTCGTGAAATCGTCATTTACAAGTCAGACAATTATGGAAACTTCCTTAAATTAAAAATTCTGAGTTTGCTAGAGGTGTGTTTGTGTAAGTTTCTATGAAAGATTTTCATGTATATAAGATATTTTCGTAGCTTATAATACGAGGATCTTATTTGAAAAACCAAACTTATAATTAAGTGCTGTCAGAGCTATAAACTGGTATTTTTGTTGATGTGGTAGCTCATAATATAAGATCATGACCTTGTCTTACTTGGCTCAAATAGGAAGGAAGATGTGAAAGAGCTTACTAGACCATAAGAAAATGAGTTGGATTCTTCAAGTTTATTTTTCTGAACGAGCTTATTAGTTGTTGACGACTTATTGTTTGGAGATTAGTTATTGTCTCCTTGTTGACGACTTATTCTTTGGAGCTTATGTATTGTCTCCTTGTTGACGACTTATTGTTTGGAGCTTATGTGCACTCTCCTAAAAGGATATTGTCACACTCTGCACAGATTGTAATTCACATAAGACTATATTTTTACTAACATATGAATTAGCCAATCACCTTTTCTTCTCCTGCATATTTGTGATTACTCGTGTGGAATACATGTCATCATAACTGGTTGCGGGATATTTGTAGAATTTTCTGATGTTCTTGATGTTATCACTGTTCCAGGCACTCCAATGCATTGGTGATCTGGTTGTCGGCCATCCTAAGAATCGTGATGCACTTGCAAGTAAAGTACTCGGGAGGATCCTCATGTTGAGGCTGCCTTAAATTCTATCCTTAGGATTATCTTGCGGACTTCTAGCATGCAAGAGTTCATAGCAGCCGACTATGTTTTTAAGAGCTATTGCGAGGTTTGTTTAACTAGTCTAATCTTGAAGTGGACTATTCTGTTTTTTAGCAAGTTGGAAAAATATCTGTTGGATTCGACAATAGAGCTAGATTTTCTTCATCAGCATTTTTGTCTGATTTTGTTTGATCATACTTTTTCTCAATCCATAATATACCAATTTGGTACAATAATTGTTTTTTGCTAATCAAAATTTTGTATGCTTCTGATGTTGTTCTCTTGTAATTCTTCATTGACTTTGGTGAGCTGTTAATTTGGTACAGAAAAATCCTGATGGTCAGACGATGCTGGCTTCAACTTTAATTCCTCAACCACTCTCATTTCTTAATGCACCACTTGAGGAGGATGTCAACATGTCATTTGGAAGGTTGATTTTGTTTCTTCAGTTCTTTAGGGTTTCTCACTGTCCTATACATTGTTTTAAAAGTTTCGTTCTTGCAGTATGCTATTGCATGGTCTGATACTGGGTGAAAGTGACGGTGATCTTGAGGTATGCTGTACATTTCATGTGATCTTTTTATTTTTGACAAACTTCTTCGTTATGAAAAATATCAGTCTATGGGAATTAAGTTCAAATCTGTGTTTTTATCAGATGTTGCCCTTTAAAAAGGGATGATTATAAACAATGAGAGGATACCTTACTGTAAATATATTGTATCTGGGTTGTCAAATGATGTTTTAATTATGCAAATTGCAGTAAAACCTGCTATGCTGTTTCAGGTGATTCAATTATGCATGGTGACTGGTACTGTTTGGCTTGCTGAAAATTATTTTAATTTTGCAAAATAAAGTATAAAGCATGGATACTTAGTCATAATCAATAGGTCGGAAGTTTGGACTGTACTCTCTTGTATAATAACTTTACCAATCACTTTGGGGACATATCTTATTGATGCAGTAAGTTTCAAATCCTTCTTTTTACCATCTCAAAATGATGGCGGCAAATGTGGAAGGGATCTGCAGGGATATATCCCTCCCTTCCCCACCATACCTACATCGCCAAACAAAAATGTATAGAATTGATCCGCGTCTTTTGAATCTTCAGCTGTTGATTAGCAAAATATTCTCTTAAGGTTTCCCGAAAGAGTGCATTTTCCCCTCACACGCACGCTTTACCACATTGACCTATCTCGGCTTTTCAATTTATGCTAGAGCTTGTGGATTAATCTATTCAAGAAAATGCTGTAGTTCATCCTTATTTTTACTTTTTCTTTTCTGCAGACTTGCTGCAGAGCTGCAAGCGTCCTATCGCATGTTTTGAAGGATAACGTTCAGTGCAAGGAGAGGGTATATAATTCTTTCCTTGTTTATAGTATTTTTATTGTTTCTCTTCAGAACTCAAGATAGCAGAAACTCTTAGCAAATCGAGTTTAATATGTTTTTCGAGCATTCCACCTAGCATAGGGTTTGAGTCACACACGCCTCTTTTATTAGTATGACATAGAAACTGCTGCAGGTTCTTCAAATTAAAATTGAAGCATCTACATCATCATTGGAGGGTCCAGAGCCTTTAATGCACCGTATGGTGAAGTACCTGGCAATTGCCTCTTCCATGAGTAAAGATCGAAAAGCTAGCGCATATGGGGCTATGTATGTTCAGCCAATTATATTGAAGCTGCTAATTATTTGGCTCTTTGATTGTCCAAGTGCTGTTCAGTGCTTTCTCGATTCACGTCCTCATCTCACATACTTGCTCGAGTTAATTTCAGATCAAACTGCAACTGTGTGTGTAAGAGGGTTGGCTGCTGTATTGTTAGGAATGTGTGTAATATATAATAAAACCACTGACAGCGGAAAGAGTGCTGTGTTTAGTATTGTTGATGCCATAAGCCAAAAATTGGGCTTTCCTCGTACTTTCTGAAGTTTGATGAAATGCAGAAGAGTTTGCTTTTTACATCAGCAAAGCCAGCTCTTGCTCGTAAACCATTGACTCGATCTACTGCTGCTAGCATGTCTGAGATTGAAGATGTTGACGAAAATGAGTACACTGATCAGAAGAATGAGGACCATCCATTGCTTGTTAAGGTGCTTGATTCTCAGTTTGTTTTCTTCGTAAAAGGGTTAGAGGCAAATATTAGAGAACAAATTGTAGAAATTTACAGTCATCCAAAGAGCCAGGTGGCAGTGGTCCCGGCAGAACTAGAACAGAATAGTGGAGAAAGCGATATGGAGTACATCAAACGGCTGAAAAGATTTGTGGAGAAGCAATGCCTTGAGATACAGGTATTTTTGTTTTGGCTTATCTGTATAATGACATCATTTTGCTAATGAAGAAGTTAGTATTGTTGCATAGTCCCGCTTATACTTGAAAATTTGATCGGATCCTCTCATCTGGACATCATAAAATTATGAAGCTCAGGCTTCTAAGGAAGGTCAAAGTTGACAAAGGAAGGGTTCTTTAGGAATATTTTTTTAGGGATAATTACAAAAACACCCCTAAAGTTTGGGCTAATTACAAAAATACCCAGAGGTCTTTGAAAATTACAAAAAGCCCCTTGAAATTTGATTTCATCTTACATTTTTCCTGATGATTTTCGAAAATATTTCAAAAAACCCCGACATTTACAAAAATATTACAGATTACCCCCTTAAATTTAAGACAAAATGAAACTTGAAGGGGTTTTTGTAGTTTTGAAACATGTCTGGGTTTTTTTGTAATTAACCCAAACCTCAGGGTGTTTTTGTAATTATCCCTTTTTAAATGTCATTTGGTATTTTTCACAATAATATATTTAAGCATCATTGATGATTGTACTCACTCCTATAGAAGATTCTTCACTTCTAGCATGTCAATTAACTTGCATAACCTTTTAACTTCAACAGGACTTGCCTAGAAATTGGTTTCATTGTAACTAATCCCATGAACATTAAAGCTGTTTTATCCGAAGTGATTGTTGGTCATATGGTCCAAGAATCGGAACTACGATTATCTTTTAGTCTTATGATTTTCACTTCTTTTCTTTTACAAGGACCTTTTGAGTCGGAATGCTACTCTTGCTGAGGACCTGGCAAAGACGGGCGGTAACGCAGTTCATCCCAGCTTGAACACAGAACAAGCAGTGGATCAGAAAGAGTCTTAATTGAAACTCTCCGTAGAGATCTCCACGAGACGTCCCAAAGATTAGAAACCCTCAAATCAGAGAAAGCCAGAATTGAAACAGAGGCCTCAAATCACCAAAATTTAGCAGGTAAACTGGAATCCGATCTGAAAAGCTTGTCCGATGCGTACAATAGCCTTGAGCAGGCTAACTTTCAGCTAGAACGTGAAGTAAAAGCTCTGAAGAGCGGTGGAGCCGTGCCTATTCCGGATATCGATGAAATAAAAGCAGAAGCAAGAGAAGAAGCTCAAAAGGAAAGTGAAGCTGAATTGAACGATTTGCTGGTCTGTCTCGGGCAAGAGCAGAGCAAAGTGGAGAAGCTTAGTGCAAGGCTAATGGAGTTGGGCGAAGATGTGGATAAATTGCTTGAAGGCGTTGGAGATGATATGGGACTCCAGGACGATGATGATGATGACGACGACGAAGAAGAAGAGTGAGGTTCCTTTCGTTGAGTCGATTTATTTGGTTGCACGCGTTTTTTGTTACTCTGAAAATACATCATTGCCTGTTGTGTCTTGCTACTTGTACATTGGTTATTAACTGTACAGTGTTGTCATTATTTATCTTGCTGAAGTTCGGAATGAACTTGGATTTCTCAGTTCGGTGTTGAGTGGCCGATGTTTAGTTAACAATTTCGCACTCGTATATCCAGTCAAATGGAGAAAGCCCATCAAGTAGGAACTTGTATTGCATATGGGATTAGAACTGGAGACATGATAATGGGCTTGGACTAGCCCAAAACTTGTACACATTACTTGGCTCAGTCCTAGCCTCCTAGGTAGCCCAAGCTGGGCCTTTGCAGGCCATTTGCCATATACTTATTATTTTATGAACATTATAGAGTATATCTAAAATAACCCGGTGGCTCGAAATTTTTCCATGCGGGAATTATTAATAAAACATTTGAGTTTCCAGGCAACTGTATATAAAATTATTATTATAGGAGTTACGATGTCGTAGTTGTCACTCAACACGGTCAATTTTAAGAATTTTGTTTTTCTTCTATCCAACCATTTATTTATTATTTTTTTATATTTTTTTAACTGAGGGAACAAGGAGGAGCCCACAATAATTCGAAAACAGACACTTTCTGCCCAAATCATAAGCCATCCATCGTTTTTATTTCGCTTTAAACTCATAAATAAAAAATCCATCATTTATTTATTTTTGAAGTGATCCATCATTTTGCTTTAAACATTATATTCTTAGCTTTGTGATATTCTTAAAGCTGACGCCGTAACTAATAGACTGTGTTGTTTAATGAATAAAAGCTAATCTTGCTCCAAACTGAAACGATTTAAAAAAATAAGGATAAAAAAACTAAAAAAGTATAAGCTGGAAAGCTTGTCAAATAATAATTTCCGTAAAAAGAGCATCTTTTTCGAGGACTTTGATGTCATGCCCTCCACATAACATCCAACTAAAATTGAATAACAAAATTGAGAATTTGGATTTACCTGAAATCGGACATCACTTTGAGTCATTTGAATAAAAACAAGGGACTTGCCAATATCCTCTATCAAAAAGAAAATAACAGAAAAAGAACACCCAAGTCCAACTAATAAATGTACAATCTAGATGCCGATTGAATGACAATACAATGTCAATGTATTTCCTTTTTTATAAAAGAAAAAAATTTGTCACGCTCATCAGAGATCAAACCCGCCGCCATCGCAAAGTATCTTTTGTGGCGCGGGCGCTATTTCTGTGTTGGTTAATACAATGTATTCCTTCATATTTGAGTCTTTCATAAATCACAATCTAATTGATTATTGGGTATAATAATGTGTGTATTTTTATGTATTGCGTAGTTTCTTAATGTTGTTCACTTGCTCTAATTAAGTGTAAATTCTATTATTTTGCTAAATATAAATAAAATATAAAAACTAATTTCTGTAGGTCCAACAAATTGAATGCAAAAAGGAGATATCTGATATCTCATATCCAACTTTTTCTTGTCCGAGTAGATCCTAAATTTAATAAAAATCGTTCAATACCAGCCCATTAGAATCTGTTTTCAATCCCCATCCTTAAATAGTTAAATGCAGAAATAAAACGGACGTGACAAAATTTATTTAAATAAAAGTACCGATTTCTTTTTTGGAGCATGCGACTGTGTTCTGCAGTTCTACCAATAAACCAAAATACTGCTAATTACCATAGCACCCTTAAATAGGGTCCCCCACCGCCTCATTTTCATATAGTGACATCTATTCAAGTTATTTAAGTCGCTTTCATACTATATAATAATTTTCAAACCAAAATTGAACAATTCAAAAAAGTTTTGAAACAGACAATAAATGGTGTACCAGAATAAAAAAACAGAGTAGGTAAAATCCTATTAAATAACCAAAACAAAGGTCCCATCTTGAGGGAGAGTTCGGTTTTGAAAATGCAATTCTTATTTTTTATTGTAAAATAGTGTTTTATTTTATTCCTTATTTTATTACATTATTTAACTTTCAATAACTTTTATCAAAAACATATTATATATGCATCAACAGAATAAATTACAAGGTCATATATAAAACATAGAATTCAATTTGCCATATTCAGTGAAGTCCAATTTGCTTATCCATCTTCCCATCATTAATTGTGTAAATCTTTTTAGAAAAAAATACACATTCTAAAAAACTTTCGACACTAATCCGGTATTTCAGACTAGACTGGCCTGACGGGGACTAATTGACTAGGCGGGAATTATTAGAACATTGATAAAGATAACTTGTAGTATTGACCATCTAAGAAAATTTAAAATTAATGGGAAATCAATTAGGGTTTCTGCAAACTAATTAAGTCCCATGTGATAACATCGACAATCAAAATGGCTTGATACGATTTAATTATGAAATTAATAGAAATTAATAGTCATGCGTATTTAAGAATTAAGACTGTCTCGTGTTTTATGGCACACGCAATGACCAATGAGATTCTTAAACTTCACATTAGCTGCCTCAGAGAATCTAAAGAATCTTCGACAAATAATATTAGGAAAAACATATGCAACATTCTTTATTCTAGTTTACACTCGTCTTAATTGCAGATGAAGTCAAAAATTTTGGGCTTTCATATTTTACTAAATTCTGAGAAAACTACAGCCTCAATAAGCATATTTAAATACACAACTAGAACTAATTCAATTTTTTTTTAATTTTCCCTAACCTATAATTGTCAGTGAAATTGACAACACTGTTCCAAGAAATACGAAGGCGTGAAAATGAATATAACAATTAAGGAATATAGCCAACAACTAGTGAAGGTTAATAATACAGTTGAAATACTATACTTCACTAATCTCACCTTCTCTGCATAAACCCACATCTATCACCAAGCTTTTCTTGTTCGAGTTTATGACCCGGCAACAATTTCTTCTTGGAGACTGCCCAAAAAACAACTCAATAAATCAATTTCCAAATATAATATAAATCGCAATCAAACAAATTAAGTGTTAATCCAAAAGTCCCAACTAAAATAGATGGCACATCAAAGAAAGTAAATACTAGGAATACATTTGTTTTTATTTTAAGAAGGGTGGCAATTCCTGACCCGACAACCGACTCAAAGTTCCGAGAGAAACCCAACACGAACACGAGAAACCCGGATACGGACACGACTAACACAAATCGACCACGATGTTAACATTTTGCCTAAAAAGAATTTATTCAATAGGTTCATTAATTTTTGATGTATTTTAAGATAAAGCTCAAATCAACTCAAAACCAAACGCGAATCCGACGCGATGGCTGAATTGCCACCCATATTTATATGTGAAGTAAATATGAACCTCAATGGAGTACTTGTAATACCTTAAGGGGTATTTGCAATTTTGAAAGATATATGGAGTTTTTGTAATTAAGGTAAAAGTTAGGGGTGGTGTTTGCAAGTGTCCCTATATAATAATTGTCAGGGAACTATTTGGAAGGTCTTCTTTTGTCGGTATGAAACTCACCATCAAGTTGACCTTTGCTAGACAATTTTCATTGCGTTAGGTACATCACATGCTTAGTTTTCTAACATTAAGCGCTGAGCAGCCCAGTCTGTCGCATTAGTATTATCGATTTTTTTAACAATCACCAATTATAGCAACAAGAACTAGAAAGTATTATAGTTAAGCAGAAAGAGTTTTGCTAACAATGTGAAGAACTGTTAAATGGGTAAGAATTTTGCTTACTCTATCCCATAGTTGTGGATCGGGCTTTTTGAAAACTTCCACTCTGTCAATTTGAGTTGGATCAGCCATCTTCCATTTGCATAGAGGATGAGGAACACGATGGCGAGTGTACTCGCTCACCGTTCTATTCCTATTCGACTCCATTTTCGCCTCCGACAAATAGAAAACGAACGGCTTCGACAAGGATTCCTCGCAACCGGCCTCGTGTTGAAAGCATACGCCGTGTAATCAGCTCGTCGATACCAATTCAAAACGTCCTCGACGGCATCTCTATCTCCCGAGGCGACAACACCCCGCGAAATATCTGAACGGCGAACCCCAAGAAACCGTCACGGTCCAACCGTTTTTCTTGTCGTAGCAAATCGATTGCTGCATAAGACCCGCGAATCAAGCTCCATTGGAATTTTCAACCGTTGTAGCGCTTGTACTCGAGTGACATTCGGGAAAATCGGTTCGACGACGTCTAGGTGATGCAATGTCACCAACGGCGTCACGGGGTGTGCCGCTAGGAGTCCAAATAAGTTTCCATAAACATCATACTGTATATTTACATCCATCAAACAAGACTATATTAGATTTCAATTCTACCACTTCTCAAAACTTGAGACAATTAGGTAAATTTCAATTTACAACTTTTCAAAACTATGGCATGATTAAAGATTGCACCAAACCAACTATAATACCAACCACACTCCACTACCACCTTTTTCCACAGAACACTTGTGCAAAAAGATAACATTGTTAGTTAGGGTCAGTGAGTCATTAGAGAGAAGACAATGATACTACATAATTGTGTATAATAAACCAGGAAAGGTTGAGCAACAACTGGCCCCACATATCAGCACAATGATTTAATGAGTAAAAACAACATCAATGGAGTCCAACTACACCTCATTGGATTCTGGGTTTTTTTAGCAGAAGTAGGGTAAAAAGTCTACCCATTTAGAAGACCAACACATGGAAACCTGTGAGCTGTGTACTCTAATGACCCCATTTAAATTAATTGCCTAAATTTCCCAAAACAAATCCATAAAACTTAAAAACTGTTCATAAAATTTTGAGAATGCCTTCCATTTTGTTAAAAGTTAGAACTTTTCATATTCTTTTAGCTAAGAAGTAATTGCTCAAACAAGGTATCCTGTAAATAACCCAAACAAGACAAGGCAAATAATAAGATCTAACACTAACAAAAGGTCTAAAGATTTCAAGGACAATCTAACAAATGCATGTTGGCAAAACCTCCCCAAAATAGCTAATTCAAAACAGAACCCACAAAAAAGAAGAAACAGAGGCAATAACATCCAAAACCAAATGCAGAAAAAGGGAAGAGGCAAGGCAAAAACTCAATAAAATAAATAGAAATAAAAATTAAAAGAAAAAAATATATCTCTTCAATTCAAACCTGGTGAAAACCGAGTTCTTTGGTGAGTGGAACTCCGAGTTCAGCCATACAAGCCTGCATTCTATCATCAGAGCCATACAATCCAGGGTACCTCTGTATACATCTATCTTGTATCTTCTCAAGAGCCTTAGCCAAAGGATAGCTTATGGCGAAACCCCCACCGCCATAAGCCATCCCATAAGAAAAATAAATGTTCTGCAAATGGCTCTCACTCAAGCTCCCAATGTAATAATACTGATTATGATCGTACTTGTTCAAAATCCTCACCAAATTATCCGTCACGAACACAGTATCATCGTCCCCCATCACGAACCACCGCACATTCTCCAGTTCTCCCATCCTCAGAGTCTCCGAAACAATTCTCGATATACGAATCGCCGAGCGATGCCCCTGTTTGTTCTTGTAAGCGAAACGCGATGTGTCGCCTGAGATTCTCAGCTGCGGGAGCTTATCGCTTTCGTTTTTGTAGGTTTTAACAGGGCTATCTAGCCATACGATTCCCCGCATTTTCTTCTCGGGCTTCCACCATAGCTTTATGTACTCTTTTCTCTTGTTCCATAGCTTCGCAGATGCAGCAATGCCGAAAACTATGTGCTCGAGCCCTGTTTTGTCAGATTCTTCTTCCAATTTGTCCAATTGGTGGAGTGCTGTCGAAGCGGCACTCTCGAATGACGAAACTGTGTCGTTTAAAGGCTCGACGAGATGAACGGATTTATGAGGATTAACGAACATATCCTCATCGCAAGCGCTGTGAGAAGACGAAACCAGCTTCAATGTGTACACCACATAAGTAGCTGAGACGAATAAAATCAGCCACACCATTAGCTTAGGCAACGCTTTACCTTGTGAAGCGGCCACCGCCATAGGGCCCCCGATGGGCTCCTCATCGAATCCCAGATGAATTTCTCTTGAGCCGCTTTCATTTGCTTTTCTACTACTTCCCCAAAAAACCCAGCAATCTCAAAATCGAAAAACCAAACAAATTCCCGAAAAAACAAAAAAATTATCAAATCTCGCACTCTAAGTGCGAAAAATTCTTCGTCTAGCCAAATGAGGGCTGAGTTTTTTTTTTCCTGGTTCGATAGAAAAACACAGATCTGAGTAAAAGGGTGAAAAAGGGGAAAAAATGGGATTAAAGAGAATCAATGCAGATGAAGAAATGAAAAGGAAGAGCATGCACAGGTGCCAGGTTGCACACTCTTCTCTGCAAAAACCTGCCCCAACAACACACACACACACACACACACACACACCACCCCTCTTTTACAATTTACATGTATTATTTTGGCACTGTATACGATGCCTGAGCGTATAAGCTTCCTTTAATTAATTAATGAGATTTTTGTAGATGTCGATACGTACAGATATTATATGTATCGGTGGGCGGAGGTGGAAGGGATCTATTTGTGTATAAACACATGAACAATTTCCGGGAGGGGGTGGGGTGGGGGTGGGTCGGACCAGGGGATTTTTGATACTTAAAATTGCTAAAAGCGTGTGTTAGTAGAGCGAGATGAAACTGGAGAGACGGAATATAAAAGAGCATGAGTAAAGTAGGTAACCGGACCGAAGGGCGGCTCATTTATCATTAATAATAATCCAAAGAAAATGTGATTTTTTAGGTAACCTACAATAATAGAATGAATTCTTGTTTTTATTTTCTTCTATAATTAAACTCACATTAATCTCGAGAGGTGAGATTGAGATTTTTCATTAATTATTAAAGGGAAAAAAAGTGTTTTACATTAACTCACAAAAATGATATTGATGGGAAATAGAAAAGGAAGAAAAGTTGTTTGCACTTATTTCTATATTTGAAGTGATAAAAAAGGAAGAAATAAATGAGAACTGAGTAAGGAAATGAAATATAAAGATAATATATCATCAAAATGAAAAAATTGAAAGAATGAGAGATAAAGGCAACTAGAAAAAAATACTATGGTGAGAAGTTTTTAATTACATAAAGGGTAAATTAACTATTTAAGCATGGTAAATTTTCATAAATTTAATAAACCTAAAAAATATTATTGGGAGAATTTCATAGTAGGGTCCAAATTTAAGAAAATCTATTACTATAAGACCTAAAATTTCAATCTTCTCAAATCAAGACCCAATTTTTTATTTTTTTGTCAAATCGGGCCCTCTCCTAAATTACCCATTCTCACTCTAAGTTTTAGAATTTAACAAAAAGAAATATTAGTGTAATCTATCGTGTCATCTACAAAAAAAAAAAAATCTTCCTCTCTTTTCGATTTTTTCGCTCATTCTTTTTTTTCATACTTCATACGTATTGTCAATTACATCTAAATGTATGAAGCTAACGAGATGAAAAAAATATTAATTAAAATATTTGTCGGTTACTATAAAAATAAGATATCCAAATTATGAATGAAAAAGTAGTAAAATATTTTTTGGCCACTAAAAAAATAAGATAGACAAATTATGATTGAATTTTAAAGTTTAAAACAAGTATCGATTAGGAAAAAAGGGATGAGCGAAAAAATGAAAGAAAAAAAAATATTTTTGTGGTGGCGTGATAGACTACATTAACATTTTTCTTTTTATTAAATTTCAAAATCAAGTGATAACCTTAGAAAATTTTAGGGAGGGCCTGATTTGAGAAAAAAAGACGGGTCTTTGATTTGAGAAGATTGAAATTTTGGGTCTTGAAGTGAGAACCCAAAATTTGAGAGAGGACCTAATTTGAGAGAAAAATAAAAATTGAGTCTTGATTTGAGAAGGTTGGAATTTTGGGTCTTGAAGTGATAGATTTTCTTAAATTTGGACCCTATTATGAAATTCTCCCAATATTATTCTACTACATCGATTAATGATATGTGTACATGATGATATCACAATTATACATATGTCATTCATCCAATGTATGGAATATAGAGTAGAATAGGGAACGTGTAACAGAAGATCTCATCCCCTGCCAATGTGTCATGACTCATGAGGCAATTATGGAATTATAAAATTTTAATCAGAAACATGACAAAAGGAAAAAAAAAAATAGTAACAATTTTGTAATACATATTTGAAAATGGCAAAAACTCATATATGACTCTCATATGGGTTCCTTTTTTGTCAAATAGGTCGTGTTGACCCATAACTCAAGCCAAAATGGTTGTGGCAATTTTGTAATTATTAGGCTAACATGTGTCATTGGTTACTTTTAAAAAATATTAGTTTTTTCTCAAAAAGTATCATTTTAACTCTAAAAATTATATATTTTGGTGGTGATATTTTTCTTGCTTTTTGATACCTATTGCCAAGGACGGAGCCATGATGATTTAGTAGTGGACCGATATGCGAAAATAGGGTGGGCGCATAGAAAATCCAAGAAAAAACTATACAAATTATAACTATTTTTTTAAATCCTCACTATTTTTTTTAAAAAGAGGTTGGACCAGGGCCAGGTTGGCCAGGCCTATATCCGCCATTGCCTGTTGCATGGTATCTCCGGGACCGATGGTATTTTTGCAATATTAAGACCGACATAGTATCACTTTAGACTCGAAAAGTATTAATTATTATTTTTAAAAAAATCCACTTTTACTCTCGGAAATCATATGTTTTCTAGATCCCTAAAAGTATTCATTTTCCATAAAAATATTAGTATTTTTTGAAAAGTATTATTATGATTATCGACCAAATCTTGCAATATTTTTCTTATTTCTTTTCTTTTTTTCCCGAATTATGATGGAGAAAGTATTTTTGAACATGGCTAGCAGTCTAGCAACCTGTGTTGGAGTTCTTGTAATTATTATATTTTTGGATTACTTCTACATTCACTTTTTCCGCCAATATATACTTCTATAAATTTTGAAAAATATGGATAAATTACGAAGTGTGCGATTTTAATTGCTACTCTTTGAAGGATCGAGGCAAGAAAAACAGATTTTTCTATAAGTCTGCGATTAACTAAGGGTATATTGAATATTTTAATACATTCCTTAATATGTGTGGTTTTTTCTAAAAAGACACTTATTATGATTACAAGGAGTATATAGTATACTTCAAAACAAAAACATTTCATCTTCTACATAAAGTGACAATCATATTCATAGACCATAGTTGCCAAATGGGGACTTGATATTAATTTTTGTAACTTTAGGGCCACTAGCTAAAAAGGAAATGCATGCATAAAAAGGAAGAGAAAAAAACGTAACTAAATTTTATGAAAGTAACAATTTAGGGGTTTAGGGAAAGTAATAAATTGGGCATAAAATTACAGATGGGTGAAGTAATTATGGATGTGATTAATGAAGGAAGATTGTGCAAGTCTTTTAGAACTCATTGTAAATTGTGAATTCTGAAATAAGTAAGGTGAAAACTTGAGGAAGTTGTATGGATTAAAAAAAACAGCCCAATTAAAGTTAATTAATGCGAATTAGTAATAATCATGTGGTAGACCTAGGAATTGGTTTCGTATTGGGTTTGACCACCCCAGGTGGATTTTTCTCTATAATAGATGGGAATTATCTATTTATGAGTAGGATAAATCTAAATGGCCATAATATGGCTGGCCATAAAGACAAATTCATCATTTCTCTTATTAATGAGAAGGGTGATATAGTAATTTAATATTTTATTTGACTATTCTACCCTTCCCACCTAAATACCAATAACTCCACTATTTAGAATTTGAGATTCAAATTTCTCTCTCTTCATTAAATTATTCTTTTTACCTTTTCAAGAAAATAATTTGTTTAACAAATTAATTGATGGATTAATACTTGAATAAGAAACATATATTTCGGATGTACAAGAGCTTTTCATATGCATTGTCCCTTTTAACAATCAATACGTGAATCAAGTCAAATTAATTTTTAAAAGTTTATAATCTTTGCCATAATTTTTTTGAATTTTCATCCAAAAATCAATACACATAAAAATATCTTTAGTAGGAATATTGGAATTTAAAATATCATATAAATGAAAATCAAACAAACACTAATAAATTAGTTAAATGCTAAATTAAGTTTTGATTCTCTAATGACGGGTATAATTTGGCCACTCCGACAATCAAATTGGATTTTCACTTATTCTATTGACATCTCGATATATATAAAAAAAGTAACAAAAATATATGAATTTATTTTGAGAAAATATTTTTAAAGAATGAAGATATTTAAAAACAAAAAAATCCAAACATTCTAATATACATGAGCAAGTTTCTTGAGAGACGGTCTCACGGATCTAAACCAGTGAGACGGACCTCCTAAAGGCTCCATCTTGAGAACATGAACCATGAAAATAAATTTAAAAATAATAATGAACCATGAAAAAACAAAAATAAACCCTAAAAACATGAACCATGAAGAATAAACTCGAAAACAAAATAAACCCAAAAGATAAAAAATAAACCCTAAAAAAACTAAAAATCCTAAAAAAAAATCAATTAAAAACAAACCCAAGAAACAAAATAAACCCTAAAAAAATAAATATAAACCCTAAAAAAATAAAATCGAAAAAAACCTATAAAACTTTGTGTAAGGGCTCCGTCTCACGGATCTAAATCCAGTGAGACCGTCTCACGCAAGTTTTCGCCAATATACATTAGTTTCATGCAGATTTAATGTATTAAAACAAATCCAAACATTCTAGTCCAAACATATTTTACTCGTCTTCCAAATTGAAGCATTGAACAATGTTCAATAATTGTTCGTTTTCGCCTACTTTAATATATGACAAAGACTTACATAAGTCCATCTCACGGATCTTTATCCGTGAGATGGGTCAGTCTCGGCCAAGTCAACGAAAAAATCATGGTCAATAAAAAGGTTAATTCTCCACCAAAAATAGTGTGGTAATACCTTTTTAGAAAACGATATTAATTTTAAGACAATTAATATCTTTGAGCAAAAAATAATATTTTATTAATAAACATGTAATACTTTTTGATTTTATATATATTTTTACGTGAAACTAAAAAAACCTAATTTGTAATTTGCTCATTTCTTGTTGAGTGTACTATGGTGATCAAATCTTCTTAACAAATTCGATCACGTAAAATATGCATTAAGTTGTAATGCAATATGACTACAACATAAGTGACATAAGGTAACACCCAAAAAATATTATATAATAGTCATAAAATGTTACTATAGACAATAGGTAGTACTTTTTATCGTAATATATATGTCCGTGCTACCTATAGTCTACGATATCACTTTTAATAGCTTTAGTGACACTTTTTAAGTGTTTATTGTAACACTTTAAAAGTATAATTATAAAATATTACATATAAGTCTAACGTAGCACTTTTTTGTTAAAATATAATAAAAAAACATCAAACCCAAGACATATGCTATTTAGAAGTAATAATTTATACCCATTGGGCTAAGTTGATTCTTATTGCATCTTTTGCTTTGATTTTTATATATACACATATATATATGCTTATATATATATGTATTAAAAATTATATTATTTACTATATGTATTAGAATTATATTATACATTATAAATATAAATTTATATCATATATTGTGTATATATATATTATAAATTATATTTTATATTAAAAATTATATTATATCTTAAAGAACATAATAAAACTAAAAAATAAAAAATACCAAATAAGTTTGTCAACGAATTGATTTTCTATTGGTAAAAATAAAACGAAGTATTAAATAAGAATAATAAATTTATCTAGGGATTTTTTTTGTGGATATTACGACATAATTAATTACATTGTTGAATTCTTTTTAGAAAAAAGCTAAAAGAAAAATAAAATACCTTCATAATGCCTACAAATGATTTCCATCGATAAAATCAATGGGTATTTTATAAGTTTCTTGTAATGTCATATAACATTTAGCAATTGGTTATATATCACTTATATATATAATAGAATTAATAGCAATAAATTAAAAATTAACAAATAAATAATCAATATATTTTATTTATAAAACCTTAAGTTATGTTAATGCTATAAGTAAACTAACTAAAGTCTCGTATACAATAAATAGACAAAATAAAGGGTAAAAATCTACAAAAATTGGCATATATTAATATTCATAGATTAATATTACTAAAATATTAAAAAAATAAAAATTAAGAAAAACATTGCTCTAGTCTTTCCCTACTTTTAGGTATGGCGTCCCGAGTTATTTATTATTTTTTAAAAAAAAGTGTATCATTATTTAAACATCCCGGCATCACACATTTTTCAATTTCCATGCAATTTCGAAGTGTCATTAAAATATGTTATATTATTTAAGTAAAAAACACTTAGTACACGCTTTGTAACTATGTGTTTAATACTTCGAAACAATACTTTATTTCAATATTATATACATAAATTAAGTTAAATCTTTCAAAAATTAATTATTATTATTATTATTATTATTATTATTATGTGAATATTAAATAAAAGACAAAATAAGAAGGTTAATTACATATATCAGTAGACTGATTATTATTAAATACTTATTTTTAATGATGTTAAGTCATAATTTAATATAATATAAAATATTATATTTTAATTTTATGTAAAATAAATATAAGTATAAATATAATTCACATAAGAATATATTGAATATTATAAATGATTATCTTACTTTATGCTATAATCAAAGTTAAAATTGAGTTTGAGTTTATGAAAACGAATTTCGAAATATAGATTTACCCAATTGAAAAGTTATTATTAACTTTTGCATTGAAAACTATCACATTGATTTTTTTTTTTTGATCGGTACTATCACATTGATTCTCGATCTCAAGAATGTGGGCTCAAGGGAAAATAAAGTGGCACCATTTATATGTGTATTTAGAGCTACAATGGTTTAAGGGTTGTACAATCATTTCATTTCCTTAAGCATTATTAAATATTAATTAAAAATATTCTACCTACTTTATGGACATCCATAATATGGCCATTTAGCACTTCCCTTATGAGTATTAGCGATAATTTTGTCTTATAATGATTTGTGGCAAGAAATGTAAATGGTCTATTGACCTGGCCACAACGCAATTTTTTTTTTTTTTTTTTTTTTTTGAATGAATAATTTCATGGTAATAATTAAGAATTATAAATTACTACTCCCTCATAGGGATGTTTCGACACGTAATTTTTTTTCCCAATCAGAATGACATTTTGATTTCAAGATTGATGATAAAAGTTTTTCTCAAATTATCCTTATACTTATTAACAATAATGATTAAATTTGTTCTTTTTCTTTTCAAAACTATAGAACATTTAGTGAAAATTCAAACTCAATATTATAACCGTAGCCTAACTGGTCATATAGAGCCTCCTTGCACTAACAATTGTCAAGGAGGGATGCAACAACAACTCAATCACTCCCTCGAGAGGAGACCAAGTCATTCTGTAAGAGACTAACCCGCTTATGAACTTCGCCCCGCATTTGGCAACAAAAATACAACAACTATGCATAAAGAAAAAGAACACAACAAAACTAACTAGAAAAGAAAACAAAACTAAAAGACAATGACAAAATACAAGGAGATAATTAGCTAAAAAACAAACTATGAACAACCTCTCCTTCTCCAAGCAAGCCTTCCTCCACCGCCCCGCCCACAGTTTGCCACCATCGCCGTTGCCGTTGCTTTCACACCTCCACTGCTATGAAATGTACGACCCAATTTTTTTTCAAAATATATAAGTAACTTAATTTAATAAGAAAGCACATTTAAAAACGAATGAATAAGACACGTCTCAAACATAAGCGGAACAATTTTATTAATAAACCCAAATAATCCCTGACTCTTCCGTTGCGCCACTCTGATTTCATAAAATATAGTCTAATTATAAAATTTTGCGTCCAAATAAACAAAGTATTCAAACTAAAATATTGGTCCTCCAAAAATAAAATACTAATTGTTATCATTATCTTAAATTCATCAATAAAATAAGATTTTCCAAAAAAAATTCAAATTAAATAAAAATCATTGACTTTGCATCCACCACCTCCAATTCTCACTGGGGCTCCTCAACCTGAAAAGTGTTAATAAATATGGGGTGAGTTTTAAACTCGCTCCGTGGGGACACGTTTGTCATAATTAAATACATCAATAGGCATAATCGTAAATATTCAACATGTAATTTTTTCCTCTATAAAATTTTCTCTCGATCGGGTCGATTACTTTTTTATAGCACTGCGGGTACACCCCGAGGATACTTCTGATCCCGACACAACTTTTAAAAATAAAAGACTAGCATTCAATAGAAAATTCAAAAGCATTGACAATAATAAAATATTTCTAAAAATCAAATTAACTAAAACTTATTTCACATCCATCGTCTCAATCCTCGCAAGCTCCTCAACCCGAAAATTATTAACATCTTTCGGTCGAGGAACCCAAGCAAGATTAGAGGCGATGGATGCAAAGTCAATTATTTATATTTAATTTGAAAATTTTAGGAAAACTTTATTTTATTGATGATTTTGAACTATTGTGATTGCAAGGTGTTTTATTTTTAGTGGACAAATATTTCTGGATATAAAGTATTTTTATTTATTTAGATGCATAAAAGTTTTAATTATAGACTATGTTTTATAAAAGATGTTCTTTTATAACTCTTTTATTTAATTACTTAAATTTTAAAAATCGGGTCGTTACATGAAAGGACCAAAACAACATAGATTTGCTCCAAACTCACGGATCTAATAGCCGCAAAGCAGCAAAAACGAGAAAAGACCCGAACATCACTGTCTTGAAGGCTTCCGGCTGCAGAAACATGAGTTTCATGTTTGAAAGAGAAAAACTCATGTCCAAATCTGTAAATGAAACCATGGATAAGAGGCAGTCGGCTCCAGCCAAGACTGTGGGATGAGGTGGTGGTCACTACTAAAGAGTGGAGAGAGAGAGAGAGAGAGAGAGAGAGAGAGAGAGAGAGAGAGAGAGAGAGAGAGAGAGAGAGAGAGAGTTTTGGGCTAAGACTACTAAATTTGTTTTCTTACAAAGTATCATTTATGATTAATTATGAGTATATTAGGTATTTAATTCAATTCTTAATATATATATTTTTCCCCCTAAAAAGTCACTTATTTTAAATAGGATGGAATATCATTCTTCTTTTTCTTTTTGTTTTTTGTTTATGGGAAATAGTCGGTTCAAATGAATCAAACATGATATGATTTGGTCATCTTGATAGAATGTTTAAAATTCAAACTCGCTTCATATCCACCCTATTTGAGTCGGGGTTTTAGAACTATAAATAAGTTCAAGAAAAAATAATAAATAAAGGCAAAATCTCATATAAGACCATCTCATGGATTACATATTGTGAGACGAGTCCCCCACAACCGGTGACAAAGCCTAAAAGACTGGTATTTTCGTAAATATTTAAAGCTTACGGTGAGTGTGATTATAATTAAAAGTATTAGTTTTTTTCTTGAAAAATATCACTTTTACTCGAAAAGTATACGTTTTTAAAATATTTTTTCAGTAAGGCGGTTGCATAGTATCAATAGGGACGGTGTTAGTTTTGTAATATTAGGCGGTGACATAGAATCACTTTAGACTAAACGTATTATTTTCTACTCGAAAAGTATACATTTTTTCATAGTAATAAAACTAATATTATTTATCGTAGCAAATTATACACAACCTTGTTTAAATATCACTTTCTTTTTAAAAATATCACATTTACTTAAAATATATATATATATTCAAAGTAACATAATCGAAATGAGTAGTTCGTTAAAAGTATTAGTCTTTTCCCTAAAGCGTATTAGTAATTCTACAAAAATGTATTAATTTTTGCCTCGAAAAATATTAGGAGCCCCCTGGATATATTTAGGTTTTCCCCAATTTCCACAACCTCATTCTAAAGTCTTATATATCTTCTCTAAGTTTCCCAACCCATCTTTCCACGTAATTTCGTTTTTTTCATACATGTACAAAAATTTAACTTACCCAAGAAAAAAACAAGAAGTGTGTGGCCTCTCTGTTTAAGATTGATTTTTGAATGCGGGTTTTGTATGGATACCTATATCTTGCTAGTTTCTTCCCTCCGTCTAGTCCAAAGAAGCAATATGTTATGTGTTTGTATATATACATATCTTATGAAAATAGTGTTGTCTCATTATTTTTATTTTCTTGTGTTGGTTGGTTATCTTTGTTGGTGATAGCTAAGTTGAAGTCGCTTTTCTTGGCATGAAAAGGGTAAATTTCATGTCACTTAAGTGGGTAGCTAGCTACCTACTTGGGTGTATGACCCTTGAATCAAACACACACCATGTGGGTGTATATGTGTATTATGATCCAATGGTCATGAACCCATTTGGGTGGCCACCAACTTGGGTGACATGGAATCAACCGAGAAGAGGAGAAAGAAATGGAATAAAATGAAGGAGGGTAGAGGAAGAAGGTAGAGAGAGAGAGAGAGAGAGAGGGATAGTACAAGTTTTTGTGGGGAGCAGATTATCGTCTTTTTTGGAGGAAAGATGGTTGAGTTGGGTAGGGTAGGGTATGGGTCCGAATATAGGTATTGAGGATTTGTCTAACGAATTTAGTCGATATGTGAGACCGTCTCACAAGAGACTCGCTCACAAATAAATGAGTTCAGAGACGGGTCTTGATTTTTGTTTTCAAACCTCTTTCTGCATAAATATGTTTCATTTTAGTTTAGTTTAGTTTTATTACTAGAACAACACTTGTGTGTTACTCGAGATTTGTCAAAAGACAAAATTTTGATGTCATAAATTTATTTGTAATAGTTATAGAAGATTCAAAATACAAAAAAATAAATTCAAATTTTAGAAACATATCATACAAATCGTTCACTTCACATTTTAAAAAGCTTCTTTGTGAACTACATTATTTGTTCTATTTTCATGTGTGTTGTCATTATATTTTGGCGTTTAAAACTTAGTTAATTGTGTTAATTTATTAATTAAAAGGATTAAATAATTTTTTTCCCATTTTTCAATTTCTATACGATTTAAATAGGTGGTCAAATACTATTTATTTAGCTTTATGTTTTTGAGGGAACTTAAAAAAGCACACAATGTAGTTGAGTAAAATCACTTCAAGTTAAATCGCATGATATTTGGTAAGCAGCAAACAAATGTATGATTGATAAACTTAAATTATTTATTTATTTGTGTGTTTTGGCTCGCCAAAATGACGTGAGTTTTTAAATTTTAATTACATTGTTACGTATTTTTGCATTAACTTTTCTCAAATTAATCGTATATTGCAATGACTAATATTTATTTTTTAGGTTTTAAAAACTAGTGAATTATGCTATATTTACTAATAAAAATATATATCTTTCATTTTTTAGACTAGTATACTTATTTAGATTATATAGATAGATTGTGTAGTTTTTTTACCTTTTAGATTATATATGGAAAATATTAACATTGATAAATGTGAAGTAGTCACATACACATGTGTAATTGGGAGAATTAATGAGGTGCTGACATGTGTCTTTGTTGCCTTTTCTTTTAGTATATACGGTTGATATATTTATATGTTAAAATAATATAAGTTTTGAAAAAAATTAGTAGTAATGGTTTAAAAAATATATACTCATCCGTCCCAAATATATAGTCCAATTTGACTTTTCACACAAATTAAGAAATTAAAAGTATTGGAAACTACAAATATGTTAACTATTTGATTTGTCCTTATTTAATGAATAGTGTAAATTATAAAATGCATATTAAACAGGGTATGATAATAAAAGAATGGAAAAGATACTATTAACTATAAAATGTGGATTATATATTTGGGACACACCAAAAAAAAACGTGGACTATATATTTGGGACGGAGGGAATATTTTGAAAGGTTTTAAATTTGAATTGAAATAAATGGGTTCAAACCATCAAAAACTCAGTTTGGCACAAATCTTGATGGAATAGACCTTGAATTTTGGGTTGCTGAAATTATTTAAAATTGAAGATAACCCAAGTTATTATTTTCTAATTTTCGGTGCCTTTGGTGTAGGGTGATCGCAGTTCCAAAACCACTAGTTTTGGTTCTTTTAAAATGATCTGGAAACCCACGGTTCCGGTTCTAAAACTAGAACCCATTCCTCCACGATTCTAGTTTTAACCGAAACTATTTTTTTTATTCTTTTTTTAAAAAATAATTTGTCAGATTTAGTACAAAATAAAAGGAAAAAGAAAAATAGCAAATGAATTAGACTTAATACGCATAATAATATTAAATTTTGGACTTAATATAAATAATAATATTAAGAGAATTAGACTTAATTAATATTCATAATAATATTAAATTTTAGACTAAATATCAAATAATAATATTAAGTTGTCTCTGTATCCTATTAAGATATAGAGGAATCAAAATTTACGTGGTTCGCTTACAACATATAGTTTAAGAAGTCTCTCATGTGATTGCGAATATAAACATCATAGTAAATATTTAACATTTCTTCTATCATGCTTTTACGTAAAAAATAAAAATCGTTGGTTCTAACTTTGAACCCGTTGGTTTTAAGCACCGACCACCGACAAGAGTTCGAACCGTGTCACGCCCCAAATGGGACGCGACAACGATCCACAACTTAAATACAATAACCAAATAGTCCGAGACAAATATCAACGAGAATCCAATGAAAAGTAGTCTAAATAGCGGCGGAAATAAAATAACAAGTACAAATACAACTTACGTCACGATCCATAATCCATATTACAACCCGAAAATCAACAAAATATAGCAACTTAAAGTCAAAGGGTCCTACGCCCCGATTACACATAAACGGAATGGAAAAAAATACAAGAGTCCGACAACAACGTAAGAAAAGAGTCCAATCAACAAATGGAAGTAGTAAAACCAACAAGAGAGTACGAGGTCTCAATCCAGGGCGGTTCCGCATCTTCAACGAAATCCTCATCTAAGGTTAGAAAACAGTGGGGATGAGACAAGAATAAGTGGTCTTTTTATGCACGTTTTATGTGTATATTTGAGTAGAATTCGAGTTATTTTATTGTTAGTTTTGTAAATTTTTGATTGTACATAGTTCATATTACTCCGAGGTGCTTTTATTGATGTAGATTGACCATCAGGGGCTAATTTTGGTGAATTTCGGACCATAGATTCATGTCAAAACATACCGGAGAGTTTAAGGATGCAAAAACGCTCGAAATTCCAAGCCAAACGCGTCATTTCGGGCCTTTTGGTCCAACACGGGCGGGTGTCGGGCAACACGGCCGTGTTCACGGAGCTAAAAACTCGATTTTTCGCACAAAATGACTCTCCGACACGGCTGCCAAAGACGGCCGTGTCAGAGACACGGCCTGGCCGTGTTGGGAAGCACGACCATGTCTCCCGATTCCCTGTGTGATAAAACAAAGACGGCCCGGCCGTTCGGGCGACACGGCGTGTCCAGTGGCACTTTTCCGCAACTTTTCCATGCGAAAATTATGGAAAACTCACCTACCAAGCTTTTTGACCACTTTTATACACCTTTAACACCCAATTTTGCTGCAACATGTCCCCATATTCCCTCAATCATCAATTGAGTACAAGAATTCACCAACCAAGAATGAAAATGGAGGCAATTGTTTAACAAAAAGAGAGTACTATCAATGTATTGGTTGCTATAAAAGCCGAGGGTTGAAGTTGGGAGAGGCATTCATTAGATACTCGGGAAATATTCATTGTATTCATTTCATTAAGTAGAATTGGGATCAAGGGGTCTTGGAGAAGAAAGCTTGGGGCAATATTGGAGAAGAAGGCTTGGAGCAACATCATCAATCTAGGAAGAAGTCTATTGAGGTTTTGAGAAAGATAAGTACACCATGTCTACAATACTTAAATCTTCTTGTGTAATTTACTCTTTTGTCAAAATCATGAGTAGCTAAAATCTTAGTGTTTGAGTGTAATGAACTCTAGAATGGATTTGTGATTAAGGTTTGTATGTTTTTAATAAAATCTTCATATTTTGTGTGATTCACTTATATTATGCTTCGTTCACTCGAATCGATATATGCGCAATATTGACTTGAAGTTTATTTTTCATCCGGGAAATCGAGAGATTCATGGTGAAATAGAACATATATAAGTGAAAAGAGTTGCATGCAATCCTAGATATAGGACGACATAAATCTTCCGGATTAGGGTCAAACCTAATATGGGAATTCACAAATCGTTATAATGTTGTCTTGGGGTTTTAACTAGAAAGAGAGATTTCAGTTAATCAACTTGAGATTAGAAGTTTTTCGCCTTGAGAAAGGGTTTAACTTAAATTGGGAATTCTACGGTCCACAAGACACGAGATTTTATTAAAAGAGGTTGGTTTTTGCTTAAGGGCTTACGGTTGTATTTTTAACTTGTCAAATCACAAAAACATTCTAGAGGATTTACATTCAAACACATTTCTATCTTTTGATTTCTTATTTTACAAATCTTTCTTCATTTTTACAATTTATGATTTATTTTCCTTTTTCATCAAACAAAAACTCACGAAAATTGTTAGATTAAATAACAAAAAGACGGTAATTATTAGTACTTACAATCCTCGTGGGAATGACACTCGGTACTAATAATCTATACTATAAAACGATAGGTGCACTTGCCTACGATTTTAAAGGTAGCTTTTGAGCCATCAAATTTTTGGCGCCATTGCGGGATTGTAATATTAAGAACGCTTTATTTTTGTTAATTTAATCATTTTTTTTTTTTTTACCATTATCTTTCTTTTTATCTATCTTTGTAAGTCTTGGTTTATACTTATCCTCATTGTTTACCGCAGTGTATGCCTACGTCGCAGAATTTGGAAGCGCGACACCGCCGTGTAGCAACACGGAGGAAAGTACTAACACGAACCATGAAGAGGATACTAACGAAAGTAAAGATTTCGTCATGGAGGATGAACAAAAAACTATGTATGACTATGCCAAACCATCCATGGACGACACGTCATCTAGCATCGTAAGGCCATTTATTTGCCGCCAATAATTTTGAAATCAAACCAAATGTCATTCAAATGGTGCAACAATTCGTTCAATTCGACGGCCTACCTGATTTAAGATCCGAATAATCATATCGCAAATTTCCTCGAAATTTGCGATACATTCAAAATCAATGGGGTCTCGATGATGCCATCCGTTTACGCCTATTCCCATTTACTCTTCTGGGGACGGGCTAAACAATGGCTAAATACTTTGCCAAAGGAACGATTACAACGTGGAACATCATGGTATTTAAAAGTTCCTTTTGAAATATTTTCCACCGCAAAAGCGCACGGTTGAGGAATGAAATCTCTTCATTCACTCAAGAAGATGACGAGATCTTGTACGACACTGGGAGAGATTCAAAGAATTGTTGCGGAAATGCCCACATCATGGTCTTCCTATTTGGATGCAAGTCCAAACATTTTACAATGGGCTACTCTCGTCAACAAGGCAAATGATTGATGCGGCGGTGGGGAACTTTGAACAATAAAACACCGAAGTTGCCCAAGATCCGATAGAGGGAATGGCCATGAATGGCTATCAATGGCAATCCGTCACGAGGTAAACCTAATGAACAGTGGGTGTTTATAATGCGGATGCGGTGGTTACACTATTTGCACAAGTCGAAGCTTTGACCCAAAAGATCGACGATCTAGCGGCTCCTAAACCACCAGCTCCACATGTTTTATCTTGTGAAACTTGCGGAGGATTGCATATTCATCATGACCGCCCACACACAATACCTCAGTGAACAAGGCTAATTACGTTGGGAATCAAGGCGTAAATTACCCAAGTAATCCTTACAAAGAACACATATAATCTTGGGTGGAGACAACATCCTAATTTCGGTTGGGGAAACCAAGGCCAACCACGACCTAATCCCAATCTTGATCTACACGTCTCCGGATTTCAGCCAAATCAAGGTAAGCCTAACTTGGAAGATCTTATAACAAAGTTTGTGCGATCACAGATACCCGATTCAGGCGGTGGAAACATCCTTGAGAAATCAAGAGGTATCTATCCATAACTGGAAAATCAAATAGGCGGATTGCAAAGATGATTTCGAAAGGCCACAAGGTAGTTTGTCGGGTAATACAGGAGCCAAACCAAGGGGAGCACGTAAAGGCAATCACCATCGTTTTCCACATGAGCATGATTATGCCAATGCCGCCATGCATAAATACGTGGAGGATGACATGCCCAAAGAAAAGCTCATGAAAAAGAGATTGCGAATACAAGCCCAAGATCCCTTACCTGAGTCTAACCGAAGAAGATAGAAGGGAGGACAAATTTGGTAAGTACCTTGATTCTTTCAAACAATTACATGCCAATATTCCATTTATTGACCCTCATTCAAAGCATGTTAGGGATCTTAATGACATCATTCCTAGTGAAAATAAGCTTAATAAATTATCAAATGTGCGATTGAATGATAAATGTCCTTCCAATGAACTACCACAAAAATTTAATGATCCAGGAAGCTTTATTATCCCTTGCACAATTGATGGTTTTTGTTGATGATAGGGCACTAGCCGACTTGGGAGCTAGTATCAACGTGATGTCTTATGAAACATTCAAGCATGCGGAATTAAGTGAACTTAAACCTATTAGGATGGACATTCAATTAGCCGATAAATCGATTAAACATCCTAGAGGTATTGTTAAAGATGTGCTAGTTAAGATTGATAAATTCATATTCCCAGTTGATTTTATTATTCTTGACATGCATGATGATATAGAAGTTCCCTTAATTCTAGGGCGTCCCTTTTTTGGCTACCGCTAAATCTCTCATTGATGTGCATGATGGAAAGCTTACTTTGAGAGTAGGGGGTGAACAAGTTATCTTTAAAATTCCTTTGAGAAATCCTATAAATGATACTTGTTTTCCTATAAACTTGATTGAGACAAGGATAAATGATTCTTTGCTTGATATGTCTTCTAATAAATCCTTAAAAGTATGTGATGTTCAATGTGCAAAAGTTTCCACAGATAAATCCCATTTTGCGAATAACATGCGAGAAAAATAGGACCATGAAGGTCAATTGTTCAAAATCGATACGGGTGGCGATGTCGTTCAAAGAGATAAAAATTTTCATAAGTTCAAGGCTCCGCCCGATTAAATCTTCACATTTAGGTGAAATGGTCCAGCTATATGACGTTAAAGAAACGCTAACTTAGGGAGGCAACCCGATGTTTGTGTGCAATTGTTTTCATTTATTTTTATTTTTTTATTTTCTTTCAAAATAATCACAAGTCCTTAATTAGAGTCATTTTCAAAACAAAAAAAAAAAAAAAAAACTCTTGAGCTCCTTCTTGGTTGTCCTAATTGGGAATATTTGAGATTTCACGGTATTCGAGTTGTGTTGCTTAACTTTAATTAGGTATGAAGATGCCGTTGAAGGTCCCGTACCAAAACAACCCAATGATCGCTCAACACCGATTCCACTATTGTAGTATGGTCGTATTTTTCTTTTTCCACCTCTTTTATATCATTCTAATTTCTTTGCTTTTTTTTTTAGTGTGTTGTGTGTGTTTGTCCATTTCTTTCTTTCACATTGAGGACAATGTGAATCATAAAGTTGGAGGTGGGTACAATAACATTTTCGGAATGGTTGTGTGTTTGTTTTCAAAAGATGTGATTTTTTAACAAATTAAATGTTTGCTAGTCAATAACTTGGCCCAATTATACCTATATTAACTTGTTAATTTGTGTTTTGAGTGTGAAGCAATTGATTGTCTAGGATAGATTGACGTGAATGCGGGATAAATTTTGACGAGATTTCCAACACCATAAATACTTGATGTGTTAAGGCATATACGACGATACCTAGTGCTATGAACTTCCGAGAACTCATGATTTAGTAGTGGTTAACTAGTTGTTAAACCAAGCTTGTGAAAAAAAGAGAAAAAAAAAAAAAAAAATGAAGAAAAAAAAAACGGACCAATCGAGGTTATACTCCTCTATTTGTTGTTGCTTAGTAACTAGGAGCATTCATGAGCCCCATGTTTGTCTTTTTACGTAAAATAGCGACACGAATATGAGTATGGGAAACCACCCTAGGAGTGTTTGAACAGAAATTCAAAATATAAACCTAGTGGAAGCATGTCTCGAAAGGTCCCAAAAAAAAAAAAAAAGAACGAAAAAAAAGAGGAGAATGAATACTCCTTGACTTCTCATTCCAATAAAGTTCAAGAAGCTTGGTTATATGACTAGTAAGCTAACTACAATGATCTATTGAATTCTTGTATTTTCATGGCGTTATTGAATTGAAGTTGTTCATAACTATCAGTATTTGTGGAGTGATGATTTCAAGTCCGAATAATGCCGATATTACGTCTTTCTTGACAGTCGATCGTTTTACAAAACTATGTTTTTACTTAATGGTTAATTCGGGTTGAGAAGGCCAAGAACTTGACTACTTATGTTCAATATGTTGAAAAAAAAATCATCTTTGTATGTTGTGATTTATTGAATCCCTCTTTTTGATATAATGTTTTGCTTGAGGACAAGCAAAGTTCAAAGTTGGAGGTGGTTTGATAAGGGTCTTTTTATGCACGTTTTATGTGTATATTTGAGTAGAATTCGAGTTATTTTATTGTTAGTTTTGTAAATTTTTGATTGTACATAGTTCATATTACTCGGAGGTGCTTTTATTGATGTAGATTGACCATTCAGGGCTAATTTTGGTGAATTTCGGACCATGGATTCATGTCAAAACATACCGGGAGTTTAAGGATGCAAAACGCTCGAAATTCCAAGCCAAATGCATCATTTCGGGGCCTTTTTGGTCCAACACGGGTAGGGGTGTCGGGCAACACGGCCGTGTTCCACCGGAGCTAAAAACTCGATTTTTTCGCACAAAACACCTCCCGACACGGCCATGCCGTGTTCCCCCAACACGGCCGTGTGTCGAGAGACACGGCCTGGCCGTGTTGGGAAGCACGTCCATGTCTCCCGATTCCTGTGTGATAAAAAAGACGGCCCGGCCGTTGGGGCGACACGGGTGTGTCGAGCACTTTTCTCGCAACTTTTCCATGCGAAAATTATGGAAAACTCACCTACCAAGCTTTTTGACCACTTTTATACACCTTTAACACCCAATTTTGCTGCAACATGTCCCCATATTCCCTCAATCATCAATTGAGTACAAGAATTCACCAACCAAGAATGAAAATAGAGGCAATTGTTTAACAAAAGAGAGTACTATAAATGTATTGGTTGCCTATAAAAGCCAAGGGTTGAAGTTGGGAGAGGCATTCATTATATACTCGGGAAATATTCATTGTATTCATTTCATTAAGTAGAATTGGGATCAAGGGGTCTTGGAGAAGAAAACTTGGGGCAATATTGAGAAGAAGGCTTGGAGCAACATCATCAATCAAGGAAGAAGTCTCACGAGGTTTTGAGAAAGATAAGTACACCATGTCTACAATACTTAAATCTTCTTGTGTAATTTACTCTTTTGTCAAAATCATGAGTAGCTAAAATCTTAGTGTTTGAGTGTAATGAACTCTAGAATGGATTTGTGATTAAGGTTTGTATGTTTTTAATAAAATCTTCATATTTTGTGTGATTCACTTATATTATGCTTCGTTCACTCGAATTGATATATGCGCAATATTGATTTGAAGTTTATTTTTCATCCAGGAAATCGAGAGATTCATGGTGAAATAGAACCTATATAAGTGAAAAGAGTTGCATGCAAATCCTAGATATGTGACGACATAAATCTTCCGGATTAGGGTCAAACCTAATATGGGAATTCACAAATCGTTATAATCTTTGTCTTGGGGGTTTTAACTAGAAAGAGATTTGAGTTAATCAACTTGAGATTAGAAGTTTTTCGCCTTGAGAAAGGGTTTAACTTAAATTGGGAATTTCTACGGTCCACAAGACACGAGATTTTATTAAAAGATGTTGGTTTTTGCTTAAGGGCTTACGATTGTATTTTTAACTTGTCAAATCACAAAAACATTCTAGAGGATTTACATTCAAACACATTTCTATCTTTTGATTTCTTATTTTACAAATCTTTCTTCATTTTTACAATTTATAATTTATTTTCCTTTTTCATCAAACAAAAACTCAAAATTGTTAGATTAAATAACAAAAAGACGGTAATTATTAGTACTTACAATCCTCGTGGGAATGACACTTGTACTCAATAATCTATACTATAAAACGATATGTGCACTTGCCTACGTTTTAAAGGTAGGTTTTGAGCCATCGACGTAAATCTCGGTGGATGGGGTGATCGTGTGCAAGTGTGGCGCAATATAATTAATGTGAGAAAATAGTTATATGAAAACGCGTGAGTATGATGCATGAATTCACACACGATCCACAAGCGTCGTGATAAATATGTTTAAGTAATATACGTATACGATTTGAGAAAAGCGATTCATGGTCACACATGCACTATGTGATTGATCAAACAGGTAAGATTGCGTGCGGAAATGTAACGTCAATCTCATGCAAAAGGCAAATAGTGGTTGCGCACGGAAATGTAACGCCAACCAATGCAAAATAAGTAGCGGTTGCGTCACGGATTTGTAGCGCCAACCAAACGGGTCCGATAACTCGAATCGTGTGGATCGGACAACGATTCCTTCGTTCTTCCTTGTAACTCCCAGGCGGGGATGGTCCAAGACCGCACCTTATCGCTCCATAGGCAAAGACAAAATCCACAGTGGAGCTTGCAAGGCTCGGATCTGTCATAATCATGATTATACCTCAAGTACTACGACCCGCTTCCTCTTGGACAAACTCCGTCCCTCGATTTGCGGGATTAGGACGATGGGTAGGAAGAGTGGAATAAAGTGAGTGCCGGTTCCATCCCCGACGTATCCATTCCGAATGTGAGCTCGACACACCAAGTTGACTCAGCGGGAAAATAGTTATAAGTACAGCAATCAACCGCATCGAGTATTATTGATTCGGGACGATTCAGAATTTTTTTGAAAATTCGCGAGTAGCAATTTTGGCGTTGGTGGAGTTTTGGATGAAGATGATTATCGGAAGGATAAGCAACCTTCGATATCTTGAAAGATTAGGTGGAACATAGGTCCCGTTATAGATTCAAAATCGCAAGGCGAGGAAGTCGCTCGCGATCGGGTATTAATCGATCAAATTGATCCGATAAGTCAAGGGTTTTTGGAAAATAAAATATTTTAATTAAATCTCCAAGAGGGTGCAGGGCTATTTTAGTAAAAGAGAAAATAATTTGAGTTAGGTCCTTTATAAAAGAAAAATTGTAATTTAGCCCCGTTTTGTAAAAACCAACACTTTTGGGGTTAAAAATTGAATAAATAAATATCCCGACCTTGAAAAATTAAGAGGTCAGTTCCTAAATTCTCCAAATTGTCCCGAGATTCATGTTTTTAAAATTTTGATGTCGAGATTTTATAAAATTCTCACATTGGCCCCAAATTTGTAAAAATTGCCAATTCGGACCTTAAGTTTAAAATAATCGGAACTCACAAACCGGAAGGGCTTTTAATGTGATTCCAGTTGGAAACTGTCACTAAGGTTAGTAGGATATTGGGACAAAAGCAGTTTTTAAAGAAATATGTGTAGGTCCTTTAACTTTTGAAAATATCATTTTTGTCCCATTTTTAAATAATTGCCTTTAAGGCTTTTAGGGGTCCAATTGTTATGAAATTTGAACCTTGGGTCCAAAATATAATTAAGTTATAGTTAAGTTAGTATTTCCAGGTGCATGGGCTGCATAAGTCCTGGAAATTTCATTTGGGTCCTCAAGTTTAGTATTTTACACATTAGTCCCTCAATTTTAGTAAAATTATTTTCCAAGCCCTAACCACTTGGATTTTTGGAATACTTTTAAAATATGTCATTCCCAGTACCTTAAGAGTAAAAATTTCAAATTTTAAAGTTTAGGTCTGGTGCAGTTTTAAAAATACAAAGTAGCCCTTAAACTTTCAAAATTTTACAATCTAGTCCTTGAGCTTTTAAAGGTTGATTTTATTTATCTTAAAACTCTTAAAACTTTATTAAAATGTCCAAAAGTCATTTTTGAACCTGAGTACAGTCCCAAATTTCAAAATTTGTAGAGGGGTCCTTTAACTTTTATTTTCTTGCAATTTAGTCCACCAACTTTCCATTTTTATATTTTTAAGTCCAAAAATGAAATTTAATCAATTATGCTAGACTTTTCCAGGTTATAAGGCATCCAAAACATAGATTTTAAAGATCATACACATGCATGTCCAATACATACAAGAATTCATCAATTAAAATATTAAATGCATGCACCTAAAATTCAATAAATAGCAAATTTGAGCAACTCTTGAGAATTTTCATGACTTGATACATAAAATTGACATGCAATACATAAATTATATATATCTCAAGGCTCATGATCAAATTTTCTACATGCATTTAATCAAAACACCTAAAAGTTGGAAAATATTTTTCCACCCACCTTAAAATTGGAAATTGTGAAATAAAAGGATAATTTCACAATTTTTGGATGAGGCTTCTTAGGTCATCCCCTAATTCAAAAAAAATATCAAAATTTGAAGTTAGAAAAATGAGAGAAAAATTAAGGAGAAAAAGAAGAAAATAAGGAAATGAGAAGGACTACACTTTACCTTGTGTAGTAGGTGTTTGGAGACTAGTTGAAGCTTAAAATTGGAAATTTTGGTTCAATTCTAAAATCACCTAAGGTCAGCCCCTATTTCTCAAAAATGAAAAAAGGGTGTTAAAATTTGAAAAAATAGAAAGAATAGGGAAGAAAGGGGTCTAGCAGTACCAAGACTCAATTCTTACCTTGTAGTCCAAATTGTTCTACTAGTTGTTCTTCAAGTTTAAAGTCCTTCTTAAAAAATGTTGTCAAGCTCTAATCTTCAAGGTCTTCTAAATGTACCTCCAAACCAAATTCAAACTTAAGTTAAGAAGGTGGAAGAGATGAACTATGTGATATCAAAAATGGATTGAAGATAAAATTTCTTACCTTGGTATAGTGATGGTTCGATTTTTATGGAGTATAAGGAGAAAATTGTTGAAATCTTTCTAAGTATAGAAGAAGAAAGTAAGAAGAAGAAAGTAGAGAGAAGTTGGGAGTTTTTGGAGAGAAGGAGGAGGATTTTGCTTGAGAGTGAATGTGTTAGATGAAAAATGAGATGAATTTTTGACACAAAAATGGCCATATGGCCGTCCACTTCAAGGAGAGGGGAGGAATTTTGTTCAAATTGTGTCTTGCATTTTGCATCATGCATGGGAGACAATTTGAAGGTCAAAGGTATGGGCAAGACTTGGTTTGAATGGAATGTTGGAAGACTTCCAACATGTTGGCAAAAATATTATTAAAGAAATAATATAAGAGATGATGTGTATAATGTTTGAATTAATGTTATAATTATACACAAGATGACTAATATAAGGTGTAGGTGTAGAAGAGTTGGATGATATTTTTACTCCAAAAATATCCATGTTGGTCGTAAATCCATACTAAGGGCAATTTGGTAATTCCATATTTTTTTTTGTCCCAAATTTGATGATAATAGATGAAATATATCAATCTCCAAAATAATTAGTGATTTCCTTGATCACTTATAAGTCTCATGATCACTTAATCTAAATCAAAATCTTAATTCTATAAGGTAAAAGTCTCTAAAATAAATAGTTTCTTAAAATTCTAAGGTGACTAATAAATACAAAAATAGTAATAATGATCAATCAAGTGATCATAAATGAGGAATAGAATTAATAAAGATCATGATCACAAGTAATTAAGTGAAATAAAATAAAATACAAAATGTATATATTATTAATAATTACCCGTCAAAATGACGCGGTAAAATAGTCGATCAAAAGTATAAACGATAATAAGGATCAATTAATAGCTCGGAAAAATCGGGGCTTCACAAACCGGGATTCAACGGTTTTTAGACCAAGAATCGGAACTAACTTACACGGTTCCGATTCCAATTTTGGAACTCAGTTCTAGTCAATGGTTCCCAAAAGTACTATTGACCACGATTCTGATTTTAGTTTGGAATTCGGTTTCATTTGGCCACTCCTACTTTGGTGGGTTTTTAGTGAAGTGGTTGAATTATTGAAGTAAATGAATGGCATGTTTAATTATCAATGCTTTAAAACTGTACTTTATAGGACTGCAATTAATTTCTCTATTGACTCTTCATTAGAAAAAAAAATCATGATTCTTTTATTTTATTTTATTTTTCTATACTAGAATGAAAATTGAATTAATTACATGTAAAGCATGTGGATTATGAATATTAAATATTTGAGTTGTCATACTATGGTCAAGGTCTACCGACATTAGTCTTCAATTATTTGAACATTAATGGACAAAAATAGCGTAATAAAGGTGCACATTGTTGATAGTACACGTAGGCCCTTAAAAAATCTAAGTCTAGATTCATCACCAAAATTCCTTAACAAACCTTTGATAGTTTGATTCATAATTTTTTGTCATTGAGATTAATACCGTATGGCCTAAGGTATGGATATGTAAATTTTCTTAATAACGAATGTACATCTTATTCACCATAAATGTGGATAAAAGTTTTATTGACGTGATTATTAATTTCGTTTTATCGTATTGCTCACCTTTTGTTGTATTGATTATGGTTTGAATCCTGAGTTTTCAGTTTATTTGATCCCGTCATCTCCCTCCCTCCCAACTTATTAAAAAAAATACATTGAAGGTGTTCATAATTATAAATGTACAAAAGAATGTTGTGTATATTAATAACTGGTTATAATTCACAGTAATTTTTTTTTAATGTTTTTGTATGTGTGTGTTTATATTGATAGAATTTAATTTATGTAATTGGGAAAATCAGATATTACAAAATATTATTCCCTTCCTATCTATGGCTTTGTTTTCCCCAGCTCGTACCTGTATTATTTTTGCCTGTTCTGCATATTAGTGCGTGTCTCAAACACACCCACTAAGCAAAATGTGGGGTTTTCATCCAATGTATCAAAAAAGTTTCCTTTTAAATAATCTTAATAAATACTACATAAATAATCAAAGCTAGATAAATACTCAAAACATTTTGTATATAACCTTGGGACTTGAGCCTTAATACTTAGAAAAGATAAAATTGATAAATCCATTATTATTAATTAATATATATAGTAATTCCATTCACAATTCGTTAGATTTCATCAAACTCTACAAATTGTTGATGCGAAATAGAATGACAAACTATAGCTCCATGTGAAGCTAGTGCTTGTAGGACAAATGGTCATCTCACCCAATCGAGTAGGATCTTTCCGGTCAAGACCAAATAGCCTAGCCAACCGAGATGATTTGAAACCTTGAAGCAAAGTTTGGCAAGATGAGTCGGAAATGTTAACGACGACCCATATAAAATTTCGATGAGATCCAGCAGACAAGATACACCCGCAAGTTTGTCAATATAGACCTAACTAATGATTGTTGTCTCACTAGTTTTACTAGTATAAATAGAACTCATTCATTGTTATAAAATGGCTTTTGGCAAACACATTAAATACTCAGTAATAAATACTCTTGGCAATCGATTGAAGAGTACTTTCAAATTTGACCTCATCAATAAAATACACAAAAATTTCAATTTATTTTTTTCCACAGCTTCTTTGTTTATATTATATCAATTCTAATTACTAACCCTTTATAAGGGTGTCAACCAATAACCCTATATTTTTCGGTTTATTTGAAATTTATCTCATCCCTCAACCACCAAGCGTATTGAAAAAATATCAATTCTAATCACACCACGCGTTAACAAAAATAATACAGCTTAAGAGTAGAAAATTACCTCATTTAAAATATAAATTATTAAAAAAGGAGATACTTAAGGTCAATCAAGTTGAAAGGTAAAAGGTTCACATAAATAGAAAAAAAAAAAACCAATAGGTCTGATTTGACATATTGACATGAACCCATTATTTTTCCTTTTATTTTCTTTTTCATATTTTGACATGGTGTCTTAAATGATAAATCATAAAATTGGTTGTCGGTGCTGTGAAACTAATTTTTGGGCTGGCACATGTTTTTTACAGCCATACATTTAAGGGCAGTAAACTGTTCCCTCACTGGCCACCATTTCAAGCCTAACATTTAATATTGGCTATTTTGCACGACACGTACTTACTTAAACATGAAAATTTTAACGTGAATGCATTTAATTTCTTTAAAACTACTAGGTTTATTTGAATGGGGAATAAAAAAATATAATTATTGCATTTAATATAATACTAATCTTCATGTTTCTCCCTTAGATTTACGCTACCACTTTAGCCTCGTTTTTGTCGAAAAACAATCAATTCTCATTTAATTTGTGGGCCTTCATATTATTATTTCCAAGCAAGTATTCATCCATGCCATAGCCACATATTTTTGGTTTTCCTTTTTACTTTGTTAGTGGTGTTTTTCTTGTTTAATGAACAGATATTTTTGAAAAACAAATATCCAAAATAATTATATTATCATGTAACAACAAAAAAGAATATAGTAGCATTTGTGGATAAAGTAGTATTATCCATGGAAATGACAGTATAAACAGACAAATATTTGTACGATAAAATTAGCTTTTTGTGACATGAAAGGTTTAAAGTATCATTAATAAAATTAAAAGTAGATTTCCTTTTTAAAAAAATTAAAATGTAGATCTTGTCATGTAAAATTGTGGCTTCATTTCATATCCATATAAGAGTACAGGCCCATTTAAGACTGAACAGATTTAAAAAGTAGGCCTGAAGGAAAGCCAGTTCTGCAAGTATTGGGCTTCTATAACGTACTGTCTTGAGCATAACTGGTTCCTTTTTGGGCCCACCTGGACCACTTTATTAATGACACATTTCGCTGACTAGTCTATAAAAGTTCAAAACCAGTTTGAATCTTGATTATCGAAGCCCCAAAAAAAAAAAAATGGAAAAGAGAATTTGCAGTTTTAGTAGGAATTATTTTGTTTATTGATTTGGTAAACCTGTCAGTCATTTAATTATAGCCAATTCTGTTAGTTAATATAATCGAGCTCTATATAATCAAGGATTAGGTCAATTATTGATTGGGACGATATATCGTCTAATTTTTACTGAGAGTACGATATAGTGCTCTATTTAACATTGGGCACGACTTATATATCGTGCCTTATTTAAAATTGAGCACGAATATTGGGCACGATATATCGTGCCTAATTTTTATGAAAGACGATATCGTGCCCTATTTAAAATTGGGCATTTAATATTGACGATATATCGTGCCTAATTTTAATCGAGGCACGATATCATGCTCTATTTAAAATTAGGCACGATAAATCATGTCTAATTTTAATCGAGGCACAATATTGTGCTCTATTTAAAATTGGGCACGAATATTGGGCACGATATATCGTGCCTAATTTAACTCGAGGCACGATATATCGTGCCCCATGAGAGAAAGCAAATGGGGAAGAATCGTATGTATGTATGTATTTAAAAAGAGAGAGAAATACAACTTACCTACTTTAAAGGCTTGCATTTAAAGCCTCAAGGGTATTGTGGTAAAAGAAACCCAAAAGTGGGTAGAAAACTATGTTTTTTATCCTACATGTCAAAAAAGTCTCTCTTCTATCTCAAGTGGGTAATTCCCACCATTTGCTCTAAAATTTTCAATGCCATAGGTTTTTATTGTTGGGCTGCGTTTGGGTTATAGGATCGGGCTCAATTTATTATATGACTCAACCTCGACCCAATATTTTGTATCAAGTATCTCGGACCCATGATAGATTATGAGCCTTTCAGTAAATCGGAAGAAAATGAGATCATACAAATGGGATGACAAGATGATGGATTCAACTAAAGGAATAGTACACAAAGGACCTTAGCTCATTGAGAGAAAATTGTTCCAACTAATTTAGATTCTCTCTCGATTTTTATTCTTTCACGACATTGTTTTCGCCTCTCAAAGACACATGTACATAAGTAGGAGTACTCATTAGCTAATGATTGATTTGTACAGACTTTTATCTCTCCAATTACTCAATACAATGAAGGAGCTCATTTCTTCCTTTTCACTGTTTCATTCAATCGTATGCTTGGTTTTTTGGTTTTTAATATGGTATCGAGAGAACATCAGGTTGATAAAGGTTTTTCCATAACTCTTGATTCATCTAGCTCCATCTCCTTCTAGCTTATTTTTTTTTCCAGTTCTTTCTTCCTTCCCCTGCATACTCTGCTCCTTTTTGTGGCCTGCTCTCCATCTGTTTGATTTTTTGTCACCTCAAAATCACTAGCTATGTCTCGATGAAATCGACCCTCAAGTGTAGATGCTACCATTTCAGTGCTACTCGAATATGAGCTCATCACTTTGCCTCTCCCACTGAAGATCCCAACAATCCCTTCTTTCTCCCTCCCTCTGATAATTCACACACTATTGAAATCAAACCCCCTCTTGATGGCACCAATTATACAGCCTGGAGTCGTGCCTTTTCTCTTAGTATTTCAGTCAAAAATAAACAAGGCTTCCTGGATGGTTCCATTCCTGTGCCTGACTTCAGTGATCCTCTTTACATACCTTGGCTTAGATGCAACAATCTTATTCTCACTTGGCTCATTAACTCTGTCACTAAGGATATTGCATCCTCTATCATTCTGCAAAAGAGGTTTGGGAGACACTCAAAACTAGGTACTCACAACCTGATAGTGTGAGAATCTATCAACTTCAACAAAAGCGAGTTCTCGCTTCTTAAGGATCTTCCTCCATCTCTCGATTATTTCACTTCTCTAAACACTATGTGGGAGGAACTTAGGAATTACGGGCCTTTTCCCCACTGCACTGTGGCTTATGCACCTGTCAAGTTCAGCTATCATACTACACTTTTAAATTTCTAATGGGGCTCAAAGATTCATATGAGAGCACTAGGGGCGATTCTTCTCATGAATCATATCCCTTCCTCGACACGATTTATGCCATGCTTCTTCAAGAGGAGAGACAACGGAGGCCAACCTTTCACTCTTTCCGCCCACGAGAGTTTCGCATTGGTTGTATCCTCTCAACAACCCAAAATAAAGCTCAAACTTGATGTTGTTTTCCAAAGATTGTGGGAAGCCAGGACACACTATTGATAAGTGTTTTAATCATTGGTTTTCCACCCAATTTTAAATTTACTAAAGGCAAGAATGCCCCGGGAACCACCATGGTCCTCCTTATCTAGCCAACAGTGTTCACACTCCAACAGAGGTACCTCATTCTTCTCATGAAAATACCACCCTCTTTTGCTTCACTCGGCATCAAGTCCGAAGCTTATGGCACTCCTCAATGGTGACAATCTGCACCGCTCAATCCTCTCGGCTATCGGGAATCTCCTCCAAATCATTTTTCTAATATGGCAGGATCATTCTTCGAGGATGATGATTGGACTTGCTAGAGCATCACAAGGTCTTTACATACTTCCCACCACAAAGAATCTTTGGTGGGCAACCATCCCCTCATCTATAGTTTTCTCGGTTTTTCACAACCAGGCACAACAATCTAGCCTATGGCATAAAAGACTCGGTCATCTATCCTATCCAGGCTTAAACTTATAGAGAACATAGGCTCTAATGTCAAAATTCCTTTAATAGATGATTGTACTATCTGTCATATGGCTAAGAAGAAAAGAAAAAGTTTTCCTAATCACTTGTCATCCTCTACTTTACCTTTTGCTCTTATTCATTGTGATGTTTGAGGGCCTTATGCACATGCCTCTTTGAAAGGGCACCATTATTTTTCTTACTATTGTTGATGATTTTACTAGAACTACTTGGACTTATCTAATGAAAACTAAATCAAAACACAATTAACTTTACAGAATTTTGTCCATTTAATATTTACTCAATTCAATATCAAAATTAAGATCATTCGACCGACAATGGTCTTGAAGTTCATATGCCTAGTTTTTATGACTCTCAAGGTATCATTCATCAAAAATCTTGCCCCTACACACCTCAACAAAATGGTATAGTCGAGAGGAAACATCAACATCTTCTCAATGTTGCTAGGTCTTTGCCTTTTCAAGCTTCTCTACCAATTTATTTCTGGGGTGATGCTGTTTTAACAACAACTTACTTAATCAATCGAACTCCCACCCATGTCTTACAAAATAAATCACCTTTTGAACTTCTCTTCAAATCTCCACATTCTTATGCTCATTTAAGAACTTTTGGTTGCTTATGTTTTGCCTCAAACATTCTACCTCATAAAACCAAATTTGAGGCCGGAGCTAAGAGGTGCATTTTTTGGGATATCCCAATGGCACCAAGGGTTATAAAACTTATGATTTGGACACACACAACTTTTGTTTCAAGGGATGTTCATTTTTTAAGCATATTTCCCTTTTTCCTCATCTAAATCTCCACCCTCACCACCGTTCTTATAGTCTAATCTCTCTTTACCACCCCAATTTCAGATTATTTTCCCAATGATACATTCACTCATTCTACTCCTTTGGACATTACATCTCCTACTCAACCTTCACCCCTACGGATCTTATCCTCACACTCAGACCCTGTTGAACCATTCCTCAGTCTACCTCTCCTAAATGATCTTCAAGACACATGCAACCTCCTTCTTACTTGAAAGATTATCGTTGTAACATGCTTGATCTTCTACTACTCATCCATTACAATCGTACTTCACTTTTAATCATTTATCACCATCATATCTTGCCTATTCAAGATCTTTAAGTTACATCTCGAGCCTTCTTCTTATGAAGAAGCTATCAAATTCCCACATTGGCAAAATGCAATCAATGAGGAACTTCAAGCTCTTAATTCTAATGGCACTTGGAGCATTGTTCCATTACCTCCAGGCAAGAAACCTATTGGCTGCAAATATGTTTTCAAAACCAAACTTCATGCTGATGGTTCAATTGATAAACATAAAGCATGTCTTGTAGCCAAAGGATATACTCAAAAAGAGGGATTTGATTACCAAGAAACTTTTAGTCCTGTTGTCAAAATGACAACTGTCAGATTGTTTCTTGCCTTAGCATCTATATTTGGATGGAATCTCCATCAGCTTGATATTCATAATGCTTTTCTTAATGGAGATCTTGATGAAGATATCTATATGTCTCTTCCTCCTGGTATCCCCATTAAGGGGGAGTCTCTAGTATGCAAACTTCATAAATCTCTCTATGGTTTGAAACAAGCATCAAGAAAATGGAATTAAAAATTTACAAAAACATTGCTAAAAGCAGGTTTCAAACAATCTATGTCAGATTATTCTCTATTTACAAAAGGAGATTACAATAATTTTATTGCTCTCCTTGTTTATGTTGATGACATCTTAATTGGAAGCAATAATCTTCAATCTATTCATTTCATTAAAAATTTTCTTCATTCTCAATTTAAAGTCGAGATTTAGGAGAAGTCAAATTTTTCCTTGGAATTGAAATTGCCATATCTCAAAAAGGCATTTATCTCAATCAAAGAAAATACACTCGATATTCTAAGCGATGCGGGAATGCTAGGGTGTAAAACTTCTAACACACCAATTGAACAAAATCATAAATTGTGTCATTCATCGAGAATTATATCAAAGATATCACTAGTTATAGAAGATTAATTGGAAGACTAATCTATCTATCAATAACTGGCCCGACATCACTTATGTCGTCAATATATTAAGTCAATTCATGGATAAACCTCGAACAATTACATCTTGATTCTGCCTATAGAGTTCTACGATATTTAAAGGGATCTATAGGGCGAGGTCTTTTTTATTCATCTCAGTCATCTCTCACTCTCAAAGGATACAGTGACTCAGATTGGGCTTCATGTCCAGAAACAAGAAAATCAACCACGTGGTAATCGTATTTTTTTAGGTGATTCTATGATCGGTTGGAGGACAAAGAAACAAACTACGGTCTCCGGATCATCAATGAGTTCCGAATACGAGCTTTGGCTCAAACATGTAGTGAGATGTCTTTGTGGATAACCTACTTGCTTAAATATTTTCATATAAAGCAAACAAGCTAATCAACTACACTTTATTGTGACAATCAATAAAGAATCTATCTCACAAGAATCCCGTCTTTCATGAAAGAACAAAACATGTTGAGATAGATTGTCATTTTATTCGAGAACAAGTAATCACACAAAGACATAAAATAATTCACATGCCTTCAAAGTTCCGCCTGCGTTCTATTCACTAAAGGATTAAGTGCAGAAAGATTTTATTTGTTATTGTCCAAGATGGGTATTTTAAATATCTATGCCCATCTTGAGGGGGAGTCTCAGAAATCAGAAGAAAAGGAGATCATACAAATGGACAGCAAGATGATGGATTCAACTAAAGGAATTGTACACAAAGGACCTTAGCTCATTGTAGAGAAAATTGTTCCAACTAATTTAGATTCTCTCTGATTTTTTATTCTTTTTGCTGACATTGTTTTCGTCCTCTAGCACATGTATATAAGTAGGAGTACTCATTAGCTAATGATCGATTTGTACAGACATTTATCTCTTCAATTACTCAATACAATGAATGGGCTCATTTCTTCCTTTTCACTGTTTCATTGAATCGTATGCTTGGCTGTTTTTGGTTTTTAATAGAGCATGTTATTAATCATGCAATTGTTAGATAAATTGTCCATAATTTTTTTGGTGGTTATTTATTATAATCCTGATTATGGATTAATTGTTCCCAACAAAAGTAGAAGTATTATGTATGTACCCCTAAATTCCGTGCATTTTTATTTTGCACTTTTTAGATGAGTGGTAATTATGATATTTCAGGTATTATCCTATATAATCCTTCGTCCTAAACATATGACCATATATATTAAACACTTTTCAGTCATACAATACGTACCTAAAACTTTCACATAATATATTATTTTGTTGTACAATATTCTACTTAATCATATCAATCATGGGATCAGGGGGCCTCCCCTCGCCCCTACAAGACCCAAATTTTTTTTTTTTATTCCAATTTTTTCTATGAAAGAAAAAAAAAATTAATAATATTTTTTAAGGAGAAAAAAATAGTTGGGCTAGAGAAAAAGAAATTTGACTAGGAGTAGCAGAGTTTAGCAAAGAAATGGTCAAATGCAGGTGTGATATATGACTATAGTTGCTATAGTTTTGAGAATTATTGAGGATTTTGGGACGTTTGTATACTAAACCCGATGACCGATTGTATACTAGTGGTCGGGACGGGATAGATAAGGCGGGCGGGGTGATATATGACTATAGTTCTCATTGGTAGTATTGTGCCTACGAGTAAATTATTTTGTAAATAGATATTTCAAATAAAATGTTATTTTCATATATATTGAGCTTGCATATGTCCATGGATTATTTAAATTGCGTGTTTGAAGTTGTTAAACACGAAAGATTGATCAATTTATAATTCGATTCAAAAGAATTAAAGTCCACGATCGTAGATAAATATGGGCAATTTATTTTGATAAGATCGTCTTTAATTTAATTGAAGTTTATCTTAACTTTGGTAATAAAATTGAGAATACATTTTCTAAAGGTATTGATCGACCACGTGAAATTAAATATTTAATTGACCAATAGATATTTAATTTCACTTGATTATCTTACGTGACATCTTAATCCCGAGTGGGTAATGGACTTCGATTACTAACTTGAAGTTCTTTAAGACGTCAATGAGTGAGATCAAATTGATGATCGATATCTCGATGCTTTGGGAATTAAAGTGAAATAATAAGGAATATATATTCACAATATGGAATCGCTCACCTATTTAATAGGCATGATCATGATCTCATGTGTTCTTCTAATTAATAGACACTAGAATCTCGAGCTCGAATTTGACATTTGTTGTTGAAATAATAATGTATGATAATTACATGAGATCGGATAGAAGATGATGATTGAGATTAATAAATATTAGAAAATGGATATTGGTCATTTTATCATATTTCTAATATTTAGTTGATCAATAGGGTGACATATAAGATCGAGAAATCAAATGATTTTTTTTGAAAGGGAGAAATCAAATGATTTAATTATTGGCTTGATGATTTCAATAAGATTATGAGTGCAATCTTATCACTTTAGTGGAAATGGATTAAGATTAATAAATAATTTTGATTGATCAAGAGTTGATTAGATCAAAATTAATTTATTGAGCTTAGTCTAATGGGTTCGACCAGTCCCTTTGGTGACTCTAGAAAAAGAATCGAAATAAATTATAAGAGTTATAATTTATTAGTGCAAATGTATTTAATTAAGTGATCCGATTGGGATAATTTGGAAATAAGAGAAATCATATGATTTGCCAATCAATTTGATTTGATTTGTCAATCAAAATATTAACTAAAGTAATGCTTTCCTTTTGGCAAATGTTTTCATAGTTAATTATTCGTCATACCTCATTACTTCTATGGATCACTTTTTGTGCCTACGGCCCCCCACACACACGAGAGAGATTTTATTGCATTCTTGAGTTCTTGGAGAACACAGAAGAAGGCTTGAGGGTTTGGAGCGTGAAATCTCTACAAGAAAATTTTGAAAGCACCCTAGCTAAAAGGGTAACCCATATGCTTTCTTGTTGCTACGAATTAATCGATTTTAGTTAAATACGGATTATGATAGAAGATCTATTTCGTATTGCTCGTATCACATAAAATCGATTTTTGTAATTGAGCAATTCCGCTTAAAGGCTAACAAGTGTTCTATTTTTACCATTAATATGAATTGTATCAATATTTATTGTATTTTGTATAGGATTCTTCCTCATTTTCTTTAAAATTTTAAGATATATTTTAATTAGTTGTTTGATATTCACCATTAAAATTCTTTTATCTATATTTATTCTTTTGTTTCTTTGGATTTCATTTTTATATGAATACAAAAGACTTTTTTTTCTTCATACCAAGCACTTTAAAACATAGAAACCTCTCGAGTAGCATGGCGACGGATTATCCAATCGTAGAAAGATTCTATCACCCCAACTTATGCGACAAATTAGTGAATTTTATTCACTAAAAATCTTAAGTTGCGTTTACATTGAAAATTTTAGATCTTAGTAAAAATTTGAATAACTCCAATTAATTTTCGTGGATTTATAAATCAATCATATAATTACTAGAACACAAAAGGAAAATAATTTTTTGCAACATGAATTTTGACATTTTCTATACTTTGCAATCTCAATTATTATTATTTTGTTGCAAATATTTTCGAATATTCATCATATGGACGAATATTCCGTAATATTCTAATTAACTCCACCTAGCAAGAGGTTGCAAAGTAAAAATAACACATAATTTAGATTGTTAGTTGAAAAAAACTTATGTCCATAAAAAAGACTAAAGTTCAGATTGCAACAATTGTTTTCCCAAACACAAAATGGTTATAAAGAAATTGAAATACATAATTAATGATTGAAAATGTTGGGTATATATCTGCCTCAATAGATCGATACACTGAGTACCGAGAATAACCAAATATTACTGACTCAATCAAGCCTATTAATACAAATATACTCTGACTCGATTGCGAATGTAAAATACAAAGAATGAAACCAAACGTTACAAGTAAGAATAAAAACAATCGAAAAGGGATAAAACCCTAAGATCCGAATATTGAAAGATTCGGCTCAGGGACCGGTAAACCCTTTAGAATCGTCACCATGAATCACAACCCTAGGAGAACCAAGGATGAAGCCACAAAAGCCTCGCCACAAGACTAAACCTCACATCCTTTCACCAAGAAACCCCGGATCCGAATCGAACCACCCAAAACCCTAATCCACTCGAAAAAGGATCTTGTACGTAATTGGTGAACAAGACAACAAACACAAAGATCTTACCTCTCACACACGAGAAAACCCCAAAGCAATCCAACAAGAGACTGGAGTTTCGAGAGAGAGAGAATAGCACTGTGAGTTAGAAGGATCGGGAGAATTGGTGAGATGAGAGAGAAACGAGAAGATGAGATAATGAATTAGGGTTTCAAAGAAAAGTATCGTTAAATAGGCAAGGATTCAACGGCTCGATTCAACAGAGATCAACGGACAGATCATACTAGAGAGTCCGCGGATAATAAACCGGATCCGCGATCCGACTCAAAGACCCGAGTCAACATATGGGTTAATGGAGTTGACCTGGTGGCTTTGGTCTTGGTCGCCATTTTGGACATACGTAAATGGGCTAACAATGGGCCACTTATATCAACAATCTCCACTCGCTCATTGTGTGATTCAATTAGACATCGATGAGAAATACCATCATCATCATCGCCGATTGCTTTCCTAAAGATCGGGGAAGCAAGAAGGACTTGAGTTAAGGAGCACTAAAGCTAATCAGAATTTCATAAGGATCTCAACAAGCACACAAAGAAGTCAAATTCCCCATTGAATTTAATATAAGCACAAAGCATACATTAATTCAACGAGTTTTGGATTCAACAAAACACAAAGAATCGTAAGGGCAACTAACCGGGTAATCAATCACCAGTGTCAAAATTTAGAATTTTCAAACAAGTTTTGAACTTTGATAAGGGTAGACACTTAGTACCCATATCAGCTGGGTTGTATTCAGATGCCACTTTTTCAAGACAGATAAGGCCTTTAGAAACAATATCCCTTATAAAATGAAATCTAACATCAATATGTTTTGTTCTGTCATGAAAAACTGGATTCTTACAAAGCTGAATACCAGATTGAGAGTCAGAAAATACAACAACATTTTGTTTTAGAAAACCAATTTCAGAAACAAGTCCTTTTAGCCATAAGTGCTTCTTTTAAAGCTTGATTCCACATATTCTGATTCTGTGGTAGACAGAGCCACAATATGTTGTAACTGGGATTTCCAACTAATACAAGAACCACACAGAGTGAAAACATAAGAGGTAGTTGATTTTCTGTTATCTTTATCATTTGCATAGTTGGAATCCACAAATCCTTTTAAAATAACACCATTTTCACACTTAGAAAATTTAAGGCAATAATCAGTTGAATGTCTAAGATATCTCAATAACCACTTCAAAGCATTCCAATGCACCAAACCAGGATTAGACATAAATCTACTAAGACAAGAAACATCATAGGCAATGCCTGGTCTAAGATCGACCTTTAAGTACATAATGAGATCCAATGGCATTAGCATAAGGAATGTTTTGCATAGAAGATATTTCAAGATCGTTTTAGAGGATGATCCATACTTAACACAAAGTGAGCAAAGCAAGTGGGACATTCACATATTTTGCATTACTCGTAGAGAATTTTTGTAAAATTTTTCGACATATGAAGATTGATGAAGGTAAAGCACGAGTTATTTCTATCCCTATCAATATTCATACCAAATATTTTCTTAGCATCACCTAAGAATTTCATATCAAATTTAGCACTTAAGTAGTTTTTAACATAGTCAATAGCCTTAATGCATGGGCGAGTTAAAAACATATCATCAACATAGATCATCAAGAATACAGGGACTTAGCATCAAATTTGAAATACAAACAATGGTCAAATTGGCCTGCTAATTTCAAATCAAGCATGCAATGGTCAAATTTTTTATTCCAATGTCAGGTGATTGCTTTAATCCATACAAGGGTTTTTTCAATAAACACACATGGTTAGGTTTAGATTTATCTTCAAAACCTTCAGGTTGTTTCATAAAAATTTGTTCTTCCAAATCACCATGCGTAAAAGCGTTTTAACATCAAGTTGCTTTAGTTCCCGGTCAAACCGAGCCACTAAAGCTAGCATAATTCTCAGAGTTACAAACTTCACAACAGTGCAAAAATCTCGATTGTAATCAATGCCTTCTTCTCGAGTAAAACCTTTTGCAACTAATCTAGCTTTGTACTAACACCTTCATTTTCTTGTTTGATTTTAAACAACCATTTACAATCAACAATGGAATAATTAATGAGGTTTTGGGACAAGTTCCCGGTGTTATTCACATACAAAGAAGTCATTTCATCTTGCATAACACTCAACCATTTCACGAATTCACGAGTTCACAAAGATCAAGATAGTTTTAGGCTCGGAATTTTCAATTGATTCAAACACAGAGAACACATAAGAAGTTAAGTGAAAATCAACAAACTTATTAGGGATTCTAATGTTCCTTCTTGTTCTATCTCTTGTTAACACATAATCATTCAAGTTATCATGTTCAGCATGCTCATGATTCAATTCGATGTCAACAAGAGGAAAATCATTATGCACATTATCATTCATATCAAGATTGTCATTCTCAATATCATTGTGTACATCATCAAGATTCACAGGATCATGCTCAAGCATCAATCATATCGGGGTTATCGATCACGTAAATAGCGGTACATTAGAAAGCTCCACCTTATTAGGAGTAGTGGGGTTTTGGGATTGACGATTTTAGAAACATCAAAGCAGGGAAACTCATTTTCATTAAAAAACACATCCCCGCTAATCATCACTTTAAAACCATTTTGATTTAGACCACAAACTGCACTTTAACTCCCTCAGGGTATCCAAAAAACACATTTTAAAGATCTTGGGTCAAGTTTGTCAACCTTTTGGTGGACAAAGGTTGAACGACCAAAAATTTTAAATTTGAAAAGTCCACAGTTTACCAAAACCAGACTTGTTCGGGGTATTTTCCTTTCAAAGGTACAAATGGTGATCTATTTATGACATAAACAATTTGTATGAATAGCTTCACCTTGAGAATTTTTGGAAAGACCGGATGTACTCAACATACTTCTCACCCTTTCCAAAAGAGTTTCTGTTTCATCCTCTCAAAGAACCCCATTTTTTGAGGGGTGTAAGGCACATACTTGTGTCTTACAATTCCTGAATCAACACAAAGTTGATCCATGAGTTGGTTACAAAATTCCAACCCATTATCGGTTCTCAAATACTTAATTTTCTTTCCAATCGATTTTCTATCAAGATTTTCCAATTTTTAAGTTTTTCAAAAGCATCGACTTGTTTTTCATAAGAAATACAAACACTTTTCTTGAAAAATCATCAATCACAGATAGAAAATACTTGTTCCCACCATGTGTAGGAACACTTGCAGGACCCCAAACATCAGCATGTAAGTATTCAAGAATTTCAAAGTGCGGGGGAAGATTGTTTAGGATAAGATGAAGTAGGGAAGTCGACTCTTTGTTGTTTACCATAAATGCATGAGTCACATAAGGGAACACAAGTAATTTATCATTTCCAAAACATCCGTCTTTATGCAACAATTGACCTTTAGAACTTATATGACCAAGCCTTTTATGCCAAAGTTCGTTTTATCAATCACAGAGTTCACATTGTTCACGTAATTGTGCATGCAAGAGAGACTCATCATTACAAACATACAAGTTCCTTTTCTTTTCGGCTTTAGCAATAATAAAGGAACCTTTCATGATCTTCATCAAGCCCTTTCCCCATCTCCTCATACCCATCATGTTCAAGCATAGCACATGATATCAAATTATTTGAGATCGGGAACATGCCTTACATCATTCAAAGTCAAAACAAAACCAGAGTCAAGTTTCAAGCATACAAGACCAACACCAATCACTTGACATTTCTTATCATTAGCCATGGAAACAGATCCATTTTTTGCATGAAGCATATGAGGCAAATAAGTGTTTGAATGGTGTCATGTGAAATGTGCAAGCAGAATCAATAAGCCAATCATTTTCACTGAAAGAATTTGAAGGCACAGCATTCACAGAATCATGCACTTCATGCACCATAAACACATCACCCATGTGATCATTAGAAGTGGTCAAGTTCACAAAGTTATTGTTTTGGTTTTTATTATTCGGTTGTTTTGATTATTGTTCAGTTATTCCCGGTTTTGTACACTCCTTGATGTAATGACCATGTTCACCATAATTATAGCATTTTCTATTATTCCTAGGTCTGGAATTAGACCTACCTCTGCTTTTACTTCTCTTCCTGCCTGATTTATTGTTAGAGTTATTCCCAGTTCTCCTATTCTGAGGTCTACCCCTGACATGCATAACCTTCCCTGACCCCTGTTCATTCCCCTTTGATATTTTCAGATCTAATTCCTTACTCTTAAGGCCATTAATCACAGTATCAAGGGTAATGGAGTCTCTACCATACTTAATGGCGATTTCACATCAAAGATAAGAATCGGGGATGGCATTCAAAGAACACAATAGGGGTATAATCATCAATGTTTTTATCACGGTCAACTTTATGTCTTGAATCGAGTTTTGTAAAAACATCAAGATTTTCATCCATATCTTTTGTCAAATCAAGTTTGAATCAAAAAAACTTTTCAAGTAAGAACAATTTGGAAGGTAATGAAGTTTCAATAAAGAGTTCTTCCAATTTGTTCCACGAGTTCCTTGGCATTTGACAATTTGCCAACTTTTCTTAAAACAGTAATCGAGAGGTTTAAGATGATGGATGAATATGCAAACTCATCAAGTTCAACTTTATTCTCAGCAGATCTTTTCGTAATACTTTTGTTCAACAAACTTTAAAATATTTCGCATTTGAATTAAAATCCCCTTCATTTTTTGTTGCCAAATAGAAAAATCACTTTTCCCATTAAAGGGCTCCATATGATAACCAGATACACCAGCCATATTCACAGATAAGAACACAGAGGATATCACAAGAATATAGCACAAAATAGGTATCACAAATATCAAATAGAACAATTATAATGGATAAGTGGACCACACAGAGTCCAATGAAAAACAGAAAATAAGAGGCGGATAATGGACCACACAGAGTCCAAAGACAAAGCAAGATAAGCAAGAAAGGCACACAGGACCACACAGAGTCCAAGAGAACCAAGATCAACAAAAAAACTAGGTGGATTCCCTTCGCACCTCAGGATTCCACTGCACTCAAAGCACAGGGTCAAGAGGCTTATGCTTAGAGTTTCCCTAAACTAAATCTTGTTGAAAGTAAATAAGAGGGAAAGGGAATAGAGAGTCTTACAACCAGGAGCCTGTCCTGGGTTCTCACCACAACCAAGTACACCAGGGAGCCAACAAGATCACCAAGAAGCTCAAGAACCAGGTAAGACAACCCACCACGAGGCAGATAGGTGCTCTGATACCACTGTTGGGTATCTATCTGCCTCAATAGATCGATACACGGAGTACCGAATAACCAAATATTACAGACTCAATCAGAAGCCTATTAATACAAATATACTCTAGACTCGATTGCAGAATGTAAAATACAAAGAATGAAACCAAACGTTACAAGTAAGAATAAAAACAACTGTAAAAGAGATAAAACCCTAAGATCAGAATATTGAAAGATTCGGCTCAGGAACCGGTAAACCTTTAGAACTGTCACCACGAATCACAACCCGGAGAACCAAGGATGAAGCCACAAAAGCCTCACCACAAGACTAAACCTCACACCTTTCACCAAGAAACCCTAGAAACCCCAGATCTGAATCGAACCACCCAAAACCCTAATCCACTCAGAAAAAGGATCTTGTACACAGAGTTGGTGAACAAGACAGTAAGCACAAAGATCTCACCTCTCACACACAGAAAACCCCAAAGCAATCCAAAGAAGAGACTGGAGTTTGAGAGAGAGAGAGAGAATAGCACAAAGCAGAGAGAAGGATCGAGAGAATTGGTGAGATGAGAGAGAAAAGAAGATGAGATAATGAATTAGGGTTTTTCAAAGAAAGTACCGTTAAATAGGCAAGGATTCAACGGCTAAGATTCAACAGAGATCAACGGACGAGATCACACTAGAGAGTCCGCGGATAATAAATCAGGATCTCCGTGATCCGACTCAAAGACCCGAGTCAACATATGGCTTAATGGAGTTGGGCTGGTGGCTTTGGTCTTGGGCGCCATTTTGGACATACGAGAAATGGGCCTAACAATGACATCAAATTTTTAGTTAATTACTTTGGAAATTGCAATGTAAAATCCTCCTTATGCTAATAATTGTGTGATCTTTAAATTTTTTAACAAAGATGATATGGAAAAGGTTCTCTATGGAGGCCCTTTCCTTTGTCGAAATCCCGTCCTTCTCAAAAATTCTCATACAGTCATCGTTTTCAATCAGGAGGAATTCTCGATCCTCCCAACTGGGTTAAAAGCGCTTTTCTTCCCCGAATCGTGTGGCATCCACTTGCTTTTGGTAAAATAGCATGTCGTATATGCAACCCAATTTGTAGTGATCGCTCTACCTTTGATAAAGAAATGCCTATTCATGCTAGAATTCTTATTGATATTGATGTTTTCGTAAAACATGTTGATTGCCTAAAATTCCAACTACGTGATGGTAGTATTGTAGAGCAAAAAGTGGTTTTTGAATCAACTCCCAAATTCTCGCAAAAATGCAAAATTTTTGGTCATTTTTCCAAGCATGCCCTGGACCACATGCAAAACAGCCCACTTTCCCCCAAAAATTATATCCCTAGAGAAAAACTTTTAATCCAACTCCTAAAAATGGCCACCCACCAAATGCTACAGTTTTGGAGGCAAAAACCCCGCTTCATCCAATTTATTTCTTTGAAAAACCCCCGGGATCCTCGACTCTTGGTTCTATTAATGATTTGGAGTCTTTCCCCCTTGGAACTTGGTAATAAGGCCCCTCTAAGGCCAACAATGCTGATACAAGACAAAATCGATTCAAAAAAAGAAAAAAATCGTCAATGAGACTCTTCTAATGCTAATTCTTTGATTATAAATCAAATCAAAAGGTTGTGATGCTAACTCGATTCCCTACTTGTCAACCCTCCCCTAATGATATGAATGCTTCTATCAATGCTAATACCACTAATGCTACCGAGGTCCATCTCTTATCTAATACGACCTCTAATGAGATTTTGTTGCTTTAGATTCGACCCATTGCAGGAAAAATTGGAGCTAGATCGGTTATCCCATGACCCATCTCAATTAGATGAAGATGGCTTTGAGGTTGCCTTGTCTAACAGCTTATTAGAAGGAAATGAAGAAAAACTCTTAGCACAAGCCGAGCTAGCGGCCAAGCAAGTATCTCGGGGATGGAAAATCCAATGTTTTTCAAAATGGTAAGAATCAACCCGGTAAATCTACTACTGGTAAGGTCACTTCTAACCCCAAGGGTAAGCTTCAAAAGGACCCAAAAATTGGTGGGAGTAAAAACAAATCCAATACCCCCATTGTTAACCATGAAGATTGCATCTTGGAATGTTAGGGGCTTTAAAAACCCCATAAAACAGAAAGAGATTGTTACATTTGTTGCTAATAATAATTTGGATATTCTCTCGTATTTTGGAAACAAAAGCGGAGGAGGATATCACTGTTTTCTCTAACTTATGTGATTATATTATCAAAACTAGATTTCATGGCTGGTCTTATGTGCATAACTTTCATCTCACAAAAAATGGACGCATTTTGATCATCCGGAATCCAAGTTCTGTTAGCTTAAGTGTTTTGAATTATTCCTCTCAAGTCATTCATTGTAATGTAACCGTAAGGTTACTCTTTAATTTTATCTATGCATCATTTGTCTATGGTTTCTATATTGTGCAAGATAGAAACCCTTTGGGATAGTCTTTATGATTTTGGACAACCTTTAATTGATCCTGGATTATCATAGGTGATTTTAATCGCATCAAATCACCTAATGAAAGAATCGATGAAAAACCCGTTACTACTTACTACTTGAATGACTTTCAAGATGTATGCTTATCTCTTGGTTTGAATGATATGATCGATCTCTTGGTTGTTTCTTTACTTGGACTAACCATACTTGTTTGGAGTAAACTCGACAGGGCCATGATCAATGCGGAATGGTCTAATACTAATCTCAATTGTTCGTGAGAATACCCCCTCATGGGGAAATCTCGATCACTCCCCATCATTGTGACTATCTTTAATCAATCTCCCACTTATTCTAAACCCTTTAAATTTTTCAATATGTGGTCCATACATCCCCTGTTTTTTGAACTGTTGAATCTGCTGGAACTCCCCATATGGGGTACTCGATTTATTTTATGCAAAAACTCAGTTTTCTAAAACCTTTTCTTAAAAATCTAAATGCCGATCACTTTAGCCATATCTCTCTCGGGTTAAAGACGTTAAGTTTTCTCTTACAACCGCGCCGATCTCTTCTAGACCGTGATCCTTCTAACTCGACTGGTGGGTACCGTTGAGGACCTCAAAACCCGAGTCACTTTTCTAAAAAAAACCGAAAGGTCTTTTCTCTCTCAAAAAGCTAAGTGCGATTTTTAAATCTTAGTGATAGAAATTCCAAATTCTTTCACATTATTATCAAGAGAAATTCTTTTAAAAGGCAAATTTCTCTGTTTTCCTTGAAAATGGATCCCAAACCACCTCTTTCGTTGAACTTTCTAAAGCATTTACCGATTTTTATTTGAGTCTCTTTGTATCGCGTCCAAACCGAGCGTTTAAATCCTATTTATTCTCCATAATGGCCCCACCCTAACCCCGAATCCAATCACTTATTACCCCTATCACTCCTACAGACATTAAAAATTCTTTTTCACATTGACAATGATAGGGCCCCGGGTCCGATGGCTTCTCATCCGGTTTTTATAAAAGTGCTTGGAATGTGGTGCAATGATGTCAATTGTGCTATTTCGAATTTTTTTCCAACTCCAAACTTTTAAAACAAACTTAACCATACTTCTATTGCCCTCATTCCTAAAAGCGATCATTCCCCAATGTGGCGACTACGAGTGCCCATAGCGTGTTGCAATGTCATCTACAAAGTTATTACAAAAATTATTCTTCCGGCTTGAATGCCTCTCCTCCTTAATTAATCCCGCCAGCAGCCTTTTTATGGAGGTAGGAGTATCACTAATAACATCTTCCTCGCCAGGAAATTATGAGAAATTACGCTTGAGGAAAAAGAATATCTCCTAGATGCACAATCAAAGTTGATTTAAAAAGGCTTATGACACTGTCTCTTGGACTTTTCTCCATGATGTCCTTAATGGTGGGCTTTCCTAACCTATTCATCTCTTGGATCATGGAGTGTGTTACATCAGCCACCTTCTCTATATCCCTCAATGGCTCCCTTCATGGTAAGTTTCCAGGTAAAGAGGACTTCGCCAGGGCGATCCTATTGTAAGTCCAAGCGGCTACGATAATCTAGAGGGGTGAATAGATTATCTCCATCTTTTCGATATCGCCCTCTTTTTCAAACCGAATGCTCAAATACAATAATAAAGGTGCGGAATATAAACAACACACGTCGATTTAAAGAGGTTCAACCCACCAGGGCCTAATCCTCTACCACCCCAAAGATATCCGGGATGGATTTCAAAAAGAAAAAGAATTTTATTAATTTACCAAAAATTAATACAACACCTTGAGGATTACCACAACCCTCCTTCACCACCTTGAGGATTACCACAACCCTCTTACAACACCTTGAGGATTACCACAACCCTCTTACAACACCTTTGAAGATTACCACAACCTTCAAACACCTATCACCTAGATCACCCAAGTGTATTCTTACCACAAGAATACTCACAAGGATGTCTTGTGTTGAATGATGACCAAAATCAAGATTACAACTCAATAATGATTGATACAATATGAGTGCAAGTGTAATCAAGAATTGAAAGCCTAGACCTCAAATTTGTGCAAGTGAAAGTGCTAAGGCTAATACAACAAGATATATGAAAGTGTTTGCTTTGTTTGCTCTTTGCTTGTATAGAGTGTTATATCTTGTTGCTTGAATGAAGCCTCTATTTATAGGAGAGGTCTTGGCTTTGATTTCCAGACATTGGCTCCTCCTTGGGGAGTGATTTGCTGCAAAAGAAACCATTTAAAATCATCAATATAGCTGTTAGAAATCAATCCCACAAAATAGGGAAAAGTCATTCTAAAACGCAACGGATAGTTTCTTTGTCAAACATGGGGTTCGAATTGGTCGCAGAGAGATAAGATTGAAATTGAAATCTGCGAATTTTTACACGGGGGACCGGTCGAAGGGGTGCGACCGGTCGCCACCGGACTGTCCGGTTGCCGCCAGCGTTTTAAAGCAGAGTGCGGAACAAAAATCCAACTTGCAGTAGTGTCGCCCCGGCCGACGGTCGAAACACCGGCCGCCCACTGGTCGCCGGCCATCCGCCCTTTTTTTTCTTACGTCCCATTTTTCATTTCAAAACTCAACTCAGTGCGGGTTGCCCTATATAGCGGCCAGGTCGAGCTGAAACAAAAGTGTTGTCCAATTTTAAATCGAAAATAAACTTGATGAAATACTCCGAAAAATATTAAAACCCTTTTAAATCATTTAGGAGTATTTGGACAACCTTTAAAAACATTGTTTTGGTGTAAAATCAAAATCATCAAAATCATGATAAAACCATTTATCAAACAATCTCCCCTTTTTGATGATTACAAACCAAAACAATTTTAACGAGGTCGATTTTGAAAACAAAATAATTTTACCGGTTAAAGAGAACTATCCGTTGTGAGCGACAACATTCCATGCAATAAAAACACAAGGATGGGAGTAGAGATATTCAAACACATATAGAAAATGCTCCCCTATCAACATGCACAACAAGAGTTATAAAGAAGCAACTAAATCAAAAGCTAAAGGCTTAGCTTTTCAATATTGAGCTTAAGTATCAAAACTTAAAAGCTCCCCAAGAGTGGACAAAATATGATCCACAACATATGACTTTCAATAGCCACAACATGACTTTCAATAACCGCAACTTATAGCTTCTTTTCGTTGAGCTTTTCTTAGCTTCTTTGAGCTAAAGAGCTTATAACCTATTTCTCCCCTTTGGAATCATCAAAAAGAATGTTAGCAAGATAAATACATCATATATTCATATCAAAGTGCGCAATTAAAAACGATGTATCGAGCTATTTGAACATTGAAGCTTATAAACCAAATAGGAGGGAAAAGTCGAATCATACGACTTGTAGAGGTTTATGAAAACTCATTTGATAAGCAAAACATGATCTCTATAAGTGTATAAGACTTTTGAAATCGAGAGAATCATGTAGGTGATGAATTTTTCATTGAAACGTTTTTATCGAACACTTGGCGGGCGTCAAAAATAGAAAAAGTTATATATAGCCCTTGTAAATGAAAACAAGCCAAGTTTTTCATCACCAAATACAATTTAACGAATATCATTCATCAACAATCAATAAGCTCATCACAAACATATATGAATCACATCAAGAAAAATACATATAAGCCACAAACTCGAGGTTCAACCCAATTGAGCTAAAGATAGTGAAATTCTTACCATTTGATCGGTAAAGACGAGCAATGATGATGATAGTCGAGCTAGATAATCCCCAAAATATATAATTCATGCATCAAAACTCATTTGAAGTGAATTGTGTGTGAAATTTGCAAAGGGACGAAAAATGGCCAAAATAAGGTAAAATGGCGAATCTTCAAGACAGAAACCGTTTTAATCCAAAATATAGCTCGGGCGACCGGTCGTGGTTGAGGGCGACGGTCGACGTTGAGGGCGACGGTTGCCTCAACCATTTCACCATTTGTGTTGAAAATTTTCCAAAATCCGAATTTTCAACCAAAAATCCAATTTTTCGCCCCTAAGTTTTAAAAACGTGCAAAATGCAAATGTAGACCTCATTCAATATACATTATGTCTTAATCAAGCTCGAAATGAGGTAAAATACTCGTGTAAATGAACAAATGTCGCAAGTTATCCTTGAGACGGAATTAAACACATCTCAAGTTTTTGTTAAAAACGCAATCCCTTGGAAAGTTTTTGAATCTCAATATGTTTAGTTCGATTATGACGAACTATATTTTGAATAATTTTCACCGGACTTGTTATCCGAAAAATAAGAACATTTTAAAGCTTTGGATACAACAAGTCATAAGAAAAGTGCCTTTCAAATATTTGAAAATTTCTTTTAACGGCACTTTAATGAGATTCGTTGGGATAATTTTTGAAGTCGAGCATATAAACATAAGGCATATGGAATGTCGAGTCTATAGAAATAATACAAGAAAGCATACCTCGAATTTGTTTGTCAACCGACATGCCTTTCTCAACCTTTGTCAATCTCTTCATTGGTAGCCATAGAGGTTGAGATGATTCTTCCTTCTTCAATGCCTAACTCCTTCAAGAGTTATTTTGAAATGTAACCATCTACTTGGCATTGAATGATTTGAAGTCAGCGAGAAATTGAGCTCCCCATCATGCTCATTTCAAGTACACCTTGCATCAACTTGGAAAAATATCTTGCACAAATATTCATTAGTAGCACCAAAAATATTCTCATAAATATGCACAAGTTTAAACAACCTTGCCCTTTTTCACAAACAAAGAGTAGTATCAACTTTACCTTTTGTAAAAACATTTAGCAAAAATGGCTAAGTCTATCATACCATACGGGTACTTGTTTAAACCATACAAGGCCCAAAAAAAAAATCATTTGGCCTAGAAAAATTTTAAACCGGAGGTTGTTTTACATAGACTTCTTCTTGAATAAAACCATTTAGAAATTTGGATTTAACATCCATTTGGTAAAGCTTGAAATTTTCTTAAAACAAGAATGGGCAAGTAAAATGCAAATAGCTACAAAATGTGCTATGAGTGCAAATGTTACATCAAAATCGATTACCTTCTTCTTGAAGATACCTTGAGCTACTAACCTCGCCCTTTAGTTCGACCAATGTTGCCTTGGTCATCGAGTTTGTTAGGAATACCCTTTTATCTTCTTCATTACTATCATCATAGGGCATCCAATTGATCTAAGGTGTTCATAATAGAACATTTACATCCAAATATTTGGAGTACTTCATTTCTCATCTACACAACTTAACAAACTCATTAATGGCATCGCTTATATAAGCAAGAAAAAATAGTCCAAGTGTAAAAACATGCCTCAATCATCAATCACAAAAATATCTTGCATAAGAGCATAGTAGAAATAGACACTATATATATAGACCATGAAGCAATAAACACATACTATGCATTTAGAAGATCATCAAGAGTCTAATAAATTATGCAAGTTCAAATAAGCTTAAGAAAGCTACAAAAGGTCTCTTTTGAAATTTGAAAATCCAAAGCATATAGTTGAGACCTTATTTAAAAAAGTATTTGAACAAGAGTTGATACGGCAAATATGTGCAATCAAATATCGAATAGTGCCTTTTCAAAAAATCTAAAAATCCTCTTAATGGCACTTGTATGAAATACTATGAAAAACAAGCACATAGGCACATGGCAATACATATATCGAGTCTATAAGAGTAAGAATAACACAAGTAAACGTGCCTCGATAATTTATGCCTTTCTTGACAAATAATGACGTAAATGGCCATTTGTGAAAATATGTAAATCCTACACAATTCTTAAAACATATCTAGCACAAATCATAATGATAAAAGTGTAGGCTAAGAAATATCACAAGTAAGCTCATGCCATAAAGATCCATAAAAGATGATAACACACTATAGTCTACAAACATGCACAAGAGTTTTAAAAACATCATATAAGGTCTTCTTTTAAAAAAAATATTTTAAAAGCATAAGTATATATTGAAGACCTTAATTAAAAAATAAATATTTGAAAACTCATTTTGCAATTAAGACACAAATAAAAGCATGCATAATAACAAAATAAAATGCATATTTAAATAGGGAGATACGGGTTACCAATTACGCCATTTCCATGGGTTGTGTCGTTCCCATTGTTGATGATATCTTCCCCTCGGAGAAGTCACTTTGTTGATGATGACTTTCTCGATTGCTCCATTTCAAGGTTTGTTGCTTTCCCATTGTTGAAAGTATCTTCTTCTTTGAAAATCATCTTGTTGATGATGTCTTTGCCATTTCAAGGATTGTGTTCTTCCCATTTTTGATTATACCCTCTTCTTGGAAATTGGCTTTGTCGAAAATAGTTTCTCCTTCTTTGATCAAATGAAACGGTCATTTGATGTCTTCTTGGCGGTATAAATTTTCTTCGATCATTATTTCGCCGGGTACCTAATATGACATTGTTTTGTGGTACCCTTATGTGTTTGGGTCCTTTGGGATTAGTCTTGAGACTTTTAGGTCTCCAACAATAATTAGAGCTATTTCTAGCCCGACAAGTATTTACCGTATGACCCTTTTTACCGCAATAAAAGCATGTAATAATTCTAGGAGCATAATGACCAATATGCATAGTGACTTGATCCTTTTTCATATGATTAACAATATTAGGCTTATGATCAAGTCCTTTATCACAATTATGAATATCAACAATATTGGACATTATATTGGTACTCAAGTTGGATTTTAATAAATCCTTTTTCATGCAATCAATATTCTCAACAAGAGTACTATTTTCTTTCTCAAGGTTTCTAACCTTATCAAGAGTGGTGGTGTGAGCACATGATAGTGATTCATAGGAAGTAAATAAACTATCCTTATCATTTTTCAAAACAATGAATTCCTTTTTCAAATTTTTGTATTTAACAAGTAAGTTTTGGAATTCATCTTGTAGCTCATCATAATCATTTTGCAAGTCACTATATTCATTTTGCAATTCATTGTCATAAGAAGTAGAGGGTTTAGAACTTACCTCGTTTTTTTTTCTTCGATGCCCATGAGGCATTGTTCAACTTGTTCATCATGGGAGGTTGTAGAAGGCTTATACCATGTTGTTGAATTTGATGTTGTATCCATTTGTGAAGTAGATGCTTTTGAGTTGCTCCTTTCATTTGCATATACTTCATAGATGGCTTCTAATTTTTGCCATACTTCATGTGCCGACCGAATACCTACAACATGATCAAATTCCAAAGTGGTAAGTGAACAATGTAAAATATTAAGAGCTTTACCATTTAAGGAGATGATTTTCTTCTCTTCATCATTGAGCTTTTTGAAGCCTTTTGAGGTGTGTGGTGTATCTTTCATCGGAATGGATTCTCCATTTATGACGGTGTTCCAAATATCGAACCCGCAACCTTGTAAATAGCATTCCATTCTTTCTTTCCAAAATATAAAATTTTTGGAATCAAACCGAGGTGGCTTGGTGGTGGAGGTGCGGAAAGTTGAGCTTTGTTCGTAGCCGACGATCGTTTCTCTTCACTCGCGATGTGAAACGAGCTTGCCAAAGAGTTTGGCTCGATACCACTTGTAAGTCCAAGCGCTACGATAATCTAGAGGGGGTGAATAGATTATCTCCATCTTTCGATATCGCCCTCTTTTTCAAACCGAATGCTCAAATACAATAATAAAGGTGCGGAATATAAACAACACACGTCGATTTAAAGAGGTTCAACCCACCTAGGGCCTAATCCTCTACCACCCCAAAGATATATCAGGGATGGATTTCAAAAAGAAAAAGAATTTTATTAATTTACCAAAAATTAATACAACACCTTGAGGATTACCACAACCCTCCTTCACCACCTTGAGGATTACCACAACCCTCTTACAACACCTTGAGGATTACCACAACCCTCTTACAACACCTTTGAAGATTACCACAACCTTCAAACACCTATCACCTAGATCACCCAAGTGTATTCTTACCACAAGAATACTCACAAGGATGTCTTGTGTTGAATGATGACCAAAATCAAGATTACAACTCAATAATGATTGATACAATATGAGTGCAAGTGTAATCAAGAATTGAAAGCCTAGACCTCAAATTTGTGCAAGTGAAAGTGCTAAGGCTAATACAACAAGATATATGAAAGTGTTTGCTTTGTTTGCTCTTTGCTTGTATAGAGTGTTATATCTTGTTGCTTGAATGAAGCCTCTATTTATAGGAGAGGTCTTGGCTTTGATTTCCAGGACATTGGCTCCTCCTTGGGGAGTGATTTCTTTGCAAAAGAAACCATTTAAAATCATCAATATAGCTGTTAGAAATCAATCCCACAAAATAGGGAAAAGTCATGCAAAACGCAAGCGGATAGTTTCTTTGTCAAACATGGGGTTCGACCGGTCGCAGAGATAAGATTGAAATTGAAATCTGCGAATTTTTACACAGGGGACCGGTCGAAGGGGGTGCGACCGTCGCCCCGGTATGACCGGTTGCCGACAGCGTTTTTTAAAACGAGAGAAGTGCGGAACAAAAATCCAACTTGCAGTGCAAGTCGCCCATCGGTCGACCGGCCGACCCACACACCGGTCGCCCACCTGGTCGGCCGGTCGCCTGCCCTTTTTTTTACGTCCCATTTTTTTGTTTCAAAACTCAACTCAGTACGGGTTGCCCTATAGGGCGGCCGGTCGAGCTGAAACAAAAGTGTTGTCCAATTTTAAATCGAAAATAAACTTGATGAAATACTCCGAAAAATATTAAAACCCTTTTAAATCATTTAGGAGTATTTGGACAACCTTTAAAAACATTGTTTTGGTGTAAAATCAAAATCATCAAAATCATGATAAAACCATTTATCAAACACCTATGTCCCTTGCGCTCTTTCTCTTGTGTATGGAATATCCTCGAGGCTCATTAATTTGAAAACATCAACTCACACTTTCAAGTACCATCCGAGATGTCATGAGCTTAAAATTTCTCACCTTATATTTGAGATGACTTGATGCTTTTTGCTAAAGGTGATACTCACTCTATTAAAATCTTAATTGATTGCCTTGATGAATTTAAACTCGTTTCGGCCTTGACATTAATTCTTCTAAATCTAATTTTTTCAAACGGGTATCTTTGGTAAAGATCTAGATGATATCTTGGATCTTGTTAACTATCCTAAAGGCACCTTGCCTGTGAGATACTTGGGTGTTTCCTAGCGGCTCAAAGACTTAATTGTGTCCACTATGCTCCCCTCGCATGATCGTATTTTTGCGCATACATAGATAAATGGATCGCTAACTCTCTTTCATATGTAGGCCGCTTACTACTCATTAAATCGGTCCTGCAAGGGATTGAATGCTTTTGGCTACAAATCTTTCCTCTCCCTAAATCTGTGATCAAACGCATTTATAAATTGTGCAGGGCCTTCCTCTGGAATAAAAAGAGACATCCTATTGCTTGGCATGATGTCTGTATACCCATAGAAGAAGGAGGGCTGGGAATTAGGGATGTTCATGCTTGGAACAAAGCCCTCCTTTCAAAAATTCTATGGAAATTTCACCAGGGGGCTGAAACACTTTGGGTCCGCTGGGTTCATGGTTTTTATTTACGCAATCAGTCCATTTGGACTTGGAACCCCAGGAAAGATGATTCTACTCTTCTCAAAAGAATTTGTGACATTCGTGATGAACTTATCCAAAAGTTTGGCAGTCACCAATCTGTCATTGATGCGCTCATACCCTTAGTTAATGATAATGGCCTTAACTCTTCAAAAATGTATGATATTTTCAGAAATGAGGGCCCTCGTCACTTTTGGCATACTGCTATTTGGAAACAATTTATTCCGCCAAAATTCTCATTTTGCACTGGCTTGCTTGTAAAGATAGACTTTCTACTTTAGATAATCTATCTTATATTGATCTCGATCCTATGTGCAAATTGTGTAAGAATGAATTAGAATCTGCTCCTCACTTGTTCTTTATGTGTACTGTGACTAACTTTTTGTGGCGCAGGATCAAGATTTGGCTACGTATCACTAGATCTATGAGCACTCTTGCTAGTGTTATCAAATGGATTAAAAAAGATCGCGTAGATCCAATCCTCAAGAAGGCTAGGTCTATAGCCCTGTGCGGCTTTGTATTCCACGTATGGAATGCCAGAAATGCGTTCATATTTGATGGAACCCCCTTCACGAAGGAGGCTGTCTTTCATAAGATTCAAAAGCATGTATATAAAGCTCTTTATTTTCGTTTCCCTGATGACTTGGTTAAGTTTTAGAACCCCGCCTGTGGGATTGCATTTCATGTATTTGTAATCCCTAAACATGTATTATTAGTGGATTAACCCCCCCTCCATTGCCCCGCTTCGTGCTGACCCCTTTCTCTAGCATGTATGCAGTTGGTGATCCCCCCCTCTCTCGCCATTGCCCTCCGCGTGCTTGCCCCTTCTTGCATGATTATTCATGGTTGTGGCGAGATATTACTATGCTTACAGTTTACGATTGCTTAATTTGTGGCAGTCATATTTCGCAGACAGTTGTGGATCGCAATCATCACGATCTATCTGGTTGTGGCCTGGGCCCAATTTTGAGCCTCTGCGTCGGCTCGATCCTATTCTTGAATGGGATGTGCCCCTTTTTCTATTATTACCTTATATAATACTTTGGTTTTTAGTAGCTCTATGGTCTTGCACTTCATCGCTTCTCCCGTAACTCTTATTTTGACCGAGGTATGCCTCGTTGATTTGTAATGTTCTACCTTTCCTGTTAAGTCATTCGCCACCCTTTTCAAACCCATAAGGATGACTTGGGCACCTTAGTACCACATCCTTAATCGGTTTGTTAATTGGTTGATGACAATTGATTTGTATTAGTTGTTTATACATAGAGTACCTTCCACGTGTTGGAACCTCTATTGTACCTATTCCCTAAATATAGGGTTTGTAGGGACAAGCCCCTCTCCACTTGTAAAGTTGTAAACTGTTTGGATTAATAAAATTTTCACCTTTTATCCAAAAAAAAAAAAAAACTATGCAAACAAGTGCAAAAATTTATAATTCTATATGAATAATGTTTTCATCAGCTGGTATGAACATGGACGTGAACACACGTGTATTGCAGACAAAATTATCCTATGAATCTTTGGTAGATTTTGATTAATATAAGATTTGGTTGTTTTGATTTATTGAAATTTGACAGCTAGAATTGTCACACAGATAGCAAGCCATATGAGGGTATTGGGAATTGTTTCTCCATGTCGGGGAATATATATTATATATAGAGTAATTAATTTGTTTATGTGTGCAGGCTTGCAGAATTTATATAACAGCAATTTGTGTATTGCTGCTGCTGCACATGGTGAGAAGCAGGCTAACAAGAGCAATATAATTGCTTAATTAGAGACAAACAAGGATTCAAAAAAGAAATAAATAGAGAATGAATTATAAATAAAAGTAAGGGTAAATTACAAAAATACACCATTAGGAGTAGTCTAATTAATCACAAAAACTCCAGTTATTTTTCAAAATTACAAAATACCTCTTAAAGGTATTACAAACGTCTCCTTAAAGTTTATATTTGTTTAACAAATACCACCTTCTTCAGGTATAATTTGTAAAATTGAAATAAATGTCTACGAGTATTTGTAATTTTAAAATATAATTGGGTAACTTGTAATTAAACTAATACTTCCGGCCGAGATTGTAATACCAATCACAATTCAATTGATTATTTATCCCAGCCGAATGGCTGATATTAATTACAACTTATCCCCTATTGTAAAATCTCTTGCGCGCGCTTCTTAATGTATTTTCAAAGTCCTCGTTTGGGAAGTGGTATTTTAATTGGAAGGGTAATTCAGATTCAAGAGAAGAAAGTATTTGTGTCTTCCTCAAGTCAAAGAAGCAATAAAAGTAATTTGCTATAAATACTCGTTTACATTGGGTGTTCTACATCATAAAACAAGATTATCACATCAACACACACACAAAAAAAAAAAAATTAATATTGATCCTAAAATATTTTGGTTCTCATTGTTTGATGTGAAATACCATATAAAAATTTAAATCTTCTATTACCAATTCTAATATTTTATTTTGAAATATTACCAATTCATATGAAAGTGTGATCAATCAATGCTAAATTTAGTTAAAACTAAAGTTATTCTTCAATTCTTACATTCACATGATCCAAAAATACTATTTTCATATTTGTAGCAATGCATGCATGTCGTCCTTTGTAGTAAACATGTTGGACCGTGTTGTATAATGAATTTCTTTCCCACAAAAAAAAAAGAAACTTAATATTTAAGGGTTGTCTCCCCTCTATATCAAATTATCATAGTACACAATAGTACCTCTAATGTAATAATTGATAAACCACTAGCTAGTGCCTCATTTTCTTTCAAACTCTATCTTTCTTTTACTTTTAACTTCTTCTTATTTTTCGTTGTTAAGGGAAGATTTTTGGCTGAAATTACCCTCATCTACATTTTCTTATCAATTTATTTTTAAATAAGTGGTTTTCTCACATAGATCCGAGTTGTTTATTAGATTTTTTGTTTGTGATTTCGCCTCTAGTCCACGCTTGGTTATAACCGTGTTGTAGTAAACATGTTGGACCGTGTCTTTGTATAATGAATTTCTTTCCCAAAAAAAAAAAAAAGAAACTTAATATTTAAGGGTTGTCTCCCCTCTATATCAAATTATCATAGTACACAATAGTACCTCTAATGTAATAATTGATAAACCACTAGCTAGTGCCTCATTTTCTTTCAAACTCTATCTTTCTTTTACTTTTAACTTCTTCTTATTTTTCGTTGTTAAGGGAAGATTTTTGGCCTGAAATTACCCTCATCTACATTTTCTTATCAATTTATTTTTTAAATAAGTGGTTTTCTCACATAGATCTGAGTTGTTTATTAGATTTTTTTGTTTGTGATTTCGCCTCTAGTCCACGCTTGGTTATAACCGTCTTGGTGCGGTGTTTTTTCTTGTGTACTGTGGACCATTCTGACACACAAGTTTTCACTCTGGCGGACAGAGATAACAAATCAGATTATGGTCTTCAATAGATTGCATATCTAGAATCGTAGGTATTCTAGGCACTGTAGAATTTTCAACATTGTTGGCTTTAGCCGATTTTTGTTATTAACGTAGATGCTATGAATTTTTTCATAGTTTCATATTTTATGATTTTAACAGATTTGTTTATATCTTGTACCAATGTGATGCTAGTTTGAAAATTAATGAGAATAATTTTCCTGTAAAAAAATTAATAATTGATAATCAAATAATATATTTTGTCACTATATATATAGCAGGAGCTCGTCAGCCCTTTCCTCATCCATCCCACCAAACCAATAAGGAAAAACAAATTGGTCGCATGTTTAACGCCGTTCGGTATTTAAAAACCACAGTTGACTAATTTTTTGGATTAAGATGATAACAAATTGTGTGGACAATTATCAAATTTTAATCAAGATCACTCGTACCTGATGCCATCATACAATACATATATCACCTAATTGATTCATATTTCAGCGACTAAAAAGATCTTAAATGTAATTTTCCTCTTATCATATAATCGATTGCACATAGTCAACAATTTAAATTTGATCGAAGTTATAAATAATATTAACTTGCGATAGAAATTAATCTCAATATCATTCTTGAGCAAAATAAGTTAATCATTGGCGGGGGTAGAGCTAGGCGTGTAGCGTTGGGAGGCTAAGTAATTTTGAGGGGACTAAATCAATAAAAATAAATATTTAGTACTAAAAATTAATATTTTAAAATAAAATATACATAAAAATTATTGATTTTCAATTTTTTTTTGTTGGTGGGGGGGCTTTGTCTTAGGGAGCATACGCCACTGATCATTGGGAATCATATATTAATCTAGTAGTTAAAGACTTTCATGCTCAAACTAGAGATCCGGGTTCAATTGCCATTAACCCTTCAGTCTCGGGGTTTGTACTAAAAGAAAAAGGTTAACCCTCCAACAATCATTGCTCTAATAGAGTGATTTTACTTTGTTGTTCTTTTTTGTTGTTTTTTTTTGGTTGATAACTCGAACCTTCCGGCTTACGCCCGTCGACTATGCCTAAGGAGAACAATTCTCGCCCCTCATTGATGCCGCCAAAGTAAATTGCGGGATGTGGCCTCCCAGGTAAAGTGAACAATTATGTTCGACCCCAATAATGGTATCTCCCGAATCGGACCCACACGGATGCTATTCAAGATGAGTTCCCACAAAATCTTCACCAACTCGCATGTGCCCGGGAAGCAATTTGATAGAGTAGATATTTGAACTCCGACTTCCACCCTCAATTGCTTGTGGTGACCATGTGGGCTAAGCCACCTAGTTTCTTTTTGTTGTTGTTGTTATTGCAATAACATTTACGAGAGTAATGTGCATTCATGCTACACAATGAGTACACTCAAGGCCCTAACCTGAAAACATGGACTTGATTTTAATAGTGTAAATGGTTGATTCTTGGTCCGAGTTTTCCGAGTTTCAGACCTAAACCAACCCTTTTAGTTTTTTAGTTTTTATTTTTATCCGAAAGTTTATAATATTTATATTTATGATATTTTATTTAGAAAAAATATATTTTGACTGACATTTATTAGAAAAAATATTTTCAAATATTTTTAGTAAAAAAGAAGGATCTAATAGGTCTAATGGATAGACAGATTCTTCGAGTTTAGGTTTGAGCTCTTAATAACCTTAGCAAGTCGGTCCAAGAAAACCCCGACTAATCGACTTATTGTCACACCAATTTACATGGTAGTATCTTCATAATCATGTATCAATCATTCGTCAGACACCTAAATTTTATTACCAAATATTGTCAAGTATCACAATCTTCAATCTTGGCCATCAAAACAAGATCGGCAAATAAGGAAGTGATTTACCAATATTTTGGTAAATAAATGAAGTCAAATCATATCAAACCACAATCTTTTGATTATGGCAAGATATGCAAGACAAATCATGATCGGCCAATCAAATCGCCTCGTTTCATCCGACAATTATGGCAAGAATTCTCATCCTACACCTATAAATAGAGGCCCTCTTCATACTTCATGGACACACACAAATCAAAGAGGAGAAATCCAAGCAAGAAAGCGGTGGAGAAATTCTTTCAAGTTAAGAAGGACAAATTCAAGGAGATCCACGGTGTTCAAGGCGCAATTCAAGGCATTCATCGCGGAGTCCGCTCAAATTTAGTGTTTGATTCGAGATTAAGCTTTCAAGCCCCCTGAATTAACGTCGTTTGAAAACCAAAATCAAGCTCAAAGTACATCAAGCGACGCATCTACCTTGAAGTTTCAAATATTTTTTTTGAAGAGAAGAATCGGAGGATTGTTAGGAATTGTACTCCTTTTATTTCATTTGATTCAATAAACTTTATTTGTATTACTTTTTCTTGTTTATATTATTTGCGGACAAGAAATTTGTGTTACAAATTTTGGCACGCCCCGTGAGACAGTTTCTACCTCTCATCTATTCTCTTCATTAAAGTCCTCGAAGAATCTGCCAATCGCAAGGTGACAATAGTCAAAGTTGTTTTATCAAACTCCTCAAACACCACAAGTGAAAGTCTTGAGTCATACCCAAGAAGTTGCAATAAGCACCTTCGGAGATCACTCCCTTGCTCGGAATTCCGAGGATGAATCACTTCAGGGCAACGCAAACAAAGATGTTGGAGATCTAAAGGATATGCCCGCTTCATCAACTCCTCGCTCGGCGTCAAGTTACTCATTCACTTCAAACGTGGCGTCCGTCATGGTGATAAATGCTACAACTCTAGAGGAGCAAATTGCAAGCTTGACAAGGGATATAGAGGGACTTACAAAACATGTTCAAGAACGAGACTCAAGAAGAAGTTGATAGATAAACTTGACCAAGTTGATTCAAGTAATGTGATGGGCAAAGAAGTCGAAGCTCAAGATGATATTGAAACATCCACAAGGCAACAACCAAACGAAAAAGAGGAGTCTCCCGCAAAGGAGTTGCAAGTCTCGTCTGATGGCCTGATTCCAGTTGATCAACTCAAGGAGTTCATCATGGGGACTATCAAAGATAAGATTGATGGAAGTTCCAAATCGTGTTTGACTTACGCCAAGCCGTACACACAGAGAATTGACAACTTGAAGATGCCTGATGGTTATCAACCTCCGAAATTCCAACAATTTGATGGCAATGGCAATCCAAAGCAACATGTGGCTCACTTCATTGAAGCGTGCAATGATCTTTGGGACTTATGGAGATTATTTAGTGAAGCAATTCGTCCATTCCTTGAAGGGAAGTGCATTTGATTGGTACACCGACTTGGGGGCAAATTCGATTGATAATTGGGAGCTGGAACGAGAATTTCTCAGTCGTTTCTATAGCACACGACGAACTGTTAGTATGACTGAACTCTCAAATTCACACCAGTGGAAGGAAGAGTCTATCATCGATTACATCAATCGTTGGAGGGACTTAAGCCTCAAGTGCATAGATCAATTATCCGAAGCTTCTGCAATTAAGATGTGCATCCAAGGAATGAATTGGGGTCTATGCTACATACTTCAAGGGATCAACCCGAAAACGTTTGAAGAATTAGCCACGCGTGCATATGCCATCGAGATAAGCATGAACGCCGATGATCAAGAATACCTAAGTAATATCAATGATGATGAAGGTGAAGAAGCTGAGCATGGGGGCAATGAAAGTTGACTCTTAAAATTTCGGCAAATAAAGCTCCTTGACAAGAGCTAAAACTGTCCATATGGCTCCTAGATACGTGCATAAACTATCTAAATATGTTAAATAAATTCTTCTCAAATGATCCTTGATAAGAGCCTAAACTATCAACAACACTTATTGACATGAGTATAAAGGTCTATATCCCAAGTTCAAGTGAATAATCCTTGATACGAGTATAAACTATCAATATGTCTCAACCGAATGAATACTCCTTGATACGAGTATAAACTATCAAAGATATATTAAACTCAAGTGAATACTCCTTGATACGAGTATAAACTATCAATATATCTCAAATTCAAATGATCACTCCATGATACGAGTATAAACTATCAATATGTCTACAAATTCAAGAACTCCTTAACACGAGTATAAACTGTTTATAAATCTCAAATTCAAACGAATACTCCTTAACACGAATATAAACTGTTTACAAATCCAAGTTCAAGTGAAGACTCCTTGACATGAGTATAAACTGTTTACAAATCCAAATTCAAGTTCAAGAACTTCTTGATATGAGTATAAACTATCTACAAATTCAAGATCTCCTTGATATGAGTATAAACTATCTATATGCTTCAAACTGAAATGATTTCGCAATACATTCACTCTATGACATGTTGTCCGTGAACAAATCGCGAGGGGGCATTTGTAGACACCTAAATTTTATTACCAAATATTGTCAAGTATCACAATCTTCAATCTTGGCCATCAAGACAAGATCAGGCAAATAAGGAAGTGATTTACCAATATTTTGGTAAATAAATGAAGTCAAATCAAATCAAACCACGATCTTTTGATTATGGCAAGATATGCAAGACAAATCATGATCGGCCAATCAAATCGCCTCGTTTCATCCGACAATTATGGCAAGAATTCACATCCTACACCTATAAATAGAGGCCCTCTTCATACTTCATGGACACACACAATTCAAAGAGGATAAATCCAAGCAAGAAGGCGGTGGAGGAAATTCATTCAAGTCAAGAAGGACAAATTCAAGGAGATCCACGGTGTTCAAGGCGTAATTCAAGGCATTCATCGCGAAGTCCGCTCAAATTTAACGTTTGATTCGAGATTAAGCTTCCAAGCCCCCTGAATTAATGTTATTGAAAACCAAAATCAAGCTCAAAGTACATCAAGCGACGCATCTACCTTCAAGTTTCAAATATTGTTTTTGGAGAGAAGAATCGGAGGATTGTTAGGAATTGTACTCCTTTTATTTCATTTGATTCAATAAATTTTATTTGTATTACTTTTTCTTATTTATATTATTTGCAGACAAGAAATTTGTGTTACACATTCCTCTTCTTGTTTTTTCCCAAAGAAAACAAAAAACAAATTTAATTAAAATATATCTATGTCCTTCATAGTCAAACATAAGATTATAGGAATAATACTCTATAAACAAATAATTGGGAGACCCATTTCTCAATCAGAATCATTCAATGTCAAAAGAGTATAGTTGGCATGCCTCCTAATTGCCCTGCCTACTGAACAAACCTTGCTACCACCAAATTGTCCATATATCACCCACCCGACCACTCAAATCAAACAAAATAAATTAAAATAAATCCTCAAGTATCTTTTCCTATATAAACTCCAATTTCTAGGCCATTGAATCATAGTACTCAGAAATCAATTCAATTCATCTACAGAAAAACAAGAATCAAATTAATTCAATTGCCTTAAGATGAGGACCAAAGTAAATGATGCCTCAGTTGCTGCTTTTTCATACAAAAAGAGTTTAAAGAGTAGAAGGCCAATTCCTCAGAGAGGCCAAATCAAAATGAGGATAGCAGCAAAAGCGTTTCATTCTGTGGTGTCTGTCGTTTCGACGTACTCTGTTCAGACTTTGAGTTCGCCTAGGAAGAAATCTCAATACTAAGGAACATGGTGTTTTTTTTTTTTGGTCGTAATATTTATGTTTTGTAACAAATTTTGGAAGCAGAAATCTTGTTTTGTGAATCTATTTTTTTTTTTTTTTTTCATTTGAAGAAATCTTGATGATAAATATTTGTTGAAATTGAGTGCTTAATATGATAGTTTGCAAAAATGTTCTTGAATTAATCTGTCTGTAAGATAAAAGCACTTTACTCCATAATCAAGTTAGAGCAAGTCTCTTGTGAGACGGTCTCACGGATCTAAATCCGTGAGACGGACCTCTAAGGGCTCCGTCTTGAGAAACATGAACCATGAAAATAAATTTAAAACTAATAATGAACCATGAAGAAACAAAAATAAACCCTAAAATTTCTCAAAAAAAAAAAAAAAAAATAAACCCTAAAAGCATGAACCATGAAGAATAAACCCGAAAAATAAAAATAAATCCAAAAATAAAAAATAAACCCTAAAAAAACTAAAAATCCTAAAAACCCAAATCAATTAAAAATAAACTCAAGAAACAAAATAAACCCTAAAAAACAAATATAAACCCTAAGAAAAATAAAATCGAAAAAAAAAAAACCTTTAAAACTTTGTGTAAGGGCTCTCGTCTCACGGATCTAAATCAAAGTAAAACCGTCTCACGCAAGTTTTTGCCATCAAGTTATTATATAAAGCACTTTACTCCATATTCTTGAAATTGAGTGCTTAATATGAGAGTTTGCAAAAATATTCTTGAATTAATCTTTGTTTGTAAGATAAAAGCACTTTACTCCATAATCAAGAAGTTTTCTGCCCTCAAGGGGGCATAGCTCAACCCAGTAAAGGACTTGGGTGGCGTGATGTCTGCTTTGGCACCCACAAAGTGTGGTTGTTCGAATCCCTCCGGTAATGATTTATAGGGTGGAGGAGAACTTGTGTGATGACTCGTCTTTGCGACCCCAAGGACACGACTAGTTGGGATAATCCGCGCTTCACACCCTCCACAAAGCTTTAGGACAAGGACAAGAGGCCATCGGGGATGGGGTTCATCCTTTTTTATTTTTATAAACCACTCTATATTTATAGCAGGGCATTATTTAATTTTTTATTGAATTAGTTCATATTTGTTGTAGTTTGCAATTCCATAAGTTTGAATGATTAGGTCCATTTATTTTCTCTCAATCAAATTCTATGTAGCAAATCGGAGTATATCAATTGGGTTAGCCCCGAGCCCAACAATATCTGGCCCAATCTAAGAAATCGTTGCAGTTTGGACAAAACAAACTAATGCCAAAATCAGCCCAAGTTAATCTTATCATAATTTATATCTTGCCTTTAGGCTTGCTTTTGTTATGGAGTAGAAAGAAAAAAGATAACAAACCTCGCATGTCTTGTGAGCAATATTTATGCCTTTATTGGGTCACTTACATTGGGCTTTTCAATAGCTTTGACATTTGGGTTTTGAATTTAAAAACTAATAAAAAAAAATTGTTACATGATATTTAATTAAGACCAGACCCAAATCTGAACATGATTTCTTATATTAATAAATCAGAGCATTTTTTTTTTTTTTGGATGCCACTTCGCTTGGTTAGAGAACCACATCCACCACCACATACAACAATAAAGTGATTACAAAAAGAGGGCCTTAGCACACTGCTGACATAAGGGACTCAAGTCTGTGGAGATAATGGGTTCAAAATTCCACTTTTTCAAATTGCTTCCATGGATATATCTGATTGGTGAATATTTGGTAGGATCACATATGAATAAAGATACGTATAGATTTGATTCGGGTTAACACCTGGTCAACGATCCCACGATTTCCTCGATAAGCGGTGATGAAAATAAACCTGGTGTATTCGAGCATAATCAAATTTAAGTTTGGAAGGTGAGCTATAAAAAAATGATTACAAAATAAAAAATGCAAAGTAAAGTGATTACAAAAATGTGCAATCTAAACTAAAATAGTTAATAATTTTGGTGTTTTATGATGTTGCATCCAATACAATAATAATTATGTACTTTTGTGGAATGGTCCCCCATTAGTCACCTCCCCACTAAACCGTAGCCCGTGAATGGGTTTATTTAAGTAGTGGAGCAAATTAGAAATTGATGGAAATTGTGGTGTGGGTGGAGAGAATAGAGTCACGGGTTATGCATCCAAATTAGGCATGAATTCTCTGACAATACAGTACTATTATATGATATTATGATATGAACATGATACCCCACCAAACCACATTCCCACCCAAAGTATATATTTTTTTGTTAGTGACTAATTGGTAAATTATTATTTTATTTTAAATTGAAATAATATTTTGTATATTATTCACATAATATATTGTGTAGATGTATAATATTAAAAGAAGTATATACATATAAATATTGATTTGAGTGGGGAATCAGATATATTTGATTGATTCAGATCGTTTCGCCATGAGCTTAGATATTTTAATAGTTTAATTGGGGATGAATTGAAGTACAACAAACCTTAAGCTAGTGGGGTCATCCACCACTAAGATCATCCGATACTTAAGTCGAAGATATGTCGTAAGGTTGTTGGAAAGCAGAAAAATGAAGCTAAAGTGTGTCGGTGAGATCTTGAAATGGTTGAACTATGCATATTTATAGAGTTGACTTTCCACGCGATCCCCAGTATATTAGCAAGATACTTGAGGTGGTTGAACCGTGCCATATTTATAGAATTGACTTTTTCATGTTCGTGAACGAGTTCTCCACGTGACGGGATCACGTAGACCTCGTCGTCGCATCATGTAGCCTAATTAATGGTGAGAACTTGTGGGTGCCCCAGCCAGTACCTCGAGTCGGGTAAGGACCCAAATAAAAAGACGCGGATTCTTGAGTCTTTTTGCTATGTTGATAATTAGCGGAGGGCAAAAGGTTCATTTCGACGTGATCTCTCTCACACACATATATATATATATATATATATATATATATATACATATAAAATTGACCATTTTCTATGTCAGTCAACTTAAATTGGTTAGTCACGTTGCATTTTAACTTTTGTGTGAAGCAATGTGTTAATAGAACCATATATTTTGGATGCTTGCTTAGTTCAATGTAGTCCAATGGCGTATGTTCATGAATGAATTGAGGAACATTTTGCTAAATTGTCCGAAAAGGAAGCTCCTAATTATTATTCAAAAGCATTACACTATATGTTTTCGTCATCATTATAGTTTCATCCACTACGTCACACAAGGTCTAATATATCCAACTGTTTTAAATTTTTTAAATCATTTATTCAATTGGTTTTACTATATCTTTTAATATTAATAAATTTCAAAACTTAAGATTTACTATCACCATAAGAAGCGGCGAAAATATTTATATTAAATGATTGTAATTTTATATGACAATACCATTAACAAAATAAAAACACACCAGCTAAGACTTTTACAGTTCAAATATTTTCTCAAAATAAATTCAAACAACTTTTTTCCATTCTCATTCCAGAACTCATCCCCTTAAAACGCAACTTTTAAAATACTTATTCGAAACGCCCAAAATAAAAATGGATATTGTGTTAATATAAGTGCATATTTCATGTTCAATAAGTAACATTGGCAAAATGGGACAATGGCTGAATATATAGGAGTTAATTAATATCAAGGTTTGCTAGTGGAACTCCACTAAGGCCATATGGCTCAATATGTGTACACTCCACCATTGTCTTTCCTTTCAAGTGCCGGCAATCTTTTAGGATTGAGATTATCTGTTTCACAATCTTTCAAACCTAATTCATTTTAATAGTTGTTATTTTTTCGTATATCAAATAAATTGAATTAACATACACTCAAAAGTTAGGTAAAATAATTCCTCAAAAAAAAAAGTTAGGTAAATTAAGATTTTTTTTTAAACAGAGTGATAATTTCAACTTCTAGTCAACTGTTGAGAATGGTTCGTAACTAAAAACACCTTTTCAGCTACGAATAAAAAGCAAAAATCAGCATTATTGTCTTGCTTTTAGTTGAAGGGTGCCACTGGAAACCAACACTTCTTAGAGAGGCTACAAGGCGTATTATATTATTGGGTCATTGTACTCAAAAGCGTGCTAATTATTATTGAAAACCTGAGACTAGTTAAAAAACATCCGGCGATTTGTGTCCTTTAATACCTAGAGACAAAGATATTGGGAGTGTTTGCAAAAACTCGCTTTTAGAATAAGTGATTTATTATAGCAGTAAGTAGAAACAATGAAAATCGGGAGTTGGTAGTGTTTGAAAATAGAATTAAAAGTTGAGAAGGAGAAGTTGAGAGTATTTGGTGAAAAAATAAGTAAAAATACTTATTTATTTATAATATGCAAACTAGACGCATGAAGATAATCTAAAACACTTCTTCCCTGTTTTTAGATTATGATTAAATGAAGCGAGAAATTGGTATATCGCAAAACACTAAAAATTTGTTTTTTATTTAAGCCAAAAACTGAAAAGCATTTATGTTTAGTGTTTGCAAATACTCCCTCCCATTAGGGGCCTGATTAGTCGGGAACATGAGACATAAAAAATAAAAATAAAAATTAAAAGACGGGAAATCAGTACTTGGAATCGTGGAAGTTACAAAACGTCAAAAGGGTTTGTAAACTGTTTCTTGAAATTTTGTAAATCCCATTTCTTTTCTTTTCATTTCATTTCATCCACAAATCTCAGCAATCAAACAAATGACCACATCAAAAAGTACTCCTCTTTTTCATAAGCCTAACATTTCACGGCCTATATATACATGCATTTTAGCCAAACAAGACTTAAACACACACACACACACAAACTGTTAATTATATTTTTTCTATGGAGTTTCCAAGAATTCATGTAATCTTTGTCCTCCTTGCAATTTGTCTGAGATTGAATGCGGTCTACGGTCGACATATGCACCATTGGGATTTCTTCGACTACTGCGCCATAAGTTGTAGGGCCCACAGTGCGTCATTGACGGAATTTGGAGGAGTGGGAGATGGAACGACGTCGAATACCAGAGCTTTTCAGGCAGCCGTTGATCATCTCAGCCAGTTTGAATCGGACGGCGGATCAATGCTCTTTGTTCCTCCTGGAAAGTGGTTGACCGGAAGTTTCAATATTACTAACCATTTCACTCTCTTTCTCCATAAAGACGCTGTTCTTCTGGCTTCTCAGGTTCGATCAAATTTTAGGGATAATTACAAAAGAACCCCTAAGGTTTGGGCTAATTAAAAAAAAACTAAAAATTTTCAAAAACTGCAGAAGAAATCCTTTAGATTGTTCCATCTCACATTTCCTTTTCATATGCAAAGCATTCCAAAAGCATCACTATATTTATTAAATATTACAGTTACTCCTTAAATTTAAGACACAATCAAACCCGAAGGGGTTTTTGTAATTTTCAAAAATTTCTTGTTCTTATTGTAATTAGCCCAAACTTTAGAGGGTTTTTTTTGTAATTAGCCCAAACTGTAGGGGCTTTTTTTGTAATTATCCCCAAATTTTATCAATTGACCAATTATTTTTTGCAGTTACAAGTCTCTGTTTTTTTTTTCTTTTTTTGTTCTCACAAGATCAAAATAGTAGAAACATGGGCCTGTAAATTGAATTTTGATATGCATAGTAGAGAAAGACTGCACAAGCCTATTAGAGGCTACATTTATCATTTTCAGCTATCAAAAATAGTTCGAGATGGTCTTATGTAATGTCATAAACTTAAATTAATGAGACGAATCCGAAGAACAAAATACATGGGTCATTTTTATGGGTTTGGGTTGGCGTTCAAGTTACAATCCGTCTCATCAACGATGCCTATAAAATCGTCTCATACAAGTTTTTGCTAAATAGTTCACTTCTGTTCTTGTGGGAGCTTCTTAAAAAAAAACGAAAAATGAAAGCTTTTCCCAGACTTGTTATGTTGGTATGAATGATGAATTATGTTTATTATGTTTACTTAGGTTTTGGATTAATTGCAAAACATATCCTTTAACTTTAGTCTAATTACATAAAGCGAAAATATCTTTCAAACTACAAAGTACAAATATCTCGTTGATATTTGTTTCTATTTTATAAATTAAACTCTCGGGTTTTTGTTTAAAAACACAAATTTGAAAAGGGGTGTTTAATGCTTTAAGGGGGTATTTGGTAATTTTAAAAGATAATTGAGTTTTTTTTTGCAATTAAGCCAAACCTTAAGGGTATGACAGATTTTGAAAGTTCATCTCGTTTATCATTTTTCTTTCATATGAAGGTTGCAGCAGAAAATTTATTAAAAAAAAATCTAATTTGGTTCTTATTAGCTGATATAGGATGAAAGTGAGTATGCTGTAATAGAACCCCTGCCATCGTACGGTCGAGGAAGGGATACAGAGGGTGGAAGATACATCAGTCTCATCTTTGGTATAAACCTAACTGATGTTGTTATAACAGGTAAGCATAAGGTGCATGTAATTCTCTATGTAAAATATAAACTTACAGAAGATTATTGTATGAAACAGGGCATTTGATCTGATTTTTCAGGAAATAATGGCACCATTGATGGTCAGGGTGAGCCCTGGTGGGACAAATTTCACAAGGGAGAATTACAGTACACTAGACCTTACCTGATTGAAATAATGCACTCTGAGAATATTCAAATATCAAATTTGACACTACTTAACTCACCATCATGGCATGTCCATCCTGTTTATTGCAGGTAACCAAGTTTTTTTTTTTTTTTTTTGAATTCTTCAAAAATTTTTTTGAATGATTGGTTTTGATTATTTAGAAACTTTGATTTCTTTTATGAAAATGCAGCAATGTGATTGTGCAAGGCCTCACAATCCTTGCTCCTGTGACAGTCCCAAACACTGATGGTATCAATCCAGGTAAGTAAAAGTAATAGAAGTATTTGCAAACATTTAAAAAAAAAAGGTTAATTACAAAAAGTACCCTTGACATTTGGCCTAATTACAAAAAAAAAAAAAAAAATCAACTAACTTTTAAAATTACAAGAAGTGTCACATAGGTTTTATATTGTCTAATATCCACCCCTTCATAAGCAAAAACATGTCAAAATCCCCATTACATTTATAAAAATATTATATTTAACCCTTAACTTTGACATTGAATCAAAACTCAAGGTTACTTTTTGTAATTTTGAAAGTTAGTTGGGTTATTTTGTAGTTAGGTCAAACCACAACGGTACTTTTTGTAATTATCCCTTAAAAAATGACGGTCTATATTTTGGCTGAAATAGAAAAGTAGTTTTTAGTGTTTTCAAATATCAATTTTTTCATCTGTTTTTTTGTAGTTTAATCATAATCTAAAATTAGGAGGAGTGGTGATTTAGATTTTTGATTTGCTTTTAGTTTCATTTTAAAATATGTAAAGCACTTTAACAACTTATGCACCAAACTTTCTCCTATTAACTTAAAGGAGTAATTACAAAAACTACCATAAGGTTTGGGTTAATTACAAAATAACCCACATATGTTTGAAAATTGCAAAAAAACCTTAATGTTTTATTTTGTGTTAAATGTAATGGGTAAATGCAATAGTTTTATAATTGTAAGGGGAGTGCTTGAAATATTTTTGCTTATGAATGGGTAAAGTACTAAAGTGCAATACATAATCAAACCTCATGGGGTTTTTCATAATTTTAAAAATCTGTGGTTTATTTTGTAATTAACTCAAACCCCAGTGGTAGTTTTTTTAATTATCCCTTAACGTAATTAACTTTCAACTTCTATATCAATTATCAAACATACCAACGTTTTTATCTTATCCAGTCTTTCACTTCTACTACAATAAATCACTGTTCTGAAAGCATTTCTCAAGCACTCTCTTAATAATTAAGTACTTATCCTAAAACAGTTTTATTCGGTATGAAATTTCAGATTCATGCACAAACACTCGAATAGAGGACTGCTACATCGTCTCCGGAGACGACTGTATCGCCGTGAAGAGCGGTTGGGACGAAAGTACGGAATCGCGTTCGGGATGCCAACGGCGAAGCAGCTCGTCATCCGAAGGCTCACCTGCATCTCCCCATTCAGCGCCGTGATCGCGCTTAGGAAGCGAGATGTCCGGAGGAATCCAGGACGCTCGAGCGGAAGACATCCTAGCCATCAATTCCGAATCAGGGTTCGGATCAAGACAGCCGCCGGACGAGGAGGGTACGTGAAGGACATATACGTCCGAGGGATGACGATGAAAACCATGAAATGGGCGTTTTGGATGACAGGAAACTACGGTTCTCATGCCGATAACAACTATGACCCGAATGCCCTTCCTGTGATACAAAATATTAACTACCGCGACATGGTTGCTGAGAATGTGACTATGGCGGCTAGGTTAGAGGGAATCTCGGGCGATCCGTTTACGGGATTTGTATATCGAACGTGACGATTGGGATGGCGAAGAAGGCGAAGAAAGTCGCGTGGAATTGTACGGATGTCGAAGGGATCTCGAGTGGTGTGGTTCCTCAGCCCTGTCAAGAGCTTCGGACCAGGGATCGGAGTATGTTGCTGCGTGTAATTTTCCGACAGATAGTTTACGATCGATAGTCTGGAAATCCAGACATGCTCTTACAGAAGGACATATTCGTTAGACAATCATGTACTAAAACATTTGTGATTGGAAATGGCTACATAAATAAATAAATTAAAATTCTTACATCAGAATAATCAAATCGAATATAAAATATTCAAAAACCTTGACGAATATTAACACCATATAAATTTCTCGATTTTACATTGCAAGAGGGTTTAAATCAAGAGTCATGAAAATTACAACACTCGTACCATTCCCAGGATTGAAAACGACTAGTCGGATAAGAATCAATAAATATTTATACAAAAAAACACGAATCGTGTTAATACACACGACTAATGAACGGGATCTGGATTGAACACGAGTGTTTCCCTCCAAATTAGGTCCTTAATATTTTCTTCGGTTATTGATGGCTGCTCGAAATCAAAACTGAAAGGCTTGGAGCAAATTGGCTCGTCGTTTAAATCATGAAGAGAGGACAAGTACGGATGACACAGAGCATCATCAACTGTATGATCCAGAAATTCGAAGTCAGCAGAATTAAACAAATTATTTGGAAAATGAAACTTAAAATTGTGGTAAAATAGAACAGTGTTTACCAGTTATTCGTTGGTCGGGATCAAACACGAGCATCTTCCCTAGCAAATCCAACGCCAATGGGGACATGCTAGGAAATCTTGCGGAGAAATTTTGTTTTGGAAACAGGGGGAGCTGTTTCACGTATCTCCGGCGTTATCACTTCGTGAGAAATTTAAGGCTCAAGTCAGGTGTGCCTAATAACTTTAAGAATAGAAAGCACTTGTTACATAGTATGCACACAAAATCAACACACAGAGGAACTCTGCTAGGAATAAAACATCATGTCCTACTATCAATTGCCCCATCTTTTTGTTTCTGATTTTCATTTATTTTTAACAAAAAATATTAAGAATGGGTTGACATAATATACTTCAGATATTTAAATACTTGACTAAGATACAAACCCAAACTAACAGCATAATAAATATTACAGCCCGTAAATCGGGGAAATTTATCTGCTACCGACATCTTCATTTGTAGATGATCGCAAAAGAAATCACATAATACAGAGTTGCTTAAGCTCTGAGACTGATACCCAGAATTTAGAAGCAATTGAATTTTTTTATTGATGATACTCAGAAACTCAAAGAAATTCGAGTTACTATGCATTTGTAGATTTGTACCTAGCGAACGTCAGTCACAGAAGATCAAAAAAATGAAAGCTGTATAATTTTTTATTTTTTCAGTCTCTTTTCCATCACTAAAAGCTGTTTGGAAAATGCAAAATGAATGTTGATCTAATACACACTTTACAGCCACATTATTTTCTGCACCCAAAAAAGCACACATAATGAAACTAGCTCCGGTATAAATTTGGTCATCCTCAAAACTAGAACATGCCAATGTTTAAAATTAATTTTAGAGAACGACTTCTCATAAAGTCATATCACCAATTCGTAAATCAAAAATCACGATCATTCAAACAGAAAAAACGGATTATTGCCACAAAATAATACCTCTGTAATGAGCCTCAGCTGATGAACATAGTCTTTGCCAGGGAATAAAGGTTCTCTGGTCATTATTTCAGCAAGAATGCAACCAACGGACCATACATCGATCGCAGCAGTGTACTCTGAGCAATTAAGAAGCAATTCAGGTGCTCGATACCAACGCGTGACAACATATTCCGTCATGAAATCTGTTTCAGATGTTGTCCTTGCTAACCCAAAATCTCCTATCTTAAGGTCGCATTCGCATTCAGAAACAAATTGCTCGGCTTAAGGTCACGATGCAAGACATTAGCTGAGTGCACATATTTCAATCCTCTTAACAGCTGATACATGAAGTACTGCACATAGGAACATTAAATAAGCCCATCAAAATATTTCAATTAACCATAGTAGATAATGGGAGTGTTTGCCACTAAAGAAAATTGATTCTCAGTTTTTGGCTGGAAAAAATCACTTTTTAGTGTTTGCAAATGCTAACTTCTGCTCTGATTCTGCTTCATTTAATCAAAATCTAAAAGTAGGGAGATGGATACTTTAGATATTTTAATTCTACTGGATTGACTTATACAAACAAACAAGCACTTTTACAACTTTCCACCACACTCTCAGCTTCTAATTCTATTTGCAAACACTACCAACGTCGGATTTTCAACTACTTTTACTTATGCTACGATAAATCACTTCTTCTAAAATCTAAAAGCAGAATTTTTGCGAAAACTCTCCATCACCTATATCACAACTTGCTAGACCCATTATTTAGGAAATCAAAATTTTTTTCGCTGATTCACGATTGAGGTAAATTAAACATAAAAAAGGTAAAAAAAAAAGATACATCGAGATATGTATGGAAGATGGTTTTGTATTAATTTCTATAATGAAAATTATATGAAAAACACAACACTTGGGCAAAAATGAATTAGGACTGGAGCTCAAGAATGCGGCATTAACAACAAAAACTACCAGAGGCTATTCTGATCTTTCCAATTTGCGATCAAGCTTCATCTGTTTATAAGAAAAATTAAATCATTTTAAACAAGAAACACATCACTTGTCCCAGTTAACACTCTTACAAAGGGCTTAACGATACCACTTGATCTACAAGCTCGTGGTTATTACAGTAAAATAATTATTTCAAAATTTTGTTTGCAATTTGTCATCCTACTTGAATCCTATGTATTAATTGCACCAAAAAAAAAAAGAAAAAGAAAGTAAGAAAAACAAAAACAAAAACAAAAGGAGCTTCCTTGCAGTAATGCATTAGTCCCTAACAGACTTGACAATTAACTTCTTGCTACATGTTTGGATGTTTTTCACGGAAATGATACCCATGAGACATACTATCTAATGTTTGTTTCTGGAGTTGACTTTTCTTCAATTTGACTTCTAGTTCTAGTCAATCTTATTCTAGATATTCTAGATTTCTGCCCAGATAAAAAGAAAGAAAGAGTTGACTTGCAGTACATCAAATAAGCTAGTTTGTAATTCAAGAAAATAAATTACTTTCTAAATCCTATCACAGAGAGTCGTCCGACCTGACAATGATCATCCGTTAACGCTTGATCGGACCGGATTATCTGATGCAAATCTGTATCCATCAATTCATAGACTATGTACACATCATTAAAAGCCTCCATCTTTGGTGGCCTTATAATGTCCTTGATAGCAATAACCTGAGTTGCAACAAATCGAAAAAAGATTGAAAATAATCAAATGAAAAAATCAACCAAATCAAACGGAAAAAATGATGGGCTCTAAGTAATTCTTAAGATTTCAAAGTAATGAATTTAAACTTACATTTTCATGATCCAAGTGGCGTAAAAGCTTAATCTCCTCAAAGTCCTTTTGGCATCTATCGTATTATCAAATGCATTGCCAATTTTCTTTATAGCAACCTCCTCTTTAGTCTCTTTATTAATAGCACCACTACACAAAATGAAATTAAATGATAAGTAAATTTTATCAAAACCATTGTTTTAAAAATCCCCGCCTTGCGATTACCCCGCCAGCGCTGCAGCCCTGTCCGCCTTGATTATTCTTCCGACAGCCCCGCCAGTGCATATCGCTTTTTAGAACACTGGTCAAAACAAAACTTCACAAGCATGGAAGATATTTTGCAAACCTAGTCTCAATACGGAGCAATAAAATCCAGTTGCTGCTAAATCCCCATCAGCCCAAAAAAAAAAAATTACAAAATTCATGTTTACAAAAGGCTCATGGGGTAAAGCTCAACTTTTTACTGACAGGTAAATCATTTAGAACAGCATGAACAAACATCAAACACTTTGCATACATAAAACCAATAATTTGACATTTATTAAATTGTACTAACCAGACGAGGCCATAGGCGCCACGGCCAAGAGGTCGAAGCGGGGGTATATTTACTGGACACCTCAAATAAATTACCGTACAGATTGTACCGCACGTATTTACCGCCGTGCGTTAGCACCCCGCTTATGTTAGACTTGCTTGAACCTGAAACTGAGCTGTTTTCTGGAGCCATAAAGAGAAAAGAAGAAATGGGTTGTGGAGGAATGGCAGATAAAAACTCGTGGCGGTGGAAACGGCGGCGTTTCTGGTGTGTTTGAGCTAGGGAAGAACGGTGCCCTGGGAGTGAAAGGAGGAGCTTGAGATTTACTGCGTTTTGAGATTTTCTTGGAAGTTGAAGTTTGAACAGAAAGTGGACGCGGTTTGAAGTTGAACTTTGCAGGTACAAATGGGGTTTTGAAAAAACAAGTCGTCGTACAAATGGGATTTTAATAAGAGATGGTCCGTATTATGTACTTAATTTCGTGAACGGATTATAAAACACAAAAAAATATGATTTTTTTTAAATAAATATGATTTGTTTTATAGATTTGGGTTTAAGTTGGAAATCTATTGACATTAAATACTAATGAAATTGTCACATACAAAAATGATGACGGTTAAAAATTGTCTTTGAGATACAACAAATATCCAACTTAAATTAGCAACTTTTGCAAAATTTAAGTTACTTTAGAACAAAAAGAATTTCAAAACTCTCGAGATATTTTGGAGAACAAGATTTGAAAGTGGGATGACTTTAAATGATTTCGGGTGGCTTTTTAGATTGAATGCAACATTTGGGTCGGATCAATCTGGATTACACGATCGTGTTCTTTGGTTAACAACCATGATCCACCGTCTTGATTGCAACTATTGTGAAGGTTGACTATCCTTATCACACATCTCTCGTTGACAGTGAGTTGTGTTCACTCACCGCGCTTTGTCAAAGATTATCTATATATCGCCCTTTGGTCATGTCTCATCGACTAGCGCGCAGAACCACGTTGAACGCCCAATCAATGCCGTTGCTCTCTACCCATACGACATTTGGACGAATCATCATGCGAGTTGCCCCGCCACATCACCGAGTCATGAACTAGTTTGAACTAGCGTCAGCTAGTCAAAATCCACATGGACACTAGGGTGCACCATAGGAAGCATCACATGAGTGAAATTCTATATAAGCAAGTTAAATTTGTTCTATATTTCTAATGTGGGATTTGACTTTTCACATTTTCACCATTTTATATTTCCATACAAAATGTATTTACATAGCTTACTTCATGTATTAATTTATCATTCATCCGAAAAATGTTTTAAGAAATTCAAAATGCTAAATTCATCTACCACGCGTTTATCCGAGTTATTTCCTATCGATATGTCCTAAAAGGAAAAAAAAAAAAACAAATATGCTTGTCATCACCTCACTAATTGCGATGTGGAAACTCCCATTCTACCAAATTCACGTGGCGATTTCATATTTATCCATGCAAAGAATCCTAAATATATGTATTTAAGATTTTCTTTTATAATGTAAAAGATAACAATTAATCCAAAAATCAAAGATTATATCTATACAATATATTTTGGTAAATCGTAAATTCTATATATACATGTTATTATAATCTAAAAGGTAACTAATAAAAAAATTCAGAGATTTTATGTATCTACACAATCTTTTTTTTTCCATAATTCAAAAATTCTACGCACATTGTATATATGTTGACAAGCCAAAAACACAAATAAATGATAAATTATTCAACTTTATTAATAATAAATTTGTTCGTTGCTCACCAAATTTTATGTAAATTAAATTAAAGTAATTTTACCCAATTACATCGTGTGTAAGACTAAATAAAAACTATTTGTCTTCCTATTTAAATCTTTCAAAATTTTTTTAAAAATTGAAAAATATTTTTATTGGATATTTTTATTAGTAAAATTATATAGCACAATTAACCAAGTTATTCTTTAAACTCCAAAACACAATGGCGACATGCTAGATATTTTTATTGAAAATAATAAAACAAGGTTTTTCAAAATTTAAAGTGAACGATTTTTATGATACACTTCTAAATTTTGAATTTTATTTTAGTATTTTTGGATATCATATAACTATCACAAACAAATTATGACCCGAAATTATTGCCCTTTGATAATCCCGTGTGTAACACGGGGCTGTTCTAGTTTCAAATATATGCGTTCGTTTAAATAATTAGCCAAAGTAATTGGGTCAATACCCATATTATAAACCAATTTTCAACATTTATTGAATTTTAAAGTTTTACTCTGACATAAATGATAAAATTATATTTGATATGACTGAAAAAGTCTCTTATTATTGTTCTTAGAAATTATTCAATACTCCGAACCTAATTTTTTTGCACCAAACCTGCTTGTGATGTTACATTTATATACATTGCTGCGTAATTATGCAAAGTTGAAGATGAAATTTGAAACAAATACGGTCTGCATTGAATATATTAGAAGTAAATGAATGGTTCAACAGTTGATGATGTATCAATCAAACGTCACAAGTGTGAGTATATATGAAAGGACACTCTGTAAGATTTATTAGTTGTAATAATCCTATCTCTCATCTTTCTAAAAAAAAAAAAAAATCCTATCTCTGATAGGGATGGAAATGTGGCAGGACGAGGCGGGTAATTGAATACCCAGGCCCGGCCCGTGCTCTTGACCCGCCCTGGCCCGTGCCCCGCCACGGGTCTAGAATAGTTGCCCGTGCCCGGCCCACCCCGTTCCATTTTGAATCTTTTAAGCCAAAAATTATTCTAGCAAAACTAACAAAGTGTAAATATATATTTTTTTGTGAAAGTTAAATGTATTTTTGTAATATCCTATAATGTATTATTGTAAATATATTTTTTTGTGAAAGTTAAATGTATTTTTGTATTTTTATAATATCCTATAATATTATTATTGTATTTATAGGTAGTGGGGGCGGCGGGACAATCACAATACCTGCATCCGTCCCCCGTCTCCGTATGTGGGCCAGTCCGATCCGCCCCATCCTTAGAATGGGTTAGGTCGACCAAACCCAAACGCCTTGGGTCAGGTTCATATTGTCATTGCTAATCTCTTATCCTTAATGTCTGACTAGTTAGGAGCATAAAAAAAAATGCATGTTTATCAAGTGGATATTTAGTTAATTGAATAACTATTGGTTTTGTTGAGCTTGAGCAGGATTACCTTACTCGGATTATAATTTAAAAGAAGTGGCAAATATTTCAAATTCATAACAGCAAAGTAATTCCATCTTTCAAAAAATATATAAGGTTTTTCGTGCCCCAGCAAAATAATGATCCAATTTCAATTCAACTTGGGCTGAGCGACGTGGGGCACATAATCGAACAGTACTAACTGGACTACGGAGGCCCAATATATTTATTATAAGGGCCTGGAGGGACCACGGGCTCAAATAATTGTGGCCTGAGACCAAGCCTGTGCTAGTCGTTAGGCCCGTTTTCATACCTAGTTTATGGGCCGAAGTTAAATGCCAGTGGTTGTGGGACCCACACACACATGAGTGAAAAAGAGAAAATATATTATAAAAATGAAAATAGTATATTATAACATTTAAAAATAATACTTTGGTATTCAATATGACTGCTTAAAAACAAACCAATCTACTCGATACTTGATTCGAAATTGATCGTCTAAAGTTTTTTTGAGTTCCGTTCATTAACATAATGAAGCAAGCTCGAACACATTTTTCGTTTAATAAGATGCAAAACTTGGTTTGAACTCGACTCGATTAATAAAAAAATAAAATATGTGTAAAACACAAGCTACTCGAGTTCGATTCGACTAAAACTCGATTTGATTAATAACTAAATCAAGCTCAAACACAATTTTTGACGTTTGACTAAAATTCAAACAAGCTTGAATAAGCGTGTTCGACTCATTCGACTCATTTAAACTCCTAGACTCTATCAAAATGAAAATTACCAGGGATTAAAACAAATAAATTATTCCATTTTGATTCTGTAACATTTTTTCATTTTCAGAAAATAATTTCCTTTTTTGAGAAATCAAAAATTCGAAATAGTTATAGGGCAAAAAGAGAACACCACCCATAATTTAGGGGCAAAAATCTAATTTCAAAGAGAAGAGCGTGTAGAAATCTCCAGAACCCGCCAAAACCGACCTCCAGAGGCACCTGATCACTCTATACTCTTCCTGAATGTTTACCCCCAGCAATTTCTTTCATTGCATATATACCCCCCCCTTCACCTCTCTGCTTCTCAGAATAATCCCAAACCCTGAGATTTCTCTGCAGCCAAATTTATCTGCTTTCTAAGTGATTTATTTTGCGTCCGATTCGAGTGGGAAAATCAGATACAGAAATGGCAGACGTTCATATGGGTGAAACCGAGACTTTTGCCTTCCAGGCGGAAATCAACCAGCTTCTCAGCCTCATCATCAACACGTTCTACAGTAACAAAGAAATCTTCCTGCGTGAACTCATTAGCAATTCCTCTGATGTAAGTATCATTTTTGTACATATTTGTTGCGTGCATTTCGTTAGGTCTCTTTCGCATTTCGTGATTGAATTTTATTTTGTGTTTCTGGTTGGCTGGTTCTGTTTTAATGATGTATTTTGGGTGGTATTGTTTTGAATAGGCGTTAGATAAGATTAGATTCGAGAGTTTGACGGACAAGAGCAAGCTGGAATCGCAGCCGGAGCTTTTCATCAGGATTGTTCCGGATAAGATTAACAAAACTCTGTCCATTATTGACAGCGGTATTGGCATGACTAAATCAGGTACGACGGAATTTTTACCTATATCTTTTGGAGATTTTATGTAACATGAATATGCGAAGAACTTGATATGTATATTATGTTGCATGCATATATATTTGTTGTATATTAGAAATGAGGTGCTGTGTTGCGTCTGAGACGAGTCAATTGTTGCTTTATTGTTTGCCTTAGGTGAATATTGGTTTATCATTTCTTATGATCTTTTACATGGTTATAGTCTTATAGATGAATTATCATAATTGAGTACTGCTAAGCTATATTTTGAAATGTTTGTATGTAATATGTGGATTTAAGCCAGGGACGGACCCAAGGGCTGTTGGTGGCAACCGCCCCCTCATTTTGCGATTGAACTCCTATAGTACATTATTTAATAAATTAATATAATATATATAAATATAAATCAAAATATCTTGCCCCCTCCTCCCAATTTTCATGTAATTTAGTTATAAAAATTTATATGTTTTGTTTTTATTTATATTAGATTTGCTTTTGCTAGAATTGGTCCAATATTTCGAGGGGCCTAGAGCAAAAATACTATATTATACAATCTTGGAGATTGGGAGAGGCCAACCCGGGCCTCGGTACCCTTTTTTAAAAGAAAAATTAAGGTAATTTTTTTTTTAAAAAATTAAGTTGATATTTATGTGTATTTTTTGTTAGTTTTTTTATCTGTCCCACCTCAATTTCGTTTATACAATGGCGCACCTAGGAATTATCAGGGTGGGCCGATCAAGAAATGGATACAATGGTGTACGTAGGAATTATCATGAGTAGAGATGACACACCTAAATTTGGGTGGGCCAAATAAAAAAGCTAAAAGAAATACACAAACATTAACTAATTTTTTTTTGAAAAAATTTACCTAGTAATATTTTTTTTAAAAGGTGGGGTCGGGTTGGCCCCTATCTCCGCCTATTGATTGTATATATACATATAAAAAAACTCCGGGGCTTTCACCGGAGAGCCTCTGTCTTGCGACACCATCTGCGCCGCCCAAGACCACCCCGGATCTTGCCCCCAAGAAGCAAATTCTGCGTCCGTCCCTCGATTTAAGCCCTGGAACTAACTATGCTAATCTGAAAAGGAAAATCTGATTTGATTTTATACGAATTTTGATTTAATGTGTAATTTTGGACATCATTGGCTTACGTGATTTCTGTCTAATTCATCTCAAAATGGTTAACTTTCCATGCGATCCGGAGTTTTTGCCTGAAATATAAGATTTAAAGAGCATATATACTGAACTTGGAAAATTGCCGAGTATGTCTCTGATTAAACTGTGGACTAAATTATAGAATCTGGCTATAGTTTGTGGGTTTAACATTTTCACAGATTTCTTGTTTTAGGTTTCTAACTCTTGTCTTTTGTATTGGAGCAGACCTGGTGAATAATTTGGGTACCATTGCAAGGTCTGGAACAAAAGAGTTCATGGAGGCACTGCAGGCTGGAGCTGATGTTAGTATGATTGGTCAGTTTGGTGTTGGATTTTACTCCGCTTACCTGGTGTCGGAGAAGGTTGTTGTGACAACTAAGCACAACGACGATGAACAATACGTCTGGGAGTCCCAGGCCGGTGGTTCTTTCACTGTAACCCGAGATGTTTCTGGAGAGCCACTAGGCAGGGGTACTAAAATCACCCTTTTCCTCAAGGATGATCAGGTGTGTGGAGTAATTTGTAATTGCGTTTGCCCATTTTTGTATTTGTATTAGAGTTGAAGATGATCATTCTGTTACCCTTTTTCATATTGCAGCTGGAGTACTTGGAAGAGAGGAGAATAAAGGATTTAGTTAAGAAGCATTCTGAGTTTATCAGCTACCCAATATACCTCTGGGTTGAAAAAACTACAGAAAAAGAGGTCAGTGATGATGAAGATGAGGAGACAAAAAGGAAGAGGAGGGTGATGTTGAGGAAGTCCATGAGGATAAAGAGAAGGACAAAAAGAAGAAGAAGAAAATCAAGGAAGTAACCCACGAATGGCAGCAAATTAACAAGCAGAAACCCATTTGGCTCCGCAAACCCGAAGAGATCACCAAGGAGGAGTACGCTTCATTCTACAAGAGTTTAACTAATGATTGGGAAGACCATCTTGCCGTAAAGCACTTCTCTGTTGAAGGGCAGCTCGAGTTTAAGGCTATTCTATTTGTCCCCAAAAGAGCTCCGTTCGACCTGTTCGACACAAGAAAGAAGCTGAACAACATTAAACTGTATGTCAGGAGAGTTTTCATCATGGATAACTGTGAGGAGCTCATTCCGGAGTATCTTAGCTTTGTAAAAGGTGTGGTGGACTCTGATGATCTGCCGCTCAACATTTCCCGTGAGATGCTTCAACAGAACAAGATTCTAAAAGTCATTAGGAAGAATCTGGTGAAGAAGTGCATCGAGATGTTTTTCGAAATCGCTGAAAACAAAGAGGACTACACCAAATTCTATGATGCTTTCTCCAAGAACATCAAATTGGGTATTCATGAGGACAGCCAGAACAGGTCAAAACTTGCCGATCTCTTGAGGTACTATTCTACTAAAAGCGGCGATGAGATGACCAGTTTGAAGGACTATGTTACAAGAATGAAGGAGGGGCAGAAGGACATCTACTACATCACCGGTGAGAGCAAGAAAGCAGTCGAGAATTCCCCGTTCTTGGAGAGGCTTAAAAAGAAAGGATACGAAGTGCTTTTCATGGTCGACGCCATTGACGAATACGCCGTTGGCCAATTGAAAGAGTATGATGGGAAGAAACTAGTCTCTGCAACCAAAGAAGGGCTTAAGCTCGACGACGAATCAGAGGAAGAGAAGAAAAAGAAGGAAGAGAAAAAGCAATCGTTCGAGAGTTTATGTAAAGTAATCAAAGACATTGTTGGTGACAGAGTCGAGAAAGTCGTCGTATCGGATAGAATCGTCGACTCTCCTTGCTGTTTGGTTACTGGCGAATACGGTTGGACGGCGAACATGGAGAGAATTATGAAGGCTCAGGCCTTGAGAGACAGTACCATGAGTGCTTACATGTCTAGCAAGAAGACAATGGAGATCAATCCAGACAATGGAATAATGGAGGAGCTTAGGAAAAGGGCCGAGGTCGATAAAAACGACAAGTCGGTTAAGGATCTGGTTTTGCTGCTTTATGAGACTGCCTTGTTGACTTCTGGTTTTAGCTTGGATGATCCTAATATGTTTGCTTCGAGGATTCATAGAATGCTGAAGTTGGGTCTGAATATTGATGAGGACGAGAGTGGCGGTGATGATGCTGAGATGCCTGCATTGGAGGAGGAAGCTAATGAAGAAAGCAAGATGGAGGAAGTTGACTGAATTTGACTTTTTGTGTAAGAGAGTAATAGAGTCCTTGCTAGAAAGATTGGCTGATTTTGGTTGTACCTTGTGTTTGTGTGGCTTGTACCTTCTGCTTTGTTATCTTGCTTGTGTTTTCTCCTGTACCCACCTTCTATTTCTGATACAGTAAATAAGAATCAAACTTGGCAGTGCTGTAGATGCAGATCCGAGTTTAAATTTTGAATTTTGTTGTCCTTCTGATCTTCTTCTCTTTCTTCTGTAGTTCTGTGTTTTTCAATTCCTATTCCTGCCCTTTCAATGGTAGTGTAATATTGAGCTCTAGTTTTAATTGGTTATCCACGTGTTGTCCGAAATTGATGAGGAAAGTTGGAAAGAGCAGAATGTCGAAGATGATTGTGGGGTTTTCGACCTGATCATATGAGCAATATTGTTATTATAGTAGCTATAAGATATAATTTGTGGATGTTTACTTGATAAATCGAATTAAGTGCTTAATGTCCCTATGTATCAACAGGAGATGACAACTGACTGAAAGGGTTTTGTAGCAATTGTTGTGTGGTATTGTGGTGTTTGAGATATAGAGTATTATAGTACTTCTCTTTTTTGTTAAAATTTTGTGAAATAAAATAATTCGTGACATAAAATGCATGCCACTTTATTACGGGTAATTCATGGTAGAAAATGGTTTTTTTTTTATAACTTTCAGAAGAAAAAGATTGACTATTCTATTTAAGTATATCAATTTTTTTTTTTGGGGCATCCTAGCATAATCATGAGAATAGCCAAGGATATTGGGACTCCTATTTAGATTGATGAAAAATCGTTGAATGGTTCTCTTGGTCATTTTGTGCTGGTTCTTGTGAATATTGATTATTGATCTTACCAAGCCTCTTCAGGAATATATAATGGTTGAATGTGTGGTTCATTGTCCATTTATTTCTTTGAGTTATGAGAAATTACCAGAATTTCGCTCAAATTGTTGCATTATGGGTCATAATACCGTTGCTTGTCGTAATTTGCTTTTTGTTCCTAAGGTGTGTCATGGTCATGACCCTTCATCCAAGAGGAGTAGATCACATGTTCGTAAAGTGTATAGATCTGTTCATTCATCTAAGGATAAGGGTAAGGTCGTAGATAATTGATGGAAGAATCAATCTTTGCATTGCATGTTGGTTCACCTTCTCGCCATCTTTGTCAAGAAATGGTGGACGGACTATGCCGAGTAAAACCACCAAGTCTTTGAGGACCAATCTCCCTTTGAAATTTCTTTGCTCCTGGTTCAACAAACAGTTGAGATGGAGAACGACAGTTTGATTGTGGTTGTCAACAAAAAATCGATTAGTAATGGTAAAAATATAAGCTCTTCACGCCCTCAATAAAGCATCCCTACTCGCAATTCGTTTGAGGTTCTACAGGATAAAGATTGCGATGCAGGTTTTAGTGTCGAGAAATATATCTTTGAAACAATTACAAATAATCATACTGTACTAATGAAGCAAGATAATCCACTAGCTATTGTGGTTTATTCCAATGTTTTTGAATCAAGTTTGAATCTAAAATAGAGCGATGAAACGACTTTGACTTCAGCTCATGATTCAATATCTCTAACATCAAGCTATCTTCTTAACTTTAATTTTTAAGTTGATGCAGATAAATTGGAAGTTTTAAAGACAATGCTAGGTGACTCCTTAACTACTCCACTTGTCTTTGTTGACCACTAAACACCTATAAAAGTTTAACAATTCTAAAAAAATATCAATTGTAGGGTAACATGTTAACCACAAGTCATTTATCAAGGAAGACTTAGGTGACAAATAATTATTATGCAACACACTTGACATAAATTAAATCGTAAACACTAACTAAATTTGTGAGTTTAATTAACTAAAGAAAAACAAGTAAAAACACCAATTAAAACTTAACGTGATTAAACCAAGAAGAAAAACGATATGAATGAAAGTCAGGATTTGGAATCATCTCATCAAACTTGCAAGCGAGAATATCAACTAATTGATCGTGCGGTTAACAAATATTACAAACATGTAAAAACTAGGCCTAGATATGATAACTCACGTATTCACAGATTAGGTTATCTCAACATAATTTGCTACTTCATTAAGCCAAGTTAGATAATACATCTCGATTCATATCTAATCCCCCGAATAAATATAGTCTAGAGTAATATTTTCTCGATCTCAATCATTCCCTCAAAATAATCATGAGTTGGCCAAACAATTAATCAACAAGTAAAGTAATTTATTCAAAAGCAAAATCAATTAGTCAATACTCATGCTTGTTTGTTCGAATCAAATCATTATAATCCTAGAACAAAGAAATTAGTTCATGCTTAGGGGTGTGATCACAATCTCAATTGAAGGAAAGAAAACAATCATAAACATTATCATGCAACAATAATAATCACCCAACAATTGAAATCGGACAAAAGAGATGAAGAAATATTACGCTTTGATTAAGCCGCAAAATAACTTCAATGGGAAGAACCCAAGTAATCCTAGTGTTGAAAAACAAGAGAAAAGAGAGAAAACTAGAGTTTAAACGTGCTAGGTAATGAAAGTGTTCAAATTATGGATCCTTCCAAAGTGTTATTTATAAGCCTAAAATCCTATACAAGGTAGAAGAATCCAAAAGGATAAGAAAATCGGATAAAATTCTAGAAAGGTCTTCAAAAGGTGCGCGTCCACAAATAAGACCGCACACTCTCATTGCGTGTCGCTAGATTTGCCCAATGTGCCCTCGCTAATGTGCACGCATGTATTGCTCGTGCCTGCACAAGATGCGTGTCCACGCACTCGCGTGCATTCTCATAAAATCGATGATGCGCACCGCACACGGTGAATGCGCTGCGCGCTAATTTTTGGTAGCCGTCCCTCGTGCGCGCGCTGCGTGTAACCTCATACAAGACGTGTAAGCGCCCATCCCTACCGTCGTCGGTTGTGATGCCCTTTTAGCCCATTTTTAAGACTTCATTTTACGAAAACCTACGAAAAATGACAAAAATACCCTATGTAACATAAAAACACTATAAAGTAACGTAAAGACAAAAAAATATGCACAATCACACACAAAAATAGAAATTGCACAAAAATCACAAAAAAAAACATGCAAAACACCATTCACATGTGATTACTCGTGAAGTTATGAAATATATATCAATTGTGGCTCGAGGATCCTGGACCGATATTCCATAGGATACATTAGATCATCAAGACGATACTCGAGCAAGTGCTAAAAAACAAATGACAATGTCATTCGAAAATCTTTTAGAAATAAGCACCCTTCATTTAAATTGCGATTTTAAGTTATTTTTGTTGTTTATTTTTTATAAAGTTTAACATTATTTTCCTTTTGCTACCTGACGGCTTATGATCATGATATTTTTCTTTCTTTTTAGATATATTTTTTTCCTCCAAACTATACGTGTTTTTAGAGGTTGCCACCTAAACTTTCCCGACTTTGTTTGACTTACACTTTTTCCCCTTAAAAAGGTTTTTATATTTTGCCACCCCAACTTTGTTTGACTTACACTTTTTCCTTAAACTTTGAATTATTTCACTTTGCCACATAAAATTGAAAAAAATCAAAAAAATTATATATTTATATATGTATTTTATATCTTTTTTTTTCTAATTTTATCCACAAAAATAAATAATTCTTTGGTTAAATATATTATCAACAAAATTACACTATATATTATCTCGATAGTTCGACTATATGACCACAATACATTTATGAGTCTATTGTACGATATATTGTCCACAAAAGATTTTCGCCCTATTCCACCAAGAACGTAGCCATTTGTCGCGTTGCTATGCAATTTTTGCTATGGTTAGTGTACAATCTAGAGTTCTTGGTAAATTACTCTATTTCTAAGGCTATTCCGAGCATGAAGGATATTGTCATTGGTATATGAATACTATTTTTAAATCAACATTTATCTAAAATGATCGGGATCAAAACTTAAACATGTCACTATTCTAACAAGAATTAATCAATAAACTAAGTCGAAAATTATATTCTTCCTATGAAGTTCAACCTATAATAATCAATCTTATAAATCAAACTCTAAACACAATCGTAATTTTTGTGCTATTCAAACTATTACCGATTAATCTTTTTTAAGGAAAACGACGATAAAATCGCTAATAGTCAAGACTTATTTTTTCATTTTCTCTCTTGATAAATAATATTGGGGTTCCTCAATAAAATGTATAAGATCAATTGAAATCTATGTCCATTTGCTAGTATCCCAAAATAAATCCTTTTAACATAGTCACATAATACCGCTTGATTATCACTTAAAATCATTTATTGGTGATGGCTCACCAAATGGTTATATAGTGAGTCAGTTACATAACATATACCCACGATATAGACATTTCTCAAAAGGGTGGCAAAGTGCACCGAAATGGTTCGCCATAGGTTCCGTTGTTTTTTTTTCCGGTTAATCCTAACTACAAGTGATACTTTACGTTGGTATGCTAACCAAGTAATCAACCAAATATGTCTAAGTCGTTGTTTGAGATCAAATCTTAAGTCTATCAAGTATTGCTAACCCACCACGGGCCAAAGATTCTATCTGGTTTAGCTCAGTGTAGTTCTTTTACACCCAAGCTCGATACCATAATCACACCCCCAATTTCATATTCCAATAGAATGAAATCCAATGGTGTACAATATTGATAATCACAATCTTAATGTCGAGAAGAGGTGTTATCTAAAGTAATACAATTTAAATAGAGTTACAAGTAACCTATTTTTACAAAATAAAAATTTTCAAAGACCGACAAATAGGTTGGGTTCATCCCGATTGGAAGTCTCTCACGGTCTCGTTGATCTCAAAATGTTTAGTCTCCGAAAAGTTTTACAAAAGTTGTGGGGTGAGCAAAAAGCCCGGTGGGTTGGGGTAGGAGAATGCAATAGTTGTTTAATTCAAAACAAAAGTATTTCTTTTTGCTTGATCAAGGTATTTAGTGTGCTAAAAAGATAATTATGATAATTGTACACATAAGATTCATTTACCGAAATGATCAATCAATTTTAATGCTAGCAATGATGAAGAGAATATTATACAACGGTTAATCGGGTACCGTAAATATTTTGCTTTCACAACAATAATTTCATCTCTCAGATCAATCCCCAAGCACAACTAATAATGAAAATCAAATCATATAGGCCAATTAATTAGAGTCAAGACATTTTATCAAATAAAAAAGTTCTCAAATTAACTATCAATACTAATATACCTCTCACATTTTATCGCGCGGAGATCAACATTTTTTTTAGTACAATAGATAAATTTGTGAAGGAGACACACAGTTATACAGATCGAATACAGGCCAATTATTTATCATCACTGCTCTGGAGTAATTTGTATTGCCTTCTCAAGTCACGCGCACACGAAACAGTCTCATGTGGTCCCCTCACTCGATGAAAAACGTTGGTCCATACCACGCTGCATCTGGGCAGCCATGAGCCACCACACATCCACGAACAACGCTTTCACCACATAATACGACATCTTCGCCGCGTAGGCGGTCGCGATCACGAACCACGACACGATGAACATGGTATCGAAACGTCGTTCGAACCGGATATGAAGGACATGGCGATGACATAGCTGTGCGCCAGAAAAACAAGCACATGTGGAGGATTATGTTGTACGGCCGGCCATGGAGCACGAATATGATCATCACCATCGACAGCGTGAACGCCACCGTATTCGCCGGCATGAACTGGTTGTAATATACGGGCCTCGTCATCACCATTTTCCCGCCGCGTGCTTGGGAGACGACGACGCCGGCGCAGGCGCCGACGCCGCCAGAGCGATCCGGCTGGTGGATCGGTGTCGTCGGCGTCGCCGTTGCCCTGGTAGAGGCCGGGGCTGGAGCACGGCCTGGTAAGTGGCGGTGGCGATTAGAGCGGCGACGACTAAAACGACGTTGCGCATGTCGTTTGTTAGATCTGCGATCATGAAGTGAAAGCCTCGGACCAAGTTCTCCATGTAAGTTGGTTGGGAGAGCAAATATTGGTTCAGGGGTTGTTTCAACGGTAGTTCGCGGGCTCTCCTAGCTCCTGCTTTTTCCAAATCCTTGGCTATTTCTTCTTTATGATCTTCAGCAATGTCTAGAGCGGTTTTACCCTCGGAGTTTCTTTTGTTTAGTTTAGCTATGTTCAACATTGTTTTCACTGCCTGCATGGATTATATGCAATGCGAACAAAACGTGAATTGTATCTCAAAATTTAATAATATTCAACCACCTAAAAATAATAACAAATTAAATAAATATTTATAAGATTAAGATAAAGGAAAATGGCAATTTATACCCTTTTTGAGATAGGAAAAACCTTTTACCCAACTTTATAAAAAACCACTTTTCTACCCACTTTTTTAATGAAAGGTCATAAACGCCCTTATCCTCTCCTCTCTCTTTCTTGGTTTAAAAGTATAATTTTTCTTTTCCTCTTTTCCTTTTTTTTTCCAAAGATAACAATATTCTCTTTTTTTTTTCACTTTCATATTTTCGATTTTTGAAGATTCAATACACGATTGGAAATAAGTTGAAGTCACTTGAACCAAATTAATGTACTTCTTGCTTCAAATATTTATGTATAATGCGGGAAATTCGCTTATTTTCGAGAAAAAAAAACCTGGAATGTTCAACATGGTGGCACGCCACCATAAACGTGAGTACGAACGTGCCACCATATGGGGCGGCCAGATTATGGGGCACGATGGTGCCATCATAAAGGTGAACACGATCGTACCACCATAAATGTGAGCACGATCATGCAACTCTATAGGGACGGTGACGATAGTGCTACTTTAGTAAGGGTATTTTTGTCTTTGTGGGTAAAAAAATGTTTTTATAAAAATGAGTAAAAAAGTTGTTTCACTATCCAAATAGGGTAAAAAAAGAGCAAATCTTGGGATTTACCCACTTGGATGAAGAGAGAGTTTTTTTGACATGTAGGATAAAAACATAGTTTTCTACCCACTTTTGGGGTTCTTTTACCACAATACCCTTAACGCTTTAAATCAAGCCTTTAAAGTAGGTTCTTGTTAAATACATACATACGATTTGCCCTCATTTACTCTTCATTTTTTTTTCTCTCTTCTTCTTCTTCACAAAATATCAAGAAGTTCTTTTTTATTCTTTCATAACCAAAATCGAACCAAAAAATTGAATAACAAGGTAATGTTGTTTTTCCTCTTAATTACTTAGCCTTGTTTAAATCGAATAATGAAAGATTATCGACAATATGGAGTGTTGACGATATAGGCACGATATGACACCATATATCGTGCCCAAATATATCGTGCCCAAATAACCCTATGGCACGATATAGCACGATATGGCTCCATATGGTGCCATATCGTGCCTCTAAATCTTCCTCATCTAATCGTGTCATAGCCTAAAAAAAAATATACCCAATTTTCGAACACTAACCAAAAATACTTCATCTATTTGAACATTCTAACAACTAAACTCAAATATTTCACATTATCAATTATTGTATACATATATTCGAACATTCACAAATAGATTTGAAAATTATGAACATAAACTTCATAGATTTCTAACACCATATTTATTTCGAACATGAAGTATATCTAAATGTTTGTATACGATTTTTATACGGTTTTTAATGGTTATAATAACTACTTCAGTTTCAAAATTCAAAAACCCAACTTAAAAGCAGGGACAATTTTGTCAATTTGAGTAGAAAAGAGTATTATTATGTTTGTGGGTAAAAAATAGTACCCACTATGAATACTTTAAAAATTTTCCCAAAAAAAAAACCCACCCTAAATGTCATTACTTAAATACGCTTTTTAAAAAGATTCTGCTCCAGTTTTTAGGCTACCTGTACACAATCATATTGAACAGCAACATGTAGAGCCGTGTTCCCTTTATCATCTCTCCATCCAACCACATTTTCTCTAGACCTCCTCACAAGCCAATTCACTAACAGAATAGCAGCATCGCAGTTATTACTTTCCAACGCCACGTGGACCGCCGTTTGAGACCGGTTATTCAAGTCATCGATGGAGTCGGGGCAATCCAGCAAAAAACGCGCTACCACATCCAAACACGTATTTATTTTCACAGCAAAGTGTAACGGAGTAAAACCCGCTTTCTTCCTTTGACCCGGACGAGCTGTTTGTCGATCCTGACAAGCGCTATTGCGGTTTCTATACTGTTTTCTCTCAGGGCCACGTGGAGTGGGCTGAGCCCGTCGGGGTTCAGTTTTCTGCCGAGAGATGGGTTCAGATTCATGATCTCGGCGGCGAAAATGGTTTCGCCGGCGGCGGCGGCTTCGTGTAATGGAGTGTTGACGAATTGGAGTTGGTCGATGTTTTGAAAGAATTGAGGGTCTGTTTCACTGTTTGGATTGTGGTGTATAATCCGTCTATGTCTCCTGTTCTGGCATAGTTCATCATATCTCTCATTACCTTGTCATGATCACTCTGAGACATATTTAGTAGTGGCTAATGATGAAAGGGACAAAAATGATATGTTTTTGGATGTTTCGTTGTAAGAAAACTAGGAATTATATATGGGTTGTGATAAATTAGTAAAGCAAAGGAATTCCAAGCAACCTTATTAAAAGAAGACTAACATCCCCAAAATCTATTAATACACCCATCTTTTTAATAATAAATATATCATCAATTAAAAAGACTAAAATGCACTTAATTTTCTATATACACCCCATCTATTTTAAACATATAATCTTCTTCCCCACCCCATCCACATTCTTCTTTCTCTCTCTTGATTTCACCTCTCCCTTCTTTCTTCTCTCATTCTCTTTTCTCCTGTCTTTTTCTTTTTCATGAACATGAACAACCCAACACGTACCACGCTTTCGGAATATATATATACACCAATTACAATGTGAAAGCAATAAACTGTTAACTACAGTTGATCATATAAATAAATAAACTAAGTGTAATCGAATATTTAAAAGATTACGAGGAACGAAATCCGAAAAGCTATACAAAATCAATTTCACAAAGTTTCTTTTAAGACGGGGCTTGTTAAAATATCGCAGTACATATTCAAAGCACTAAGCCAGGAAAAATTCATTAACGAAAATCTGTCATCTAAATGTTAAAAAGAATTGAAAGAAAGTGGAATAATACTTGGGCCATTAATTGCTCTAACCAAGAACAAGAAGTGCCAAATAAATTAAGTAGCATACTGTGAATCTTGCATCTTTCTGATGTTGTTTTTATCATCAAAGATCAATAAATTCTTTCCAACGTCTACTCCAAATATTTTATCGTTGTTAATAATACTTATTGTGGTGGGTGTATGTGTTGGGTGGATTTATATTTTGGGGGAAATAATTTTAATTGGTGGAAGGGTAAATTAGGGAATATTGGGGGTGTATTAAGTAAATAAGTTATTTTGTTAAAAAGGGGATGGGGTGTATTAAGTATGGGGGTGTATTAATAGGTTTTAGGGGTGTTAATAGCATCGCAAAAAAAAAAAAAAAAAAAAAGAATCTCAAGTACAAATGACAGCCAATAAGGGTTGGTCCGAAACATTATTCCATACATTATAAGATGTAACAATTATACATGTGTCTTTCATCCTATAATGGAAAGATTAGGACATGTTAAGGCAAATGGGTACATGCCCATACAAATTTTATCGGACTCTTTAATGGTGATGCATGCGATACTTAGGTAGTATGGTTGTGCATGAATTTTTTCACGTCCATTAGTCCATAGATCGTGAACGTAAGCTAGTGAAGTTTGCTTATTTCTCTTCATTGCCCTTTTGTGGACAAATGGATATTGTCCTCTTTTTTTGATGTCGAGATTTTATGCTTACACATGACTAGACTACAACATAAATAATATTAGGTAACACCCAAAAATATTACTAAATACCCATAAAATATTACTATAGACAATAGGTAACATTTTTATAGTGCTCACTTGTCCGTGCTACTTATAGTCTAAGGTATCACTTTTATTATCTTAATGACATTTTTTCTAAATGTTACATTAAGTTCTCTGTTGGTAACACTTTGAAGCAACATTAACCTTATGTAACACTTTTTGTAACACTTTTATAATTGTAACACGTTAATTCGAACACATGACTGTTATGTGTGGAAGTGAGAATTTGCCACTAAGCTAAGTTGATTCTTATTACAACTTTTATTTTATTTTATATACACACACATATATATATATTTGTATATAATATATTTTTATAATAAAGATTATATTATATATTATATGTATTAAAATATATTATACATCGTATATATCAAATTTTATATTATATAGTATATAGTTTGAAAATCATGTTATGTTATATATTAAAGAACACACAAAATAAAAAATATCAAAAATATATAAAATGAATTTATTGTGATCAATATAAATTATACAGACAGATAAAAAAGTTCTAACAATAAAAAAATTAAATAATAAATAAATAATTTACCGACGGAAAAAAATTCCTAAATAATTACCAACAACATCAATTATTTCATTGGTATTTTTTTTTAAAAAGTAAAAAAAAAAAAAAAAAAAAAGGTTAACGATGAAATTAATCCCCGTTAGTAAAAATTTAAAAATAATAATAATAATAAAATATATGCATGCGGATTTTCATCGTTATTATGACGAAATTAATTACGCCCATAAAACATATAAAAATAAAATCAAAACTAAAATACTTTATAAAAAGAAAACAAAAACTCAAGTAAAAAACAGAGTAAATGAAGTCTACAATTTTTAGGTTTGGTGATTTTTTTGTCTTCACCTATTTTGTGACATCAATTAATTAAATAAATCGTTGACATGATTTATTGATAGTTATATAATTTTGTGTTACTAAAATATAGCCTAAAAATGTTACAAATAATAATATATCTTGTTAGCAAGAGTGGTTCTTAAATAAAGTGATACATATTTGCGTTACAAAAGAAACAACAAAAAAGTGATACTTAAAAAGTGTTACTTATTTAAAAGTGTTACATATAAGCGTTACATATTGATAAAGTATTACATAAAAGTTGTAATGTAAAAAGTGTTACAAACAAGTTTTACATATGTACATTATGTACAAAGTGCTACAAAATTTGTGTTACCTAATGTCATTTATGTTGTAGTAGTCCTCGGGGAAACAACCCCAACACCTCATGAGAACCGAGAGAAATACTCTCTAGCTCTCGTGCCCCTATCGAGTTTTAGTCTCCCACACTATCGCTGAAGCCTTCAATATTAATTATTCTACCATCGTGCTCCGGGAGGGCTCGAGTTCCCGACTCTGTAAGAAAAAAAGCCAAGAGTTACCTCACCTTGACCAAAGAGCAAGGATCATTGGATGAGACTTTTCTTGTTGGAATATGGAAATTGAATCTAATGACCTTGTTTGAGTTGGAATAAAGGAGATGCAATTTTCTTTTCAAATATATATATACATATATATATATATATATATATATGGAATAGAGAGTGAAACAAGAAAAGTGAAATAGAAGATATCATCCCATTTTTCCGGTTGTTTGAATATAGTAGGTGAATGTTACGTATATATAGTAATGATATAAAAACGCCATATAATCTTCCTTGATTAATCACTATTCTAAAAATTCATGTCTATCCTTGATTAATCTTCCTCTGACGCTAGACTTCCCTTATTCCTCCACCTTTTTTTTTTTCGATTAGACGTTGTCTAACCCCGCCTACCACCACCAAATCCCGCAGGCTCCTACTAGGCACTGACCCGATCTACCGCCTGTTTTGTGCCTAGTACTTTTTAGAATACTGAGATTAATACCACGAGTTGGGGATCGAGTATGATGCAAGTGGTTTAATGCTTAATGTTCCAAGTTTTCACATGAGTTCGATCCCCACGACACTCATCCCTACAAGGATTTCCCAACACTTTCTGAATTATACCAAAAAAAAATAAAATATTATGAGTTTAATTACAGCTCAAGTGGTACCACACACCCTGTAAAATGACGTTGATCAAGATTTGAACATGAGTCATTGCTTCTTTGTTACCCCCTCTCCTCCCAACTAAGAAAAAAGACGTATATAAGGATTATCTTTGTCCTTTGCTTCAAATACTGCAAAATTCTAATTCCATGTAGCCCAAAAAGTAATAAACAACACACTTTTATGCTAGGTTGGATATTTGGCTTTTGGTGGGAAAAGAAAAGAGAGAAAGAAAGCAAAAGTTTTAAAAAAAAATAATTTAGAGAATTGTTTTAATACTTTCTTACTAAAAATAAATAACTTGTGAAGAATTATTATTTAAAATGAAAATGTATGTTCTTTTTAGTACTTCCTCACTAAATTCTTCGTACCAAATATAAAATTATAAATTTATAATGACTTCACATGACTATATATAGTATATATAACTAAAGTTGTACGGGAACTCATCTTGAATAAGATTCAGTGTGAGTTCGATTCGGGAGAGATCGTTATTAGTAGATTGGGGGTCGAATATAATTGTTCTCTTTACTTGGGAGGATCGGTTGTACGTCGCCAGACTCGTCGAACATCGGTCGGTGCGTGCACATCCCGCAAGTTTACATTGGCGACAATAATGAGGGGCCAAGTCGTTGTCCTCATGCATAATCGCGTAAGGTTGGAAGGTGAATTATATATAAAAAAAAAAACTAAAGTTGTACGTTATCTAGTTATAGCATTGAAAGGAAAATAAAAGGTGTACGATAAATAAATTTAGGGTCCAAAGGTTCATGCAGGTACGGAAGCTATTAGCTTGTATTAAAATAATATTAAAAAATGCTTTCCTAAAATAAATAAATTAAGGGAAAATAAGATTTTTAGTCCTGTAAGTTGGACATGTTTTAGAATTAGTCCTCTAAATTGTCACATTCATTTTTAGTCCTTTAATTTTCAAATTTCGAGATATTCAGTCCTTTAACTTAATAATTTTATTTTTGGTCCTATAACGTAACATATTTGTAAATTTGGTCCTATAACTTAACATATTTTAGAAATTTGGTCCTGTAACCTTTTTTAGGGAATTTAGTAATATAACTTAACAATAGTTAAATTTAATTAATTATTAAAAGGTTATTTCTAAATTAATTTTATTTTTAAAATCGAATGATTTTAATTAACAATTAATTTTAAAAAAAATAATTAATCATTTTTTAATTTAATTAATTTTTAAAAAATATTTAAGCATTAATTTTTTAAACCTTCTGAATTAAATGCATCTTGTACAAGAGTCTACGATTACATTTCTTGGAGATAATTATCCTCACCAAAGGTTAATTCCATAAATATGACAAATTATTCTTAAGTTACTAATTTGATGTAATTATTTTAATTTTCCTAGAATTCATTAATTATTTTAGAAATTTCTATTTATTCAAATTTTTTATTAATCAAATTAATTTAATTTTAATTATTTTTATAATTTAATTAGTTTCAAACATTGAAATTTAATTATTTTATATTTGGTCCTATAAAATAGTTAAATTTAACTATTGCTAAGTTATAGGACTAAATTTCTAAAATATATTAAGTTATAGGACCAAATTTCTTAAATATGTTAAGTTTTAGGACCAAAAATAAAATTGTTAAGTTAAAGGACTGAATAACTAGAAATGTCAAAGTTAAAGGACTAAAAATGAATATGACAATTTAGAGGACCAATTCTCCAAAACGTCCAACTTAGAGGACTAAAAATCTTATTTTCCCATAAATTAAACTTCCCAAAGCCATGTACTGTTGGGTCCCTTTTGATTTAATAAATTAAACTAGTTGTTTAATAACTAGTCATATTATAGCTAGCACGAGTGTGAGAATGGGGCGGGTGTGGTTTAACTGGTTGAAGTATTTGTATTTCTAGACAAGTGATTTGATTCGATTTTTATTTATCCCTTTCCTTTCATGATTTGTACTAAAAAAATACCACAAACCTTGTAGCTCAATTAGTGGTATTTTTCAATCTTAATTTGTAAAAGCGTTTCATTAAGTACGAACGTGCGTCTTTCAATTTCTTTTAAACTTATCCTCTCACATCTACTCTTCTCAACTCATCAAAAGAAAAAGAAAAAAAAAAACAAGTCATATTTAGCTGAAGTTAACTGTGATGTTATAAGTTATAACAACTTTAAACCTTGTCATTTACCATATTGTTTAATATTACTCAATATATGGAAGTATCTTTGGAACCGATGGAATGTAATTTTTATTATGATTAATAACTAGATGAATTATATAAAAAAGTTAAATGTTAGACAAACCTAATAGACTACCAATATATTAAGTGCCACATAAAAATTTAGTAAAATGTCATATGATTATACAATTTAAGTATTGGACCCAGATAATTAACTTTTATATATTGTTGTGTACTTATATGTATATAGCTTAATTAAATATATTTGGGAAGTAGATAATATCCGTGTGATATGCATGCATGGCGCATATATACCTTACTGCTTCAAGAAAGCTTCATTTTGCTTTGTATTAGGGGCTAAAACGAATATAATAATAAGCTTTATACCAAACGTGTAATGCATGTTAGGTATCGCTAGGTAAGCGTGCATTTTTACCACCACCATTTGGCCGAGTGGTATCACTCCCTCCAATATGGGGGTCGGGGCTCTATCCCCAATAAAATATGTGTGCGTAAATCAAAAAAAGAAAAAAAAAAGGTAAGCGTACTTTTCTTTTCATCCAATTCGACTTACTTAGATCATACTATATCTAGAAACTTTATTACAAATTCTAGAACCTAATTACTTTTGATCTGAAATAGGTATAGATTAATGAAAAAAATTGTAAATTTTTTTTGTCGGATGTGTAATTTTATCTCAACATGCATGCAATTGCTTGAAAATTTCTAAAGATGTATGTTGGATATTCCAAATATTATCCAAGTTAGAGTTTTTGATTGAAAATTTCTATATATACTTGTTGAACATATAATTTCAATAGATATATTACATATACTGTCTTTTGCCTATATAATGCACAGTGTATATATAAAGCGTCTATTTTGTCTTGTGACATGTGTATTTTTCTAATAATTCCATGAATTATATCTCATGCATTGTAATAATTTTGATAAAAAGATCAAACAATACAAGAATAGTATTTAATGTTTTTATTGATAAAAAAAAATATCATACCACTTAATCATAAAAAATACATTCAAGTCTATGTATTTGTGTTCAATCTTTGAAAACTTTTTTCATAAAATCGCAGTGTGTACCTTCATCGCCCATTTCATTTTAGTCGTGTTTAGATTCCTAATAAGTTTGAAACTATGAGTCATGCTTTTTTCCAATGTTGTATGGTAAGTGTCTTTTTATGCATGTTTTATGTGTTCATTTGAGTATAATTTGAGTTATTTTATTGTTAGTTTCAGTAAATTTTTGATTGTACATAGTTCATATTACGTTGAGGTATTTTTAGTGGTGTAGATTGATGATTCGGAGCTATTTGTGGTGAATTCACGGGCCATGGTTTCATGTCAAAACATACCCCGTGGTTTGTGGATACAAAAATACTCGAAATCCCAAGTTAAACGCTTCATTTCGGGGGCCTTTCGAGACAAACACGGCCCATGTGTGCTTTTTTACACGACCATGCTTTTAATCAGCTAAAAAGAACAAAAATATGGCCACGACGCACCAAACACGGCCATGCCATGCTTTTTAAGCACGGTCGTGTTTGGCAAAATCGCGAACGTGGCCATGTTTTCCTCCCCTTCCGAGACTTTTTGGCGGAAATTATGGAAACCTTCTCTTTTTGCTTTTGACAACTTTTGTACAACTTTTACATCTCATTTTGCTGCACTAAGCTCCAATATTCCCTCAATTATCATATGAAAAGAAGGATTCAACAACCCAACTATGGTAGTGGAGCAATTATTTGTCGGAGATGGCATTGTTAATGTGTTATTTCACATAAATAATGTCTATAAAAGCCAAGAGTTTGGATTGGAGGATTCATTCATTCACTCTAAGTTTCAAAGCAAAATACATTGAGAGAATAAAAAAAGAGAGGTAGAGTTGGAGATTGAAGAGCATTAGACGAGAAGATTTGGAGCTCAACATCATGAAATCAACCAAGGAGGAAGTCTTATTTGGTTTTGAATAAAAGCTAAGTACACCATGTTTATTTCATTCAAATCTTCTTGTGTAGCTTATTCTTTTGTCAAAGCCATGTGTAGCTAAATTTCTAGTGTTTGAATGTAACGAACTCTAAAATGGATTTGTGATTAAGGGTTGTATGTTTTTAATAAAAATCTTCATGTTTTGTGTGATTCACTTATATTATGGTTTGTTCATTTGAGTTAATATTTCCGGTGTATTGACTTGAAATCTATTCCTCATTGGGTAATCGAGATATTTACGATGATAAAGAACCATTTTAAGTGAAAAGAGTTGCACGTAATCCTAGATATAGGGACGACATAAATCTTCCGGATTTGGTCAAACCGAATATGGGAATTCACAAATCGTTATAATGCAATCTTGGGGGTTTTAACTCGAATGAGATTCCAGTTAATCAACTTGAGATTATGAGTTTTTCACCTTGAAAGAGGGTTTAACTTAAATCGAAGTTTCTACGGTCCATGAAACATGAGATTTTATTAAAAGATGATGGTTTTGCTTAAGGACTTTTGGTTGTATTTTTATCTTGTTAAATCACAAAAACATTCTAGAGGGATTTACATTCAAACACATTTCTAGCTCTTGATTTTTTATTTTACAATCTCCTTTTATTTGATCTTTTGTAAGTTGTTAACTATTTTAAACTCTTTATTTTCCATTTTTATCCAACAAAACCTCGAAAATTGCTAGATTGGATAACAAAAAGACAATAATTGCTAGTACTTACTATCTTCGTGGGAATGACACTCGATACTCAATAATCTATTCTATAAAATGATAGGTGCACTTTTTAAAGTAGCTTTTGAGCCATCAAGTTTTTGGCGGGTAATATTAGGAACACTTTATTTTTGTTAATTTAATCAATTTATTTTTACTTTATCATTATTTTTCTTCTTATCTATCTTTGTGAGTCTTGATTAACACTTCCTTTTTTATTTACGCAAGCAGTGCATGCCTATTCGCCGTCGGCGGGAAGCGAGACCCGCCGATAGTACTACGGAGGAAAGCATTAATACAAACTACGATGAGGATATAGACGAAAGTAAAGATTTTGCCTTGGCGGATGAACCACAAATAACTATGACGATTACGTCAAGCCATCCGTGGATGGCACGTCGTCAAGCATTTTAAGGCCCATTGTTGCCGCCAACAATTTTGAACTTAAACCCAATGTTATTCAAATGGTGCAATAGCTTGTCCAATTCGATGGTCTACTAGAGAGATCCCAATAATCACATTGCAAATTTTCTTGAAATTTGTGACACCTTCAAATCAACGGGGTCTCCGACAATGCCATCCGCCTACGCTTGTTTCCATTCTTTCTTCGGGGACGAGCAAAATAGTGGTTAAATACTTTGCTAAAATGAACGATTACAACATGGATTATGGCTGAAAAATTCCTTTTAAAGTATTTTCCACCTAAGCAAAAACCACAAGATTGAGGAATAAAATCTCTTCATTCACTCAAACAGATGATGAAACCTTATACGATACTTGGGAAAGATTTAAGGAATTATTGCGGAAATGCCCACATCATGGCCTACCTATTTGGATTCAAGTCCAAACATTCTACAATGGGCTACTCTCTTCAACAAGACAAATGATTGATGCGGTGGGGGAAAGTAAAGGTTTATCTATATTGATAGTAAATTTTGTGAATCAATTGTATTTGGTCATGTTTATCTATAAGAAAGTAAATGTTTGAAAAAATATTGTCAATGTTGAATATTTAATGTATTATTTTTCAATTCAATAAGTAATAAAGTTATTTCAAATTCCAAAATTCTTTTAGGTTTAGAAAATTGAACAGTTTTTTGAATTATTAAGGGAATTAAATAAAAATAAAAACTATTCTATTTTTATATATACACGTATATCAAAAAAAAAATTATGCAGAGAAATTCATATCTAATAGTCCAAATGTACAACTTTAAAAGTTGAATATCAAAATACACTTATAAATATAAAATGATAATTTCTATTAACATGAAAATTACGTTAAAAAATATAAAAATTAAATTTTCATATATAAAAAAATTATGAATGTAATTTTATATTAAATAAAAATTTAATTTCTTCTTATATGAATATATTAAATGCTATGTATGGATATATTTAATATATATATATATTTGGATACATAGTTTGAGATACTTTCTTTAATTGGAACAAATATTTTTTTTTTTTGATTGAATTTAATCAACTTAAATGCAATTCTATATAATTATGAAGAAATGAGATAAGCCCAATTAAAACTCTACATATATCATAAATAACTTAAAATACATGAATATATAAATTGATGCCCAATAGCCCGAATACATAATTTTTAAAGCAAATTACAAAATAATGAGAAAATATATCTTATATATTTTTTATTTATTATGTTTATTTTTTATTGTATATATGCAATATAGATGTCAAGTCAAGATCGTAAAAAGATGATTAATTATATATATTATACGTCAAAAATGGATCTAAAACGAAAAAGTTATTAAATTTTGTTTAAAAAAGAAACAAATATATATATAGTAATTAATGCAATAAACACATATTTGGAAATCTAATTTAAATAACTTTATTTTTTATATAAATTTAAAAAGTGATTTATTGAAAGAAATTTGACTACCAAAAATAATAAAATCACAAATATTTATGACTTCTTATTTTCCCCATAGGTTTTTAATATTTTTTTTTTAAAAGAATTTTTCGAATTCTGCACATGATCTAAAGCACACACACAATCGCTCAAGTAAAAAGCATTAGTACATGAATTAACGACTAATAAAGATTTGCAAAGACTCTATACTATCATGAGTTTTCACCGCCTTATAGATAGAGAATAAAATATGTTCATCATTAACCCGTAATGTGAGCTCTCCTTTTACACGTCTATCAAGGCTTTTGTGGTGGCTAAGAATGGACGCCCAAGTATCGAGGGACGGCGCGGTCTTCCTCCATGTCAAGCACCAAGAAATCCACGGGAATATAAATTTGTCTACTTTTCACGAGCATATCCTCTACGATTCTCTTAGGATATGTGTTCGCCTATTTTGTTTAGCTCCACCGCAAAGGTACGGATCATTTTATAGAATAGGGTTTGCAAGGTCGAATCCACAGGTATTAATAAATTAATATACTAAGTATTGGATTATAATAGTCCTATTTTTATCTAAACGATCGAATCTGTGATGGATTGGTTTTGTTAATACTAAAACATAAATTAATCCTAAATAACAAAGCAAAGAACGACTAAAAGATCAAGTATGGATGAATGGATTCCTGGGTTATGGTTTGATTAATATCCCACTTTTATTCTCGGATTAATCAAACCAAGGTTAAACGTATTCTTCTCTACGGACCAATCATCAAAGTAATTTACCCTCTCTCTCGAGATGTATGTAAAAGCGTTGATTGATATATCTATGTTAGCATCTCTACTCAACATGAGATATCCAACTCCAAAAAGTTCAAAAGATTATAAGATCTCACAAATATTCACAGACTTCTCAATTATGCAATCTATTTGTGTCAAGTACTCAAGATCTAGTATTGAAACTCATCGGTTAGAATTATTAATCAATACATCAAATAAGTTTAGATCAAAGGCCTTTTAATAGAACAAGAATTAAAGCAAAGTACTTGAATAGAGAAAGAAAACATTAACTTCAATTATCCTTAATCATCAAATAAAAAGTGTTTATTAACCTACTCCCAAACCCGGAATCACAAGATGTTTAGCGGACATTGAAGATAAACAATTCATAATAAAAAATCTAACTAATTGAAATAACGATACGATGGAATGAGTGACTCAAGGATGATGACGATCTCTCGATATATCTTCAATCCTCGAAGGTGTGGTTGCGGTCTTGATCGATCTCTCGAAGTATCCGTGGAAAAGCGCTCTTTTATCTGGTTTCTAGGGTAAAAATCAGCGTATCTTTGTTTGTGGCCGCCCGTGTCTATTTGTACTTCGTTTGGGTCAAAACCTAGTTGAAACGGATCGAACTCAATTTTTCCCGCAGAGAGCACGAGCCGTGCCATATGGCATGCCTAGCCCGTCTTGGGTGCCGCACGTAGTTGTCAAAATTCAGAGGAGGCACGGCTGCCCGTGGCCGGGTAGCCGAACCAAGTCTTAAAGTACAGCCGAGCACGGGCCATGCTAGGAGCACGCCCGCCGCCGTGCTCACCAGAAGCAATGCATACACGGCTATTTTCTTCCATTTTTCGACGGTTCGTCCGACTTCTTCTCGACTCGACTCCAAACTTCAGATCGCACATCGAATATTGGCAATTGCAATGCTCCAAATTGTTGCCAAAGTGCTACAATTAATGATAAATTCCTACAAAATGAGCAAAGCATAATCCTTTTCCACAAAACAGAATAAAACCCTATTTACTCATATAATGCATGCATAACAACACATTTTAGCTAAGATCAAGCCCAAAATACATACAAAATACATGTCAATCAATCCCCCAAACTTGTTCGCCTATTTTTTTATCTTCACCACAAGTGTACGGATCGAGTTTATAGAATAGGGTTTGCAAGGTCGAATCCATAGGGATTAATAAATTAATATACCAAGTATTGGATTATAATAGTCCTATTTTTATCTAAACTATCGAAATTTGAAGGATTGGTTTTATTACTACTAAAAGCAGAATTTAATCCTAAAATAACAAAGCAAAGAGCGATTGAAAGATCAAGTATGAATGGATGGATTCCTGGGTTTTGGGTTCAATTAATATTCCACTTTTATGCTCGGATTAAGCAAACCAAGGTTAAACGTATTCTTCTCTATAGACCAATCACCAAAGTAATTTACCCTCTCTCTCGAGATGTATGTAAAAGCGCTGATTGGAATATCTATGTTAGCATCTCTACTCAACATGAGATAACCAACTCCCAAAAGTTCAAAAGATTATAATATCTCACAAATATTCACAGACTTCTCAATCATGCAATCTATTTGTGTCAAGTACTCAAGATCTAGTATTGAAACTCATCGATTAGAATTATGAATCAATACATCAAACAAGTTTAGATCAAAGGCCTTTTGATAAAACAAGAATTAAAGCAAAGTACTTGAATAGAGAAAGAAAACATTAACTTCAATTATCCTTAATCATCAAATAAAAGTGTTTATTAACCTACTCCCAAACCCAGGGAATCGCAAGATGTTTAGCCTTGACATTGAAGATAAATAATTCATAGATAAATTAATCATAATCAAAAATCTAACTAATTGAAATAACGTCACGATGGAATGAGTGACTCGGGGATGATGACGATCTCGATCTATCTTCAATCATTGAAGGTGTGGTTGCGGTCTTGATCGATCTCTCGAAGTATCCAAATAAAACTCCGCTCTCTTCTCTAGTTTCTAGGGTAAAAATCAGTGTATCTTTATTTGTGGCTGCCCCATGTCTATTTGTACTTCGTTTGGGTCGAAACTTAGTTGAAACGGATCGAATTTTGTTTTTCCCGCTCGAGATGAGCACGGGCGTGCCATATGGCACGCCCACCCCGTCCGGGTGTTGCACGTAGTTGTCAAAATTCTGCAGAGGCACAAGCCGTGCCAAATGGCACGAGCCGCCCGGCCGGTAGCCGAACCAAGTCTTCAAGTATGGGTTGAGCATGGGTCGTGCTAGGGAGCACGCCCGCCCGTGCTCACCGTAGCAATGCGTACAAGGCTATTTCTTCCATTTTTCGCATGGTTCGCCCGACTTCTTCTCGAATCGACTCTAAACTTCGTGACTTCACATCGAATATTGGCAATTGCAATGCTCCGAATTGTTGCCAAAGTGCTACAATTAACGATAAATTCCTACAAAACGAGCAAAGTGTAATCCTTTTCCACAAAACGAATAAAACCCTATTTACTCATATAATGCATGCATAACAACACATTTTAGCTAAGATCAAGCCCAAAATACATGTCAATCAAACCCCCAACTTAAAGCTGTTGATGTCCGGTCAACACTTTATAAACAAGACAACATAAATGGGATAAAGAAGAGAAACTCAAGAACACCGCATCACAATTCATGTCATCTATCCATAGACATCAAGCACAAATCAACCAAGTTTCAAAGAGCTAACACAGAGAGCACAAGTTTATAAAAATCATGGTAAAACACTTCAAATCACACCTCTCGGGGGATAAAGTGTATACTCTACCCACAATAATGATAAGGGACGTGTATTCGCTCAAATCATATCAATGTTGCTTGGAATTACCATATGCTTGCAAATCGTCTCACATCTCCGCTACTCGTTTGTATGCAATTCACAAATCAGAAAGGACTTTGTTTATAGTTGTAATGAAGACTCTTTGGTTAAGGTAAGAAAATATGGATAAAGTGACTCAACTCAAGCGTATAAATTAGTAAGCACATCATTTTTCTCAAACAGTTATTCTAGTACCAACCAACTATGTTCTTCCAATCGCCTTATATCTCATCACCTCTCTGTTTCTCCCTTCTTTTTCATACAAATCATTCTCCTTCGCCTTACAACACAATTTCTAGTCTTTTCTCATCTCGCGACTCACTTTTTTGGTGGTTTTTTTAACTTTCTTTCTTGTTTTTCGACTCTTTTGTGAGTATCCTATTTTTTTCTCCTTTTCTTCTTTTATTCCCAATCACCCAACATATAAACTATTTTCTAACTTCTCGATACCCTTTCATTCAATCCTTTATTCTATCCTTTACTCAATGCTATACGCTCAAGTTTAGGATAATGATATATCATTTTACTTAAGGCTTGAAATGTGGCTATCAAAAATCGTGCAATAGGCTCAAATTGGCTAACTAGGGAAATCAATTATCAAAGTAGGCAAAAAGGCTTGAAAAGCTTAACAAAAATGGCCTAAAATCATTTTCATGAATGCATACAACATGTGACCTTGACGGAGATACGTGAGCAAGTTCTAGATTCAAATCAACATGAATGACACACTCAATCACAAACAAGACCGCATAAGATGAAAGCAAGTAAAGAAAGGCTCAAAAGCTCACTGTGCTTGTACATGCATAATTCAAAGTATATTCACCATGATCCCAATAATCACATGCTCCATATTAATTATTCTCAACCCGGTCAACTCACGCTCAACACCCAATTCAAAATAACATAAAATGCTCAACACATGCTCCCAAGATCAACAAACACACAACAACGGTCAACTCACTCCCTAAACAACTAAGAAAGCAATAAACGTGCTAAAGCAATAAACATGCTAAAATAATCAAAAACAACTAATGCAATGCAACTACTTGAATGCAAAACGCCACACCCTTCAAAAATTACTACCTCTCCCCTTCAAACTTGAATGAAATTATAGTGCATAGAAGAAAAGGTAGAATTTCAAAGAAAAGTGTGGATAGGACCTGGATTACTATGGGGGTGGCGGCGGAAAGTGGCCCCCGGGGAGATATGCCAATTTTGAATTTGATGCAACGTCGCAATATCTCTAACTCCCATCGCTCCTAGGCTTATGTCTCGCCTCGGAGAAGGAGCACGGGCCGTGCCAAATGGCGGGCGGTCCGTGCTAGGGGCCGAACAATTGAGCTCCAAATCGGGAAGAGCACGGGTCGTGCCAAATGGCACGGGCTGCCCGTCTAGGGGTCGAATGTTTGAACCCCAAAAATTGGATGAGCACGGGCCGTGCCAAATGGCACGGGCGGCCCGTGCTAGGGCTGAACTTGTGTTCGATTTTTGTTTTTGAATTTTTTTTTTTGAAAAATAAGGAAAAAAATCCTAACCTATGAAAGCAAATAAATCCTAACTTAGAAAAGGGAAAAAAACAAACCAAGAAAACATGGGAAGAAATAAAACAAGAAACCATTGGGTGGCCTCCCAACAAGCGCTAAATTTAACGTCTATAGCTTGACGCATGTTTTACTTGATCACGGTTCTAGCCAAGTGATGTGAGTTACTTTTTCATGTTCGCCCCTTTGCCAATTCAACTCACATAAGTTTGAACCTCCTTTGAATGCCTCTAGCGTAGAAGTCACTCGTCGGTCAATGCCATGTTCTTCTCGTTTGCATCGTTCAAGCCGGCAAAGATATGCCGCGCTTCCGAGATCTTTGGTATTCGCCGCTTGCTTTGCTTTCTCACAATTTAGACGTCCCGCACATGATCTATAACACACACACAATAACTCGGATTAGAAGTATTAGTACTTAAATCAACAACAAATATTGATTTACAAGTCTCCCGTTATATCATGATGGTTCCCACTTTATAGATGGAGAACAACACTTGCTCATCATTAACTCATAATGTGAGCTCTCCTTTTTGTACATCTATCAATGCGCGTGCGGTGGCTAGGAATAGACGCCCGAGCATCAGAGGGACGTCTCGATCTTTCTCCATGTCAAGCACTAGAAAGTCCACAGGAATATAAACTTGTCTAGCTTGACGAGCACATCCTCCACGATTCCCGTAGGATATGTGATTGATCTATCCGCTAGCCGTAAGGTGACCGTGGACGGCTTCACCTCTCCTAATCCAAGTTTCTAGAAAATGGATAAGGGCATTAAATTAATACTTGCTCCTAGATCACAAAGTGCTCTATTAAATACAATACCACCAATAGTACAAGGGATAGTGAAACTCCCGAATCTTTGAGCTTTTGTGGTAATTTCTCTGAATGATCGCACAAGACTCCTCGGTCAAGTTGACTATTTCGAACTCACCAACTTTTTCTTCTTGGACATCACTTCTTTTAAAAACTTCACATAATTGGGCATGTGCTCCAATGCGTCGCAAAACGGTATGTTAATATGCAATTTCTTAAAAATATCTAAAAATTTAGCAAATTGCGCGTCTAATTTTTTTTTTTTTGAAAACGTTGGGGAAAAGGAAGGGAACATTAACTTTAGAAATATCGGGGTTAGAGGAAGATTTAAGCTTCTCGGCCCTTTTTGTTCAAAGACGATGTTCCTCGGCCTCCTTCCTCGGCCTCAACCTCGCCATTTGCCTCGGCCAGTATCTCCCAAGACATCGATCGCCGCCAAAGAGGCGCATGGGCAAAGCCGTGTGGTGGCGCACGGGCCATGCCGTGCCTCGCGATTTTTTTAATTTTCTCGGTATTTTTGGCCTCTCGTATCTCGTTCCACTCCTCGACAAATGACTTTACACGCTTCTATTGGATTAACCTCGGTGTTGCTCGGAAACTAGCCTTTTCACGCGCCCACCAATAATTGTAGCTATTTGACCAATTTGGGTTTCTATACTTTTCATTTGAGAACCCAATTGTGCGACTTGAGATCCCAATTGTGTGATTTGGTTTTCAATTTTATTTATCTTTGCTTTCCTTATTGAACTGTTTCTCGCCTCACCCATAAACGATGTGAACATATCCTCCATGGTTGGCTTAGGATCGCAGAATTACATCGTTTGTCACATTAAACCCTGGTGGTGGTTGCATCACGTTCTTCGTGTTTGCGTAGGAGAAGTTCTCGTGGTTTCTCGCCGGATGGTAATGAGTGGGATTTTGATTATTCCGAAATTATTGAAATCCGCTTATTCACATAATTTGCATCTTCTATCGATCTAGAGGAACTCCCCCATTACTTACACCCTCATTTCCCTCGTTTGCCTCGTGTCAAAGCACTTAATTGGTTCGTCAAGACGACCATCTAGGATGTCAACTCTTAATTGGGTCCGAATCGGACACTTCGCTACCCTTTTCACATTAGTCCTTTCACAGGGGCCATTGATAGCTATTCATGGCCGTCTCTTCCAATAAGTTGAATGCATCCTCCAAAAACCTCGCAAGAAGACGCCTCGCTGCAAAGATCCACAAACGATCTAGTCTGTCCCATCAACCCATTGTAAAAGAAACAAAGCTATTGATCCTCCGGGAAATCCGTGTTGCGGGCACCTCCTCAACAAATCCCGGGAATCTTTCCTAGGCATCGCAAATGAGTCAAAGTGCCTCGAGTCAAACCGCTCGAATCGAGTGATCTCGCTTTTAAGTCTGAGAGTCTTACTTGGTGGGAAATATTTGAACAAGAACCTCGACTCGGCTCATCCCAATTGTTCACACTCTCCCGAGTTAGGGTGCCTAGCCAGTTCTAGCCTTATCCCTTAAAGAGAAAGGGAATAGGCGAAGACGATAAAGATCATCATCACCCCATTCATCTTGATAGTATTGCAAACTGTATGAAATTCGCAAGATGAGAGTTGGGATCTTTAGACGGAAACCCCAAACCGATTCTCGTTGTACCATCGATATCGTCTTTGGCTTCATCTCGAAATTGTTCGCATTGATTGGAACATTGGCAATTCCACCATAGTTGCGATTGATTGGGCGAAATTAATCGCGAATCGCTTTCTTTGTTGGATCTTGAGCCACTTTGGAACCTATGGTATTGGTAACTTGACATTGACCGTTGTTACCTCCATTTTCGCCCCCATTATTTCTCCATTGTTACCTACGTTTGCCATAGTCTCCGTTTCCTCGCCGCCTTTTCGCCCGTTTGGTAGCCGCACTATTCCGCTAGCAAAGCCTCAACCTCCAGATGAACGGTGCTAATTCTCCTTGCTTCGAGCGAGTGATCATGCACTACCCGAACCAACTAAAGAACACAAGTCAACCACAAGAAAAGTAGAATTAAACAACAAACTAAAAAGAAAAGAAAAAAATGTCTAGATTAAGAATAGTTCTATTTATCGCTATATCAGTACTAAAAATTTGATTAATCACCCAAGAACGGCGCCAAAAACTTGTTCGCCTATTTTTTTAGCTTCACCGCAAAGTGTACGGATCGCTTTATAGAATAGGGTTTGTAAGGTCGAATCCACAGGGATTAATAAATTAATATACTAAGTATTGGATTATAATAGTCCTATTTTTATCTAAACGATCGAATCGTGATGGATTGGTTTTGTTAATACTAAAACAGTAAATTAATCCTAAATAACAAAGCAAAAAACGATTAAAAGATCAAGTATGGATGGATGGATTCCTGGGTTATGGTTTCGATTAATATCCCACTTTTATTCTCGATTAAGCAAACCAAGGTTAAACGTATTCTTCTCTATGACCAATCACCAAAGTAATTTACCTCTCTCTCGAGATGTATGTAAAAGCGTTGATTGAAATATCTATATTAGCATCTCTACACAACATGAGATATCCAACTCCAAAAAGTTCAAAAGATTAAAAGATCTCACAAATATTCACTGCACTTCTCAATCATGCAATCTATTTGTGTCAAGTACTAAAGATCTAGTATTGAAACTCATCGGTTAGAATTATGAATCAATACATCAAACAAGTTTAGATCAAAGGCCTTTTGATAAAACAAAAATTAAAGCAAAGTACTTGAATAGAGAAAGAAAACATTAACTTCAATTATCCTTAATCATCAAATAAAAGTGTTTATTAACCTACTCCCAAACCCGGGAATCACAAGATGTTTAGCCGGACATTGAAGATAAACAATTCATTGACAAATTATTCATAATCAAAAATCTAACTAATTGAAATAACGATACGATGGAATGAGTGACTCGGGATGATGACAATCTCTCGATCTATCTTCAACCTCGAAGGTGTGGTTGCGTCTTGATCGATCTCTCAAAGTATCCGTGGAAAATTGCTCTTTTATCTAGTTTCTAGGGTAAAAATCAGCGTATCTTTGTTTGTGGTCGCCCGTATCTATTTGTACTTCGTTTGGGTCAAAACCTAGTTGAAACGGATCGAACTCTGCTTTTCCCGCAGAGGAGCACGGGCGTGCCATATGGCACGCCACTGTCTTTGAGGTGCGCACGTAGTTGTCAAAAGTCGCAGGAGGCACGGGCCATGCCAAATGGCACGGGTTGCCCGGCCGGTAGTCGAACTCCAAGTCTTCAAGTATAGCTAATATCAAGCCCAAAATACATGCAAAATACATGTCAATCAATATGTTAGTGATCTATCCGCAAGTTGTAAGGTGACCGTGGATGGCTTCACCTATCCCGATCCAAGTTTCCCGAAAATGGATAAGTGCATTAAGTTAATACTTGCTCCTAGATCACAAAGTGTTTTATTAAAGAAAACACCACGGTTGCACAAGGGATAGTAAAACTCCCCGATCTTTGAGCTTTGCGGTAATTTTCTCTCAATGATTGCGCCCGCACTCTTCACCAAGTTCACTATCTCAAACTCTTCCAATTTTTTCTTCTCGACATCACTTCCTTCAAAAACTTCGCATAGTTGGGCATCTGTTCCAATGAGTCCGCAAAAGGTATGTTAATATACAGTTTTCTTAAAGATATCCGTAAATTTAACAAATTTGGTATCTAACTTTTTCTTTTGAAAACGTTGAGGAAAAGGAAGTGGAGTAGTAAGTTTCAAAAATCGAGAGTTAGAAGAATATTTAAGCTTTCACCCCCTTTTTGTTTATCATTCTTCCCCTTATTTCCATCCTCGACCTCAACGCCGCCATTTTCTACAATATGTTCATCCCAGGGATCAAACTCAACCGCTTAGTATCAAGCACGGTTTGCCGTGCGATACGCACGGTCATGCACGCTCGGCCCTATTCTTGGTATCTTCCGGCACCACGCACGGCAAAAGCTCGCCCTTCGACGCACGTGCAGTGCGCGCGTGGTTCCAATTTTTCATCACTTCTCGGATGAATGGCATTACACTCGCCTTTGGATTGACTTAAGTGTTTGCTCAAAATCGCCCGCTTGATGTTGTCCACCGATGATCGTTGCTAACCAACCAACTGAGTTTCTATATTTTTCATTTGTGAACCCACAATGTTCGCCAATTGCGTGACATGTGCCTCGATCTTGTATATCTTAGCCTCATCTTTATTCTATCGGTTCCTCGTTTCATTCATAAATGAACTCGCCTCGACTCATGAACGAGGTAAGAATGTCCTCCAAAGATGGCTTAGTCTCTGCATTAATAACTCCATTCGTTACATCGAAACCCGGTGGTGGTTGCATCACATTCTTTGTATTCGTGATAGGAGAATTTTTCATGATTTCTCACACCAGATGATAATGGGTAGGAGTTGAATTATTTAGGTAATTGTTGAAATTCCGTATTAACATAGTTAGCTTTCTCCATAGGATCTTGAGGAAATCCCCATTGTTTGCACCGTGTTTACTTCAAATTTCCTATGTCAAAACACTTATTTGATTGGTCAACATTGTCCTCTCGAGCCGCCAATGCTTTGATAGGGTCCGAATCGAGACTTGCCACTGCAGTTTTCACATTCGCCCTCTCGAGAGCTATGATAGCTATTCATATCTCTTCAAGCAAGTTGAATGCATGTTGTGGAAATTTGGCTAGTAAAGCACCTTCTCGCGGCATCCACAAAGGATCCGGTCTGTCCCCGACAACGGCGCCAAAACTTATTCGCTTTATTTTTAACTTCACCGCAAGCGAACGCGTAGTTAATGTTAGTCCAAGTGGCTACAATAATCTAGAGGGGGTGAATAGATTATCCCGATTTTTCAGATTTTGCCCTCTTTTTCGTAAAAACTCAAACAAAGATGAAATGCTAAGTGCGGAAAGTAAATAGCACATGTCGATTTATAGTAGTTCAACCCACCTAGGGCCTAATCTACTACCACCCCAAAGATATCCGGATGGATTTCAAAAAGAAAAAGATTTTATTAATTTACCAAAAATTAATACAACACCTTGAGAATTACCACAATCCTCTTACACCACCTTGAGGATTACCACAATCCTCTTACAACACCTTTGAAGATTACCACAACTTTCAAACACCTATCACCTAGATCACCCAAGTGTATTCTTACCACAATAATACTCACAAGGATGACTTGTGTTGAATGATGACCAAAATCAAGATTACAACTCAATAATGATTGATACAATATGAGTACAAGTGTAATCAAGAATTGAAAGCCTAGACCTTAAATTTGTGCAAGTGAAAGTGCTAAGGCTAATACAACAAGATATATGAAAGTGTTTGCTTGATTGCTCTTTGCTTGTGTAGAGTGTTGTATCTTGTTGCTTGAATGAAGCCTCTATTTATAGGAGAGGACTTTGGCTTTCATTTCTAGACATAGGCTCCTTCTGGGGAGTGATTTTTTGCAAAAGAAACCATTTAAAATCATCAATAGAGTGTTAGAAATCAATCCCACAAAATAGGGAAAAGTCATTCAAAATGCAACCGATAGTTTTTTCGATAAACAAGGGTGCGATCTGGTCACGCAGAGATAAGATTGAAATTGAATTTCAGCAATTTTATACAGGGTACTCGGTCGGAGGGGGTGCGACCGTCGCCCTTGACTATGACCGGTTGAGGTTGATAAAAATACGAAACAGAGAAGATCGAACCAAAAAGAGCAACTCCTGTGCACGGCCGCCCAGGGTCGACCGGCCGCCTCACCGGCCGACCACCTGGTCGACTCGCCGCCTCCCCCATTTTTCTTAAGTCCCATTTTCTGTTTCAAAACTCAACTCAGTACGGGTTGCCCTATAGGGCGGACCGGCCGAGCCTAAAACAAATGTGTTGTCCAATGTTTTATCAAAAATAAACTCCAAAAATACTCCGAAAAATAGTAAAAACATTTTAAGTCGATCGGAAGTTTTAGACAAGATTTAGGGACATTGTTTTGGTTTAAAACTCATTTTAACAAAATCGAACAAAATCATCAAAATTATGATAAAAACATTTATCTAACAAACTCCCCTTTTGATGATTACAAACCAAAATTATTTTCTCGAGGACGATTTTGAAACCAAATAAATTTTCCGGTTTTACGAGTGAACTATCCGTTAAAAACATTTCATACAAAGATCCCCTATCTATGAGCATATCAACACGAGATATTGCATAAGCTAGAAGCACAAGCTATAACAAACTTATATAAGATGCATAAGAACATCATAAGCTAAGAAGCTATCCCGCCGCAATGCTTATAATCTTTTGCAATTGAGTCCATAATACAAGCCATGGACTAGGTATTCTTGGCTATATAGGAAGCCATAGCTTATAGCTTTTATAACGAGCTTGTATTAGCTTCTTTTGGCTAACGAGCCAATTTCTCGCTTTCTTCCCTTTGGAATCATCAAAAAGAATGTTAGGATGATAAAAACATCATACAAATTCATCAAAGTGCGCTTAAAGACGTTCGGTTTATTTGCCAAAACATGATCTCAATAAGTATTGAAGACTTTTGGAAGCAAGAGACTCATGTAGAAGTTGAAATTTTCATTGTGACATTTCATCGAACACTTTGTGGGCGTGAAAATTAAAAAAATTGTATATAGCCCTTGTAAATGATTCAAGCAAAAAAATTCATCACCAATTCACATCAAACATCATACAATACAACATAATAACTAAGCTCATCAAGATCATATGCAAAAAATATCAAGAAATATACAAGAAGGTCATAAACTCAAGGGTTCAACCCAATTGAGCAAAGGAAGAAAAATCCTTACCATTTGATCGGAAAAGATGAGCCATGATGATGATAAACATGCTATATAAGGTCCAAGTTGCGAATTGAATGCATGAAAACAAATTTTGAGTGAAATTTGTGTGAATTTGGCAAAGGGGACGAAAAATGGCAAAAAGAAGTGAAAATAACTAATGCTGAAGACAGAACGATTTTAAACCAAATTTTGGCTTAGGCGATCGATCGACGTTGAGGGCGACGGCTGTTTCTCAACCTCTTCAAATACCATTGTTTTTGTCAAATTTTTCAAAATCCGATTTTCAACCAAAAATCCAATTTTTCGCCCCTAAGTTTTAAAAATATGCAAAATGTAAATGTAAACCTCATTCAAGATGCATTATGCCTAACCGAGCTCGTATGGACGCAAAAGTCTCGGAAGATAGCGGTTTTGTAAAAATGTCCGCTAATTGGTCTTGAGATGGTACAAAAGATATCTCAATTTTTCGTTTTGAAACACAATCCCTTAGAAAATGATGTCGAATCTCAATGTGTTTAGTACGATTATGATGAACCGGGTTTTGAGCAATATTTATAGCGGATATATTATCACAAAAGATAGGCACGTTTTCAAAAGAGCATTTGTAATCCGCTAAGGTTTGTTTCATCCAAAGAAGTTGTACAACAAAAGGCGGCAGAAATATATTCGCCCGGCCGTTGAAAGAGAAACACGCTTTTGTTTCTTTGAAAACCAAGAAACTAGGCAATCGCTTAAAAATTGACATGATCCGGAAGTACTTTTCCGATCATCAATATTTCCCCATAAGTCCGAATCACTATAACCTTTAAGAGAAAAATTTTCATTCTTTGGATAAAATAAACCATATTGAATGGTGTCTTTCAAATATCGAAAAATCCTTTTAACGGCACTCATGTGAGATTCTTTGGGATTGCTTTGAAAACGAGCGCATAGGCATACGGCATGAAGAATATCCATCTACTAGCGGTTAAATAAAGTAAACTACCAATCATGCCTTGATAATTTGATTCATCCACGGACTTGCCTTTTTCATCTTTGTCAATTTTGACATTTGTTGCCATGGGAGTAGAAACGGTTCTTCCTTCTTTTTCAATGCCGAACTTTTTCAAAAGTTCTTTTGTATATTTTGATTGCGAAATGTATATGCCTTCTTGGCATTCTTAGGCTCTTTTTGAGAAATAAGAGCTTTCTCGGCAAATTTTCTCCGGTCATCACTTTGTCAAGGGGATCACCAATAATAAGATCTTTTGGGTGATCTCCCTTAAATTTCAATGCAACGGGAAGACCCGAGGTATCACCTCTATCTTCTTGAGGACCATTTGAAGTGGACGGTTGATCATTTGATGTAGACGGTTGATCATCAACTTGAACAATTTGTTCAATAATATCCTCTTCATCACTTTCATCATTAGGTATTCTTTCAACACCGAAGCTTCATTAAATTTGACATGGATGGATTCTTCAACAACTCCACTAGTCTTATTGTAAACCCAATATGCTTTGCTTTTTGTTGAATATCCCATAAATATTCCTTCATCGACCTTAGGATCAAGTTTTTCCAATTGATCCTTGGTATTCAAAATAAAGCATTTACAACCAAATATCTTGAAATAACTAATATTTGGAGTTCTACCTTTCCAAAGCTCATATGGAGATTTATTCATTTTAGGACGAATATAAACTCGATTAATGACATAGCAAAAGCGGTACTTACGGCTTCGGCCCAGTAAATATTTTGGAAGTGAAAATTCATTGAGCATGGACCGACTCATCTCTTGTAGTGTTCAATTTTTCCTTTCGGCTACTCCATTTTGTTGAGGTGTCCTTGGAGCCGAAAAATTATTGAGCATATCCTTTGGTTTCACAAAAGACTCTAAATTCACCATCAAATTCTCCACCTCGATCGTCAATAGACTTAATAGTGTCTTCCTTTTCATTTTCAATGAGTATACACAACTTAAAAACTCATTAACGGCATCGCTTTTATTGGTAAGAAAAAGAGCCCAAGTATATCTAGAAAAATCATCGACAATAACGAAAGTGTAATGTTTTCCACTTAGACTTGCTGTACCAATATCCCCATACAAATCAAGGTGAAGCAATTGTAGGGGTTTGGTTGTGGAAATTTCATTTTGGGCTTAAAACTACTTTTAACTAATTTGTTCTTTTGACAAGTGTCACATAAGCCAAGATTTTCAAAATTCAATTTGAGTAGTCCTCTCACACGTTGGTTTCGTAAATATTTTTCAAATTCTTGTATCCAACATGTCCAAGTCGCCTATGCCATAAACTAGTTAAATCATTATTGGCTTACTAAACAAGAAACATTTTGACTAACCAAATCACTTGTACAAATTTTGTAAAGATTGCCTTTTCTATTTGCTTCACAAATAATTTCACCATTTTTAAGTATAAGGCATTTTTCTTTATTGAAGGAAACATTATAATTTGAATCACAAAGTTGGCTAACACTTATCAAATTAAACTTAAGCCCTTCTACTAAAAGAACATTACTAAGAGAGAAAGAAGAGTTACCAATTTCTCCATTTCCAAGAATTCTTCCTTGCTATTGCCGAACATGACCATACCCTCTTCTTGGAGCTTGATGTTGGTAAAAAGTTCTCTCCTCCCGGTCATATGGCGTGAACATCCCGTCCACGAGCCATTTTGAATCTTCCATTGTTGTTATAGCCCCTATTACCTACAAAAGAATTTCTTTTAGGTACCCTATAATTTTGGGGTCCATGGGGGTTAGTCTTGAGACCTTTGGGTCTCCAAACATGTCTAGTGCTATTTCTCAATTTGTAATTATTAGCATAATGTCCAACTTTGCCACAATAAAAACAAGTAGGAGTATTATAACTATTAGCACGTACTTAAAAGTCGGACCTTGGTTATTTTTCTTAAAAATACTTTGAAATGGCTTATAACCAAGTCCCAATTTGGAATGCTCACCTCTTTGTGCATCTAAAAGTTTTGTGACTTTATTCGTGCTTATGTTGAAACGATGCACATCATTTTTCAAACATTCAATATCTTTTGTGAGCGATTCCTTTTCGGTTTCAAGAGAGTGAACTCTAGTAAGAGTAAGAGCATGAGCTTTGTCTAGAGATTCATAAGAGGTAAATAATTTTTCTTTTTCAACCTTAAGCTCCTTATGCTCCTTTTTCAAATTTTTGTATTTAACAATTAAATTTTTTGAAACTCAATTTGCAATTCATCAAAATCACATTGCAAATCATCAACTATGGAGGAAGTAGAAGAATTAGAGCGCACTCATTGTTTCATCGTCTATGGCCATGGCCATGAGACCGTGTTCGGTTTCTCCTTTCTCATTGGTTGTTTCGAGTAGTTCATCCCACATTTTGACCTTCGCATTTAGAGCCTTCTTTTTCGTGAAAGGCTTCATTTTCTTTTGCTCTCTTCATCGAAGCTTTGGGCAATCGGCAATGAAGTGCCCAGGTTTTTCGTGATTTAAAGCAAGCATTATCTCTTGGTTTTCTTGCTTTATTTTTATTCACAAATTTTGCAAATTTTCAACAAGTGCGGCCGCCTCCTCATCATTATCATCATTATCACAAGATGCATTATTAGAAGAAGAAGCAAGACCTTTAGGAATAATTTGCATACCCGATTGATTTATGGATGGTTTGGAATTTTTCCTCTCCTCGAGATAGACTTCATAGACGAGGAGGTTTCCAATAAGCTCGTCAAACTTGAGTGTCTCAAGGTTTTGTGCCTCAAATGATTGCCGTTATTTTTTTCGGACCATGAGCCGGAAAGAGCATTCAATACCTTAGTCACATTGTCTTCTTCGGAGATGACTTTACCGAGGGCCACAAGATGATTGACAATATTATCAAGCCTTTCCACCATCTTGAGATGCTTTCACCATCATGCATGTTAAAGTTTTTAAAGTCTTTAACAAACATGGTCTTTTTGCTTGCTTGACCTTCTTAGTACCTTCATAAAGTGTCTCCAATTTTTCCCAAACCTCATGTGCCGACCTTATGCCTCTTATGCGATTATACTCGGTAGAGTAAAGAGAACAATGCAAAATATTTAAGGCCTTACCGTTTAGAGAGAAAGCCTTTTTGTCGCTTTCATCGAACTCCTTGAAAGGTTTAGGAGTCGAGGTGCCATCCTCCGATTTCTTGGTTGGTTGATCAACTCCTTCAATGACCACATTCCAAATGTCGAACCCGCACCCTTGTAGAAAGACTCCATACGGTCTTTCCAAAATGCATAGTTGTTAGCGTCGAATAGTGGTGGCTTGTTGGTGGAGGCGCCGGTGGTGAGATGAGCATCATATGTAGCCATGGATCTTTCCTCTTTACTTGAACGAGCTAGCCAAAGAGTTTGGCTCGATACCACCTGTTAGTCCAAGTGGCTACGATAATCTAGAGGGGGATGAATAGATTATCCCGATTTTTTAGATTTTGCCCTCTTTTTAGTAAAACTCAAACAAAGATGAAATGCTAAGTGCGGAAAGTAAATAGCACACGCCGATTTATAGTAGTTCAACCCACCTAGGGCCTAATCTACTACCACCCCAATATATCCGGATGAATTTCAAAAAAAAAGATTTTATTAATTTACCAAAAATTAATACAACACCTGAGGATTACCACAACCCTCTTACACCACCTCGAGGATTACCACAATCCTCTTACAACACCTTGAAGATTACCACAACCTTCAAACATCTATCACCTAGATCACCCAAGTGTATTCTTACCAAAAGAATACTCACAAGGATGTCTTGTATTGAACGATGACCAAAATCAAGATTACAACTCAATAATGATTGATACAATATGAGTACAAGTGTAATCAAGAATTGAAAGCCTAGACCTCAAATTTGTGCAAGTGAAAGTGCTAAGGCTAATACAACAAGATATATGAAAGTGTTTGCTTGATTGCTCTTTTGCTTTGTGTAGAGTGTTGTATCTTGTTGCTTGAATGAAGCCTCTATTTATAGGAGAGGACTTTGGCTTTCATTTCTAGACATAGGCTCCTCCTTGGGGGAGTGATTTGGTGCAAAAGAAACCATTTAAAATCATCAATAGAGTTTAGAAATCAATCCCACAAAATAAGGAAAAGTCATTCAAAATGCAACGGATAGTTTCTTTGATAAACAAGAAGTGCGACTCGGTCACAGAGATAAGATTGAAATTGAATTTCAGTGAATTTTATGCTGGGGACCGGTCGGAGGGGTGCGACCGGTCGCTCTTGACTATGACCGGTTGAGGTTGATAAAAATACGAAACAGAGAAGATCGAACCAAAAAGAGCAACTCCTGTGTCGGTCGCCCAGTGGGTCGACCGGTCGCCCTCCCCCATTTTTCTTACGTCCCATTTTCTGTTTCAAAACTCAACTCAGTACGGGTTGCCCTATAGGCGACCTGGTCGAGCCTAAAACAAATGTGTTGTCCAATGTTTTATCGAAAATAAACTCCAAAAATACTCGAAAAATAGTAAAAACATTTTAAGTCAATCGGAAGTATTTAGACAACATTTAGGGACATTGTTTTGGTTTAAAACTCATTTGAACAAAATCGAACAAAATCATCAAAATCATGATAAAAACATTTATCTAACAGCTTAATAGATAGGGTTAGCAAGGTCGATCCCACAGAGACTAATAAATTCATGCACTAAGTATTGAGATTGTAATATTATTGTTTTTATTTAGATGATCGAAAGTTGATGCTTGTTTTGTAAAAGTAAGACAAGATTTTATCAAAAAGACAGAGTAAAGATTTCGATTGAAAGATCAAGTGGATGAATGGATTCCGTGGTTGTGGTTTCAATTAATCTCTCTTGTTATCCGACTAATTAAAACCAAAGTTATTATTGGTCTTCCCTATAAGACGATCACAAAAGTATTTTATCCTCTCTTGAGAGACAATAAAAACGTTGATTGAATTATCTATGCTAGCTAGCATCTCTACTCAACATAAGATAAACAACTCCCAAAAGCATAAAAGATCGCTTATCCTTGCAAATACTCACGAGACTTCTCAATCATGCAAAGTATTCATGTCAAGTACTCAAGATCTAGTATTGAAACTCATCTCTAGAATTATAAATCAATACATCAAGCAAGTTAATCTAATGGCCATTTGATAAAACAAGAATAAAACAGTACTCGAATAGGGTTCGAAATAATAACTTCAATTCAATTAAACATCAAACAAGAGTATCGCTTAACCTAATCCCAAACCCGGAATCACAAGGTGTTTAATCAGGACATGTGATATAAACAACTCACAGACAAATTGTTCATGTTCATATCTAACTAAGTGAAAATAAAAGGTACAATGGAATAAGCAAACTCGGGGATATTGATGATCTCTCAATCAATCTTCAATCCTCAAGAGTGTGGATGCGACCTCGATCTATCTCTCGATTCCTCCGTAGAAGGTTACTTTTTCTGTGTTTTCTAGGGTAAAAATCAGTGTGTCCTCGTTTGGGGCCGCATCGTCTCTATTTATACTCCCGTTGGGCCAAACCTAAGTAATTACGGCTATATCACAAATCCCGCGACAAACGATGGGCCGTATGCTTACGCATGGGCCGCCCGTGTGTCAAGCCGTAAGAAAATTCTTTAGTTGAACAGACGCGACGGGTCGTGGCGCCAATGCGCGACCTCCCGTGCATCAATGCGAAAGTTGATCCTTGAATGCACATGCACATGCCATGCCTATGCGCACAAAGCACGGTGCGTGGCTATTTCTTGCCGGTTCATTCTGTTCTCTTCTCGAGTAGCTCCAAACTTCGTGTATTTGCTCGATTATTGATGGTCCTTTACCGCAATGCTCCGATTTGCTACAAAGGTACTCCAAATATCATTTAATTCCTACAAAACGAGCAAAGCGTAATATCTTTTTCTGTTTTATAAGAACACGGCCCATTTTCTCGATTTAATGCATGTTTATCAACTTATTCTATCCACAATTATGCCCAATATACATGCAAAAATCACACTAATCACTTGCAATCGTATCTATTTTTACTAAAACAAGGACCATTTATGTCTCAATTTGTACATATTCTTTAGCCAAGAATGATCATAAAGATTATAATCAACAATCATTTTAATCCACACTTCCTCAAACTCTTCTTCGATTCACAAAATTCCATACACTTATGGAACATATTCTTAAACCATGTATTACTATTCAAACATCAATTGTGAGGGAGCATAATGATAGATATGTTAATGACACAAACGATGGTGAGAGTTTGGAAATACAATTTCGGTTGCATTCATCATTGCTTGACATTGATCCGTGAAAATTATTTATGGTTGTTTACCGCCATATATTGAAGAAATGTATCAAACAACCATTGAAAAGAGGCCTCTGTTTCACGGACATAAAGGTTAAACCGAACATCATATTATGCATATGATGATTAATGCCGTGAAAGGGCATAAATCAAATTATATTTGTTGGTTTTGTAAGTTGTATCAACCGAAAGGACATCACCAAAAGCCTCATAATCAATCCGACATCAACCATCCCTAAAAAAGAAGTTACACATCCTATTATATTTTCATCAACTTGAAAATCCCAATACAACAATACATTTTCATTCGATTTATATTTGAAATAATGAATTAGTTCAAGAAATAAGATCTCCATCTTCAACACGCCCTCGTAATCATTTGCTAAACAATTAAGATAATCATAAATATCTTTTTCAAGATATGCTATATTTTCTCTCCCATGTGATTCTTGTTGCATGTAAAAATAAGCATTAGTTCGAAAATCCATCTTCTACTAATGCTTTCAACGTATCTCTTTTAGCATATGAAATATTACGAGCCGATCTCAACATATATCTTTGATCAATTGATGATCATGTCATGACTCATGATTGTGTTCGATATCAAAAATAATAACTCTATACTCTTCGTTCTTTTTGCGCCCAATTCTAAGTCGTGCGGTGTAACCCATTCTTGTTTCCATTTTTAGATAGATTGCTTGCTTGGTTTTACCACTACGTTTCTCATATTTTGTCCCATTACAAGAACAATTAAATTCCTTCATATAAAGTTCGCCACTATTGTCATGGAAATATGCTTGTTTCCTTTTTCTAACACTCAAAACCTTTAGTACACCCATATTCACAATATAATAAATATGCATCCTCGTGGATTTTTTATCCTTTCGCTAACTAATAACCTACGCTCAAATTCTTCTACCATAGGCTCATTAATTTTAACTCATTGTTTTCGTCAAGAAACAAATTGTACTCATGGTATAATCAAGTATCGGTCAAAATAAACTAATAATTAGAACAAATATCACAAGATTTGTTCCTCATATTCCAAAATGTAATCCTTTTAACAAGAATCACAATTCAAAATAAATTACTCCTCAAATTCCAAAAAAAATTCCATTAACAAGAATCACAATTCAAAATAATTACTCCTCAAATTCCAAAAGTTGAATTCCATTAACAAGAATCACAGTTCAAAATAAATTTTAGGCAAAATTGCAGAATTAGTCCTGTAATTTTTATCCGGTTGCACAAATATCCTATAATTATCAAGATTCGTAATTTAGTCCTCTAACTTTGGAAAAGTGTCAATTTGAGTCCTTTTTTTGCCAGAAAATTCAAATCTAACCAGAACACAGCACGTGAGGGGCACGTGTCAAATTTTCCGGCCACACTTGCTTACGTGTCGATGATCCGACTTTAAAAAAACCAATTCCATGTCATCAATTAATAGACCCGATCAACTCTTTTTGGAGGGAAATGAGGATGCCAAATGACAAAAACACCCTTAATATGCTCAAAGGCCATCTTGTTTAGCCCTAACCTTCTCTAAAAACCCTAAAAAACGAATTAAGTATCTAACCTAACATTCTCTCCGAAATTGTAAAGAAGAACATATCTCTCATCGACTTGAATCTCAAGATATTTGAGAACAAGAAAATATTGGAAGAAGATATGGCATAAAATGTGTCGATTCGGAAGAGGACTGATCGGGATAAGGGCCCTTTTTACGGTAAGATTCTTATTTATTGCATATTTTCACTATTTATCGATTGGAGTAAGATTCTTATTTGTTAAATGCTTGGGGACCATGTCGATTATTAAAGACCAGAACGGTCTCCTTCCTTTTAAAAAATGGAATTTTTTATGCTTTTTGTCTTGATTTATGTTTTTTGTGTTTGCTTGTTTGTTTTTTACTTTTTTTTTTTTAAAAATTTTAAATTGGGTTTTGGGCTCCACAAACAAAGACACTCGATTTTACTACTTGTTGTATTGTCTTTGTGGTGGGGAGTTCCATCACAAACCATTTGGTAGATACACAGGGGGTGATATAATAGTGTTTGACTATGTTAATTCAAGAAACATGTGTAATAAACTACTAAAAAAGATGAGTGATATCTTTGGTGTTGTAGGGAGTAGGGTCTACCATATACTTTTAGGCATGGATTTTAAATTATTGGGTGATGATGATGACATTAGGACATGGGCTTTAACACATTTATACTCTAGGAGATGCATATCTACGTTGAACCTACAACCTCATTCACTTCTAGCCAAAATGATGTTCTTTGGTGGTTGGGTAGAATTAGAGATGGATGATGAGCAAACAAGCAAAGTGATAGTGAGTCTAATGTAGAAGGAAATGATGATGCTGATGTAGAGGGATATGATGATGATGTTGATGTAGATGATTGGCTTCTAGATGATGAGGGAATTCTTGAGGGTGAGGGAGATGATGTGGTTCTAGATGATGAGGGGATTCCTGAGGCTGAGGGTCAGAGTGAGGAAGATATAGGTGATGGGGTTCATGATGATGATGATAGTGCTTTTTAGGTAGTGAATATGAGATGATGGATGAGATCAGTGATGATGATCTGATTTTTGAAGAAAATGTTGATAGTGATGCATGTGACAGCGAGGGATTAGATGCATTTGACACAGAAGGGGAGAATGAAGTGGTTGATGTACAAGTTAACTTTGATGAGGGTTTAATCTCGATGATGAAAATGAAGGGGCACAAATTCCTGTTTTCAATCCTGCTACAATTTATGACCCTCAGTTTGATATAGGCATGATTTTTGGTACCAAAGAAGAGTTTAAAAAAGTTGTTCAATCACATGCAATTAGAACTAACAAGACCCTAAAATTCATTAAAAATGATTACATTAGGGTCTATGTGAGGTGTGGTGAGGAAGGCGTGAGTGGAGATTGCATGCCTTGAAAACGAAAGATGAGGCCGACTTCCAAATAAGACAATATAACCCCAATCATTCATGTCATGAAACTTTTAATGTTCGAATGTTAAAGCAAACTAGCTTTGAAAAATATCTCAACAAATTTCAAAGTGACCCCAAAAGAAATGTAAAAGGCTTGAGACTTGATGTTATTAAGGAGCTAAAATGCAATGTATCTAGGGCACGGGCATATAGAGCTAAAAAGAAAGCAATGTCTTTAATTGAGGTAATCGATGCTCAATTATACAAAGCTACGGGATTATGCGAGAAGAGCTTAGGAAGACAAATCCTGGCTCAACTGTCATTTTAGCTCTTGAGGAGCAAGAAGGGGTGAGAGATTTTCCAAATTTTATGTCTGTTTTAGGGCATTAAAGAAGGATTTAAGTCAGTTTGTAGGCTAATCATTGGGATGGATGGCGCCACTTAAAAGGGCCACATGGGGGTGTTCTTTTAGCTGCGATTGGACTTGTAGGGCATGTGGTCTTAGTGGCATACCATGTAAACATGCATGCGGGGCAATAATTGAACAAAGAGGTGATCCACTAGACTATGTTAACATGTGTCTGGTGTTGATCTATACAAGGAAGTGTATAAGCATGCCATAATGGGAATTAATGGTGAACACGTGGAGTCAAACCCTTTTTGTTCCACCTTTACCTCCCAACTTTGGGAGGGTGTAAGCAGAACCATGCGGGGCTAGAAAAAGGGAGCTAGGGGTGTTCAATTAACCGATTTTTTCGGTTAATCGTGTAGAATCAATTCGGTCGATGGTAATCAATTATTTCGGTTCGGTGAATGGTTAAAGGTTTTGAAGAATTTCGGTTATCGGTTAATTCGGTTCAAAAATTAAATTAACCGAATTAACCGATTTAACCGAAATATTATGTAAAACATATATTTTATATATAATTATAATTATATATAATATATATCATATATTTTTATTTATTTATATCATATACTATATATAAAAATATTTTTTTTTTATTTTAAATAAATTTCTATGAATTATATTTATTTATTTATATCATATATTATATATACAACATATATTTTTGTATTTTAAAGAAATTTTGGTTAATTCGGTTAATCGATCGAATTAATCGAAATATAATTCGATTCGGTTAATTCGGTAAATGCAATTTCGGTTCGGTTAATGGTTTTGCCAATTAGCAAATTCGGTTAATTCGGTTTTCAACATTTCGGTTAATGGTTAACCGAATTAACGAATGAACACCCTAAAGGAGCTTTGATGAAGTGTTGATTCAAAGTGAGAAAAGAAACAAGGGAATACAATCATTGTTAGTGAAGAGGCAACAAAGAACTATTTCTTCTGCAGATCGTGGTACACTGGACATAATGCACTAACATGTACCCAAAGAATATGCAAGAATCGGGAATCTAGGAACTCCAAGTCAAGTTGAAAGCCAACTAACAATGAACCATGTGGATTAGAAAGGGCAAGACTGGCTATAGTAAGTCATGCACTCTTTCAAATTTTAAAATTTTGTCTTATTTTAGAATGTTGTCTAATTTGTATTGTGTTGTACCCATTGATTGAAAAAAGAAGAGAGAAAATGCGCCAATTCTAAAAACCGGGCGGGAAAGAGGTGGTGGCAATTCTAAGGTATTATTCCCTCTGACTAGTTTATTTTTATTGTATTGGCTTTCATATTTTGTCTAATTTGTATTGTGTTGTAACAAATTTTGACTCTATACATGTCTTTTAAAAGTAGCTTTTGCTCCAATTATGTATGTCGAACCAATAATGTCCGATGCTACAAGTCAAGTTGCGATGTGAGAAAAACCTCATGAGAAACAACAAACACAAGGACCTACTCCCATGGGAACAACTCAAAATGTCAAGTTCGATTCGAAACCAGTCAAACAAAATTTGTCTTTCTCAACCAAGCGATCTAGCAAGCCAACCAACAAAGAAAATGGCAAGAAACAAACTGAAATATTGAGTGACATCGTAGTGTGTCTTTTTTTGTGACAGTTCTAGCAAACCAATGAACAAATGCCATTTGATGTTTTGTAACGACATATTTGTGAACCTATTTTGGGTTGTCAATTTTGTGAACCTATTTGTAATGACATATTCTAGCAAGCCAATGAAGTACTATCAATTTGCATGTATTGATTAAGTACTTTGAATTTGCATGTATTGATTAAGTCTTTGTCAATTTGCATGTTTTGAGAGTATTCATTAACTATGTAATTCTGGATTAAGTACTCAAAACCATTACAGAACCATTACATAACCGTTACAAAACCATTACATAACCATTAACCATTACACATGTTTACCATTACAAACAGGTTTTAAACATAACCATTACAAAAACATAACCATTACAACTCAACCATTACAATCGGGTTTGAAACATAACCATTACAACACATTAACCAATCATCTCTAATCCTACACTCTTAGAACCAGGAGTTCATTTTGGACAAAATCAACCACAACAAGTCGGACCAGTGGAATAATCACCAAAGATCAACCTCATCTTCTTCTTCTCTTGAACCAAATTCATGTTCCTTTCATTTGATATTTTGTTTCTTTCAATCGGTTTTTGTTTATTTCTTCCAAATTTTGTTTGTTCTCGATTAGCTTCTTGTTTTCGTCATCCGATCGATTTATCTTTCGTAGTAAACCTGGAATTATAGTCTTGCTCGATCACATAGTAGAGACTCTTGCGGTGAAAGTATCCACAACCTCCATCCTAAAATTTCACAAAACAAATGGCGAGACTATATTTCGAGGCAAAATAATTCAACAAAAACATTAGGAACAAAGATTGGGAAAAAAACATATTTCGTGGAAACATTCAACCACTTACTTTATAATTGAAGCAAGAAAGAAATCTCCTTCCGGATTCTCATTCATCCATGAGGTTCGAATGATCGCTCTTGACCGCAATAACAATCAATTGAGGTGGTTGTGTGAGAAGATTCGGACATTTGGGTGAAAGATTGAATTTTTGGTAGAATTAGGGTTCTTGTCGTGCGAGAGGTGATGATATGAAGATTGGGAAATCTGATTTTGGGTTATTTGTCCTTTTATCCACATCATTTCCCTCCCAAAAGGTGTTTTTGTCATTTGGCATCCTCATTTCCCTCCAAAAAGGGTTGTGGTCTATTAATTGATGACATGGAATTGTTTTTTTTTTTAAATCGGATCATCGACACGTAAACAAGTGTGGCGGAAAATTTGACACGTGCCCCTCACGTCTTTGTGTTCGTGAGATTTGAATTTTCCGGCAAAAAAAGACTCAAATTAACACTTTTCCAAAGTTCTGAGGACTAAATTACGAATCTTGATAATTACAGGACATTTGTGCGATCGGATAAAAGTTACAGGACTAATTAGTGCAATTTTAATGTAATCCAATTTTGAGAAGCAGAACATCAAAGAAAATAAAAAAATCAATTTGCATCTACCTAAAACCCAAATAATTAAAACCCAATAATATTTATATGTTTCAATACTTGTAATCATGATGTTGCAAGGGAGCTAAAATGGAGATCAACAATTGTGAGAAAATGTAGTCGGCAGTTCATGAGTTGTCGCTCAAATTCTTGAGTCGTGAAGCTACGTGGTTGTTCGGTTGGTTTTATACCATTGATTTGGGCTTCCTAGACTAGAGTTTTGTGTTGTTTTTGAGTTCTTTGAGTCGTTTTTGTTATATTTCATAGGTTATGTGTTAATTTCTGTTGTTTGAGTCATTTGAGTGGCCTGTTAAGTTGGTATTTTACCAACTTATTTGAGTATTTTAGATTAGAATTTGGTTTTATTTTGGGTGTTTTTAGAGTCTTTAGAGTCCAATTTATTTCAAATAGTGTCGATGTAGAGTCAATACAGTTTGGTAGCCGAGAGATGAAGAAAACGGTGAAAAAGGGCTTGAAGAAAAAAAAAAAATCGTGTATAAGCAAGGAAAAATCGCATTTTGGCCAAGACGGCGGGCGCCACAGCGCCGCCGAAGAATCTTTGGGACGGACGGACGGAGGCTTGTGGGCGCGCTAACGCCTAACGCCCAGCTGCAGCGCCGGAGGCGGATTGTGTGTGCGTATGTTGATGGCGCCCCGCTTACCGCGCGATATTTAGCGATGGCGTTGGCTGGGAGAGATTCTTGGCGCCTTGGCTCATGCTTGTGGCAGCCCATGGCCTGGGGCGAAAAATTCTATGTTCACCTACCCCCTTCTTGGACTTTTGTGTACTATAAATACCATCCTGGGGCTTGAAATTGGGCGACTTGGAACCCTTGGGAAGACAATAAAAACGACTCAAGACAAGGAAGAAGAATTTGAGCACTTTGAGAAGAATTTGGAGAAGAAGAAGATTGGAGGCTTCTATCATCTAGAAATAGAGAAGATCCCTCAACTCTTGTTCTTATTTTGTTGCTTTCTTCATATCTTGTAAGATGTATTGTTGTATTTTCTTGGATTCATTTTCTTCAATCATGAGCTAAACACTATAATTCTCAGAGGATTGGTGTAATCTATGTTTGAACTTATGTTTTGAGATTGTGGTTTGTCAATCTAGATCTATCAATTTATTTGTGCTATTTGGATCTATGCTTCTAAATTACTTGATCAATAATTTAGATTGTTTGGTGTATTTAATTTGACACTTGAGAGAGGTAATTGAATACATGACCTTGGAATAGCATAACCAGGATTTCATAGAATTGAGAGATTTGTGAATCCTTTGAAGTCATTTATCAAGATTCATAGCTTTTATTGAGATTTTAATTGGTGATTTTTATAGAGATATTGATTTCCCAATTGAATCTAAAATCATTGGCACTTGAGAGAGGAATGATTATTGTAGAAATCTTGACTTATAAATTGATAATTGATGATTGATAAACCATATTGACAACATAAGGGATAACTAGATTCATCATACCTCTAGAATTCATTTAATCAATTGGATAAACTCATTGATATTTTCATAGTCTTAATTTATTTTTAGTATTTTTAGTATAATCAACTCCATCAAATATTGAATTTCTAAATAAAGTTAGACTACTATATTATAGTACTTAGCAATAATTCGATAATTATTCCCTGTGGATTCGACAACCTTACTACTCTATATTAAAACTTGACAGTAGACTTACGGTTAGAAAAATCTCTAATGAGTGGTTTTGGTGGATAAAGGAGAAAATTAGATTTCGATCAATCTAATTAAGGATCACTATTAGCGGACTAAATTAAAATTTAACCCTGGTTAAGTTAATAAATTAGAAAAAAAAAACTAAATTAAAAAAGGAAAAATATAAAAGACAAAAATGGACACTTGTCGCATGGGGATGTAGTTGGTGGAATACTCCTGGTGGAGCATCGAGGAAACCCCTGCTCCATCAAAATCGCTTGGACATATGCGAGTTGGTGAAGATTTGGTGGGAACTCATACTAAATAACTATTGTGTGAGTTTGATTTGGGAAAGATCAACTATTATTAGATTTAAGGGTCGAACATAATTGTTTTCTTTACTCGAGATGATCTGGTTTCTATAATATCTTGGCGGTCATGCGCATCTCCCAATTTACCTTAGTGGATGGCGAGTGAGTTGTTGTCCTCGAGCATAGTCGACGCGTGGAAACCGACTTATTAAAAACAAAAACTAACTAGTTGCCATCATGGACGGGGCGCCAATGTGTGTCACGACAGGCCCCCATCGGAAAGGGCCCCCAAAGTTTTTTTTTTCCATTATATATATATATATATATATATATATATATATATATATATTACTCTATATAACATAAAGGATATTATAAACAACAAGAAGATCATGTGGCCGAGTGGGTAAGCAACTAATTTTCAATTTATGGGTCCCTGAGTTCGATCCCTACATCTTCAAGTTTTGAAGGTTTAAATTTGTCCCAACAATTTAACCCACCTAATTCCTAAAGGCCTTTTTTTTTTCCTTTTCCAAAACCAAAAAAAAAAAAGGTAGTTGGAAGAATTTGACCCTTCGATCTATAAATAGAACCAACGTTAGTCCTTTGGGTAAGATGATCTTTTAAATTTGAAAATTACTTAAATTTTGATCTTTTTGCTTTTTTATCATTTTCTATGGTAAATTATATTAAACTAAATAGCAAGTAGATCGGTGGCGAGTGGGTAAGCAACTAATTTTCAATTTATGAGTCTTGAGTTCGATCCCTACACCTTCAAGTTTTGAAGATTTAAATTTGTCCCAACAATTTAACCCACCTAATTTCTAAAGGCTAAAAATAGAACCAACATCAGTCTTCTTGGTAAGATGATCAATTTGAAAGTTATTTAAATTGTGATATTTAATTTTGATCTTTTTGTTTTTTATCATTTCTCTTTGGTAAATTATATTAAACTAAACAACAAAAAGATTAGGTGGCGGGTGAGTAAGCATTTTCAATTTATGGGTCTTGGGTTCGATCCCTACATCTTCAAGTTTTGTAGGTTTAAATTTGTCCCAACAATTTAACCCACCTAATTCCTAAAGGCCTTTTTTCCCTTTTCCAAAACCAAAACAAAAAAGTGAGTTGGAAGAATAACCCTTCGAACTACAAATAGAACCAACACCAGTCCTCTTGGTAAGATGATCTTTTAAATTTTAAAATTATTAAATTTTGATATTTAATTTTGATTTTTTGTTTTTTTATTATTTCTCTATGGTGAATTATATTAAACTATATTTTTTATAATTTTATTTTACTGATATTGAAATGTACTTAAAGTTGAAGTATGATATTTTTTATATTACATACCTTATTTTGTATGTTAAATTAATAAAATTATATTTATAATATTAATTTTGTTCTTTTTTGTGTGTAAATAATAGAGGCTCATTTTATTTTTTTCGTTCAGACCCTCAAACATAAGACCGGCTCTTATCATGGACCGAAATCAATATTACTCTGTCAGCGCTGATCTAGCTTATACAAATCTATATCATTTGCCGTCTAAAATTTAAGAAAAAATATCATGAAAAGACAAAAAGCTGAGTAATTACCTTAATAGTCGTGTTGGTTTTTGCGAAGCGTGCTGCCTGTCAGACTATCTGACCTTGACTGGAGCACGATTTTTTGGGTACACAAGTCAATCTCAATATATTGCATGTGACATACTTTATTAATTAATTGGAAAATAAATACCCGATTTAAAACTAACTACTTGATAGGGCTTATAAACGACAGGCGTTTGAAGAAACTACTCGTGAACAAGTTTGGATATTGTTCGTTTATGTTCGTTTATTTAGTTAAACGAACAAATTTTAGAGCTCGTTAAATAAACGAAGCGAGCTTGAAAAGCAATCCTATACTCGTTCATTAATAGCTCGTGAACAAGCTCGTTTAGTGTCCGTTTATAAATGTTTATGAACAAGCTCGTTTAGTGTTTGTTTAGAATTATTCGTGAACAAGCTCGTTAAGGGCTCGGCTAATAGCTCGATTATTATTCAATTAATAATAAATAATGTTATTTAATTTAAAAATATTTAATTTAAATATTGATATTTGTTTGTTTGTTTGTTGGTTCGTTCGTGAAGGGTAATTGTTAATTGTTCACGACAGTTTATGAACACAAATTTGAATATGAACATGTTCGCGAACACGTAATGAACACGAACTCAAATATGAACATGTTCACGAACATGTTCGTGAACAAATTCGTGCATAACAAAAAATTAAATGAACGAACACGAACACAAACTTAACAACCCAAATCGAGCTCGAGCCGAGCTCGAACAGACCAAAAATAAACAAACATTTGGCAAACAACGCTCGCTCGGCTAACTCTTCTTTTTTTCTCTCCACCTTCTCTCTACAACTCAAACCCTAAAATTTTCTCTCTCTTTTCCCCCCAACCAAACCGCCCACCCCATCTCCCTCTCCCCTCCCAAACAAATGCTTTCTTCTCCCATGAGAATGAAAGCTTTTGGTGACCTCATGTGTTTGTTCGACTTTTTGCTCCGCCACGTATCGGAGAGCCCCGTCAAAATGAACACCCCCATCGTCGAAATGGATGTTGTAAAGCCGTAGACGGTGCGAGCGACTTGGATGGCGGGGACCGAACAAAGGTGAAAAACACGATTAGAGATGTGGCGACGGCGAGTCCGTTTAGACTCCGACGAGAGAGAGACCGACTTAGGCGAGGAGGGTGGTGCTTGGGATGTGGCGGTGGTTTTGGGGGTGGGAGAATCTTTTCTTTTCTATATTTGTTAAGGCGTTAATTTTCTTTATTTTTTTGTTTTTTTGTTGTTAAGTTGTAGTCTTTTTATTTTGTTTGTTTTTTGTTTTTCGGTTGATTTGCAAAACTCGTAGGCGGATCGGTTTTATACGATTCGTAGTATGTAGTGGTTGCTCGCACCCGGTTTTGGTTTCTTTTAGTGTTTCTGAGTCTCCATTAGGAGTCTTTGAAGTCTCCCGTGGAGTGTTTTAGTTTTGGGGGGAAGGTTTTAGTTTGTGAAGTTGATCGAATTGGTCTTACCAATTAAATTGACTTTTATTTAGTCAAGTCGGCTCTTGCTTTTTTGTTAGCTACGTTAGTAGTTGTAATTTCAGTTTTTGAGTTGTTTTAATAAAATATTATCGTTCGATAAAAAATAAAAAAAAAACATTGCATTGTGAAGTCCGATAACGTAGAGTTAATCGTGGTGGGCATTAACTAAATACGAGCTTAATTTATCATAAAAAAATCAAATATTGAAAAGGGCCCAATTAAAGGCCCATACCGACAACTGCTTGCGCTAGGCGGCTCAGAGGAGACAAAGGGTCAAGGAAGGGCGAACTAAATGGTTGCTTGGAAGTTGGAGGTAACGGGAGTATTCGCAATCACATAAAATTATTTTTTAGCTTTTGGTTGAAAAAATATCACTTTTAGTTAGGAGTGGCCATGGTTCGATATCGTCGGTTCTTGTTCCAAAATCGTCAATTCTAGTTCTTCATTTTGGAAGAAGAGAATTGGGCTGGACCCGTTCTTTGGTTCGATTCCAAAACCGTAGGTTTTTGGTTCTCTTTTGGAGAAACCGGAACCATTTGTTTATCTTTTGATAAATTTTTGGTTTTTTTTTTTAAATAATTTACCAATTTTAGTTACAAAAAATAAGGGAAAAAGAATAAAAAGACTTGGACTTAATATTCACTTAAGTTTTGTACTTAATATTAATAATAATTTTAAAATGTCTATATATACTATTAGAGTATAGAAAAATCAAAGTTTACGTAGTTCGTTTTACAATATTTGGTTTAAAACGTGATTCTTGTAGTTATTCGAATATAAAATATTATAATAAATATTTATGATTTCTTGAGCATATTTTTACAAAAAAACATAAATATTGTTGGTTTTAACCTTGAAAACACATGTTAACAACCACGGTTCCACCCAGTTCAAATCGGCGGTTCCACGATTTTTAGTCAAAGGAACTAGAACCAGGAAGGGCCTACATGGTTTCGGTTCGGTTGGAACCATTGACCATAGTTAAGTTCCGATTTGAAACCCCGAACAGGCTTCGGTTCCATTTTGGCCACCCCTACTTTTAGTGTTTGCAAATGTCAATTTCAACTTTTGTTTGTGTTTTATTTAATTAGAATCTAAAAACAGGGAGTCTTTAGATATTTGATTTTGTTTGGGTTTTACTCATACAAACAAATAAGCACTTTTAGATATTTTTCACCAAATACTTTCATCTTCTTATTCTCAAATATTCATTCTATTTGCAAATACCACCAAACCGATTTTTAACTAATTTTATTTATGCTACTATAATAAATCACTTCCACTAAAAACATAAATTTTTGCAAACACCCCCAAAAATTATAGAAACGTTCAACTGCATATTCTATAACTATAAATATCTCTTTCAACTCATTTTAAACTTTAAACAGGGCCGTGTCAACAGTTGAGGCAATTGAAACAATTGCCTCAAGCCTCAAACTCATAGGGTGGGGGAGGCTAGTTTTACCCATATAATATGTAATATATTGTATATTTAATGTAAATATAAATATTCTATGCAGACTAAAACTAATGAAATTTGACAAAGTATAATATGTAATATATTGTATATTTAATGTAAATATAAATATTCTATGCAGACTAAAACTAATGAAATTTGACAAAGTAAATTACAAATTGAAATGAACAGAATTAATAATTAAGAGTCTAGAAAGTAGAATATGATTAGCTATGCCTAAAAAAAGTAGCAAATACCCAATAGGTAGGTATTTACTTAATTTGTATTAGTGTGAATGGTTATAATGCTTATTGTCTACAAATTAATAGTTCTAGACTCATTTTTTCTTTTCTATCTTCTGAGTGTTCAGTTTGCTCTGTTTTTATCCCTTCACCTTTCATTTAAAAAACAATTATCTTAAATCTTCTTATCCGCCGTAAATTATTACACGAGATTTAGTAATTGATAACAAAAAAAAATCATATTGATAAACGATTTAGATTTCAGAATGACAGAAATAATAAAAACCAGTCATCAGTGGCTTATGGTAGAGATTCTTGAATCTTGACGTGGTCGGATCTGCAGTTCAGCTTATGGCAATTCTAAAATAAATTAAATGAATTGAGTATATTATCAATTGAAAATAGTATATTAGAATATCTTGAGTATAAAACATTCGTAAATGATTTCGCATTTGAAAAGGCAAAAAAAATAAATGAATTTCTCTAAATATTTTTAATTACTATTTCTCTTACTTAGACCCCTTATACAGTTTTGCCTGAGGCCTCGTATTTTGTTAACACGGCCGACTTTAAAGCATGTTAGTTTCTCTTGGGTGTGTCAGTTTTTTTTTTTTTTTTTGAGAGAGGGTGTGTCAGTTTTTATTTGATAACTAACAACCTTTTGTTTTCATTACCCTCTTTGTAGCACATATATTGAATTGAGCATTGAAAAATATCTTAGGGTTGAAAATTCGTAAGATGATAATGTACAAATATATTAAGAAATAACAAATGGAGATTTTTGCAAATTTGTTTCCGCGAATTCAAGGTTGATGGAAGATCGAGTACAACGGCTCGCCTTTTTTTAATTTTTTTAATGGTTTTGTTTACCAAGAGTTGTATGTTTTAAAATCTGGAAATTCTAAAGTATTTCCATGTATGGTTATGTTTCCAAACCCAATTTTTCATTTTACAACTATTTTCGAAAAGTAGTTTTTGTTTGTTTGGGGACGTTTTTAATGGAAATGAAATTATTTTTAATTTTCATTTTTTTGTGAAAAGATTTTTAAAAATACAACCAAACAAATTTTCACAAAAATCACGCAAATTTATATGAAAATACATTTAAAAAATAATAACCAAAAAAACTTTTCACTACAATTACGGAAATTTATGTCAAAATATACTTTTAATTTTAAAACTATAACCAAACATATTTTCATTTTCAATAAAATTCAAATAACAAACCAAAGGCAATATATTCTCAATTCTCTCACAAAAATAATAAAATTTGAAAATTTGTTTTCCAACATTGTATAGAAACCGGAAATTGGACTATGAACTTCCATACAGGGTCTTAATTTCGTATAAAAGTTCAAAGATATCCCAAAACCAAAAAGGTCCGTAGATAAGAATGCACTTCTTTTTCCATAGCCTTGTTGATTTTTAATTGACTGTATGCAGTGGATTGAACCTGTTCGTGTTTGTTTAAATTTGAGACTCATGAATTTTTTAAGAATTTTAGAGTAACTTAGACTCACACTTTAAATGTAAATTAGGTGAATAGATTTGTTGGATCTACTATACCTATTACCTAGTTTATTACTTAAAAAAACATTAAAGCTTTATATTTTTATAACACAATATCATATAAACATCTTTAACAAATTTAAAAAAATAAAAAAATAAAATGGTTATTAGGACTCAAGTTGGATTTGAAAATAAAAATGTTAAGATCTCATCCTAATTATGGCTGAAGAATGAACCAAGCTACTCGATTCGATATCAATCGTTAAAAACTCGTTTGAGTTCGGTTCGTTAATAACTAATCATGGTTGAACACATTTTTCCGTTGATAAGTTCATGTAAACCTCGGCTCGAGCTCGATTCGATTAGTAAAAAAAGAATAAAATATGTAAAAATACCAAGCTACTCGGGCTCGATTCGATTAATAATCAAACCAAACTCAAACACAATTTTTGAAGCTCGATTAAAATTCAAACAAGTTTGAACAATACTATATTCGACTCGACTCGACTCGTTTACACCCTAATCCCAATCGATCCATTTATGCTAATTAAAATTTGCTTCGCGAGTCTAAATTTTATGAAAATTATTTAATTTGGGAAAATTACTGTTTGATAGCAAAATTGATTTACTCATCCATCCGATTTTTAAAATATTGAGTATGCTGCATTCATCTTTCCTTTTTACCTATCCTCGTCCAAAAAAAAAAATGCGACATTCTTCATTAAACTATATTTGTAACGTGCCAAGTAAGTTGGGACAAAAACAAGAACAAAGGGGAAAACCATAGCCCGAAATTTCAGGTAGTACTAGAAATCATACAAGCCGACGGCCCAACATATATGGTAACCATAACGAATCGGAGAGCCCCATATCACTATATTCATTATTCAATGGGAAGGTCGGCCGGCAATCACTCATACTTTCGGTTCTAAAAGTTTTAAATCTCTATCATTTTTTTTTTTTAGTTTTAAACATCATGAAAAGCGACTTTTAAATTTAATTATTTGTAGTAAGAAGCGCTTTTACAACAAATATTCCTAAGGGATTTTCACAAAATCATTTGAGAATCAACTTGTTTTGGATTCTAATCTACGTTTTTATTGATGGGATTGTCGAATAACAGAACACTTTTCCTAGAAATCTCCTAAAAGCAAGTTGATCCAAATTTGGGACCTATGGGGAAGGGGGAGAAAGGGACTGTACTCTTAGAAGAATTTAGCATACATGCCACGAAATTGTCTATACTATGGCTAAGAATGTTATCAACTTCAAAGAGAGTAAAAAAATAGAAAAATAAAATGTCAAATCTGTTGTGGGACAGTACTATACCTTTTGTTTTCGATATTCTTGTAGATTTGAGGAATCTAGAACATAATTAAACAAGTATATAACATGGCCAATTTTAGAAAAAAAGAAATGGGTTAAAATGAAAATTGAAAGATGTCTCTCTTAATTTCATTTTTGTTAACACGTAAACCTATGCTACTTTTCAAAAATATTATGGGATAATTACAAAAAGTACCCTTGAGATTTGACCTAATTACAAAAAGATCCACCTAACTTTCAAAATTACAAATAATACCCCCGAGGTTTTATTTTGTCTAGCATTTAAACCCTTCATATAAAAATACAAAGCAGACTTTTCCTAAGATTTAACACTCAATCAAACTTCAGAAGTACTTTTTATAATTTTAAAAATTAGTGAATTTTTTTTCGTAATTAGGTCAAATTTCGGGGTACTTTTGTAATTATCCCTAATGTTATACTAAATAAAAGTATCATCAAATTGTAACATACATGTCACAATGCTTATAATATATCTTCGTGTGATTCAAGCATGTCGCATGTCGTACAAGGCTTGTCCAATATGATTTACTTGATGTGGTTTGCGAGTCCTTTGCATAAAATTAGAAAATTAATGTTTACCTGGGCGTCATTTGAAGGGTAGTAGGAACCTACATTATGTATATAAAAATAAATAAATCTCCGTGTGATAGGGACTGTGGCTAGGACTATTTCTGCAATTCCTATCAATTATATTTGAAGTATAAATCCTATCAAAATGGATTGAAATATGAGTAGTGCACCATTTTTTTGATATATAGTGGAATATTTGAATTTAATAGCAATTGATATAAAGAATTGCTTTGAAAAAAAAGGAAATTGATATAAAGAACCATTCCATTTATATATATATATATATTTTTGAGGAAACATTTATATATTTATTGCATATATATAAGTGATTTTTTTTTTTTGTTGAAATTCTTGATTAGAGAGAAATTATAGTCGTGTAGCCCTTTGACTATTTTAAGATGTTGACCAATTATCCATATAATCTCTTTCTCTTATTTTCTCTCTCTCTCTCTCTCTTTAAAATTCAAAATATTAATTGATCGGTCAATCATTAACTTGTAGAATGATTTGCGTTCCACAAAATTTCCACCATTACCGTGACTCCAACAAAACATATTTAATTTTCTTCAATTGGGAATATAATACATTAATGTGATTATGTTCTCAAACTTCTAATATTGTGACACTCAATTGTGCAAACCCCTCAAGAAAGAGTTTGATTATTCAAGGTGTAGACTAAGTCTAATTCAAAATTTTCTCTTACAACCACTATAAAAACCTTATCTTTAACCAAACTAATGATTCATTGAATTCATCTTCTCCAACTGATATTACTATGTTTAGCATAAAATAATATAGTACCCCCCCACCACAACTTGTCACACCAATACATCTTCAGACATGTCTTGCATGCCTCATTCAAAGTGGTAATATTTCAAATAAATAGTAGCTAGCGCAAAATGGAAGAGCCAAAAATGATGGTGGATCAAAGACTCAAATGTAGGTCAATTTTTTTTGTCAATTTGCACTTGAATTTATTGTCCCATCTTATTAGTATCTGCTAACTAACTTTTTGGCATTATCCCTGAGACGGAGAAATAAGAATGCAATGTAACGTGAGCACACTATCATGATTTGAAGAGAACAAAAACGCGTTTAACTCCTTAACTTTTTGTGATTTTTTTGCTGGCTTGCCATTTGTATTTTCTTTAGTCCTTCTCTGGAAAGTTTACACTTTCAAGATGCCCTATCCATGTGCAAATTAAAGAACTACTTATTTGACATGGCTCATTGGTACTCATTTGCTTATTGTTTGATGTTATTTTAAAAAAAAAATGTGTTGAACTGAATAAAATGGTATCTTCCACCTGATGATATTTTCTATTTCAAAATGATGTTTTAAATATCATTGTATTATGCGATGATTCGCGTGTTTTCTTAACACTTATCACTTGTCTTATAAAAAGAAAAAGAATTTACTTAACAATCAATATGGTAAAATCTAAGCACATGACTAAAGCTAGGCCGGACGGTGGATCGTCTTGACTCAGCTGGGCCAAAAAAGAAATATTGGGGTGGGGACGGTCGGTGAAATTCCATCGGACCTTCATCTATGGAGCCCACCGACCAGATAATAGGATTGGGTGGTCGATTTTGCAAGCCCGAGAAAGAATCGGGATGGGCGAAAACACAGGGCTTGAAACAAATCAAATGTATTTTTAATACATGGTGAGTTAGCTCCCCAAAATAGTGGCTCGAAGAAATTCGACCGACCCGATTTCCCATGTGGCTCGACGAGCCAATACCGGGTTGTCCCCGCCCCGCCGAACCCGAACAATTTGAAAGCTCTATGTGATAATCACTCGTGTTAAATCATAAAGATGAAACATCATTTTAAAATAAAAAAATCTAATTTGATTTTCCGCTACCATTTTTAATACATGTTTAAAGTTTTGGGATAGATAGAGAGATTATATATTCGTTGGATATTGTGAAGTTTATTTCCGAGAAATTGCATTTATAATTTTATATAACCAAGGAAATTAAAAAAACAATACAAATAATCAAATACAGTAGAATATGGCGATAATTGAAATTGTAACCAAATAGTTAGGGCAGTATAGGAAAACAAAAATGAAAACAAACTACCTAGTCAGCCTCTCAACACAGAAATAGAGAAACGGTCATGCTCCCGACAAAGCTGATCATTCATTCCTGCTCAATTATATTAACTGCCAAAACCGTTCATCTCCTTCTTTCTTCTTCCTTCTTCCCCTTCCACAAACAAACAATCATCATCATTATTCAGTCTTTTCAAATTTACACCAAATTAAATTTTCATCACACAAAAAAAAAAATCAACCATGCCGGCGACTGATAACCAAGGCTCCTTCCTCAACCGCATAAGCATCCGCCGCAACCAATTCACCTCCATGGATAACAACCACGACCAAGAGCTCGAAGACCTCGAACTCTTCCAGAAACACGTCGCCGATCGCTTCGCCGATCTCCTCTCCATTCCCTCCCCCAACATTCCCCAATTCCAACCCCCAATTCCAATTCCAATTCCAATTCCAACGACTCTTCCTCCGCCGCCGCAACAGATTCCCCCTCCGCCGCGCCGGAGACACAAATCCTTCCTCCGCCGCCGCTAATGTCCATATCCTGGTTCCGTAATCTCCTCGACGCATTTCTCTGCTGCGAGGCCGAATTTAAAGCCGTCCTCGTCTCCGGCCGCGATCCGTCTCAGTTTTCCAAGCCGCCTCTGGATCGCCTGATTCCAGATCTACTCGAACGCGCCGTTAAGGCGCTCGACGTCTGTAACGCCGTCACTCACGGCGTCGATCTCGTCACTCATTGGCAGAAGCTCGCGCAGATCGCCGTCACGGCGCTGAATCAGAACCCGATCGGCGAGGGCCAGGTCCGGCGCGCGAGAAAGGCGCTGAACACCTTGCTGACGTCGATGGTGTTCGACGACAAGGAGAACGCCAACAGCAATTTCCACGGGAAATGGACGGAGAGAACGCGGTCTTTCGGCCGCCGCGGCGCCGCCGCCGCCTCCGCCTTGAACAGCAAGGATCGCACCGCCGGGAATTTCCGTTCCCTGTCGTGGTCCGTGGCGAAATCGTGGTCCGCTGCGAAACAGATTCAAGCCATGTCATCTAATCTCGTCGCGCCACGTGGAGGTGAGTCGACCGGTCTGGCGCTGCCGGTTTATATCATGAACATGATTATTGTGTTTGTGATGTGGGCTCTGGTGGCAGCGATTCCTTGTCAGGAGAGAAATGGGCTTGCGACCCATTTTCAAATTCCTCGGAATTTAGGCTGGGCCCAACCCATTATTGGGCTTCAGGAGAAAATAGGGGAGGACTGGAAGAAGAAGGAGAAGAAAGGGACGGCTGGGTTGTTGGAGGAGGTACAGAGGATGGAGAAAGTGGCGAATTCCCTTGTGGAATTTTCGGACACGTTCGTGTTTCCGTTGGAGGAGGAGAAGGCGGCGGATCTGGCGGCACAGGTGGCGGAGCTGGCGGAGATATGCGAGAAGATGGAGGGGCTGGGGCCCCTCCATCAACAGGTTAGAGAAGTGTTTCATAGGATGGTGAGGAGTAGAGCAGAGGTTCTTGATGTTGTTGATCAAGTTAGTAAATTATCTGCACCAGCTCCATATTGATGCGCATTTTCAATTGGATATTGAATGTGCTTTACTGGGTTGTACATTTTTTATCATTTTGGTTTTGGTCCTGATGATCTATTAGAATGAATTTGTTTTTTTTTTTTAATTTTCAGAGGAAAGGAATTTACAGATTTTTTTTTTTTTAAAAAAAACATCTTGAATTACAATGTAGAAAGAATCTGGGTTTAATTAATGTAATCTAGGAGGTATGAATGCATTTTGATGTGCTTTTGTTCTTTAGTAATTTTTTTTCTGGCTGTACTTTGGCACTTATATTTTGGTCTGTTGTGTTTGTTCCTGATGGAGGAGCAGAATATTTGATTCAAAAGCTAATGTATATACAACCTTTGTCCCTTTTTTGGTGTTGAAGTAAACAAGGGAAAAATGCAAAAATGGTACTCTTAGACTTTAGCTACTAATTAATTTTCGTCCTGTCCAATTTTTATTTTGCAAATATACCATGTTTCTTTTAATTTATCACAATTTTGGTTCTATTGTCATTGGAGTTCCAAAATGCATCAACCATGGCACATATTAAAGCTAAGTTGGACCCTTTGATTCATCAATTCGAGCAAATTAGATCCTGTAATTTAATTTTGCTATTTAAAAAACTAGTAATCCCGCACGTGCGTTGCACGTGTACTATTATTTTATTATTATTAATTTATAATGAAAGAACCTATTAACATGAGCTGATATTTATTACTTTATTTTAAGAATAATATTTATATAAAGTAAATAAAAATAAAACTTTATACATCAAATTTATATTTTCAATTATAGAGTTAAATGTTAAATTTAACTCGTTTAGACTTATCCCAATATATTTACATCTCCATATTAATATTAGATCTATCACTCTCTTTCTCTCACACACTCTACCTCTCTATAAAAAAAATTAATATATGTATTTGTGGCACATATATTTTCATATTGAACTTATATTATTGAAAAAGTGAATACTTGACATTTTTAATTAAATCTTTTCTTAACAAAAATATATTATAAATCTATCAAGTTTCTTTTAATTAAAAAAGAAATCTATCAAGTTTCCATAAATAATGGTAATGAAGGAATGCAATTTATGAATCACGAAAAACTTTCTAGTATACAAAATTCGTAGTTTTTATGATTAGTCACTCTCGATATAACAATGTATGATTGATTGTAACTGAATACTGTTTTTTTCTCCAAAAGAAGCCCAATAGAGAGAGATAGAGAGATTGTCCTTGACTTTTGTTGATCGCCATCACATATCAAACGATAAAAGAGAATTGTCTTCATGGGAAATTAAATGGCAACCTCAGATCGGATGAGGTCACTGTCATTCGAGGAATTAATGCATTTTGACCATTATAATATTGTTTACTAAAAAAATCATTGCCTCTAAAATATGATCACAAAATCTTTGTAACAACCAACCTAATGTTGTTGCTTTCATATAGCATTACTTTGAATTCAAGTACAATTTGACTGTGTAATCAGTAATTTCATTATTGTTCATGCATGAGAAATTTATTTCAATTGTTGTTCCTACATGAGAAATTTATTACAATATCTAAATAATATAAATGATATATTATGATTTGATATACTTTTAGAGAAATATTGTAAAGTAAATGCATACTTATCGACTTAAATTTTTTTGAATATAAACATGATACTACCAAAAAGAGAATAGGGATCGATTTGCTATCTATGTTCCTTTCTCGTTGTTTAGTTTAAATAGTTATAGACCCCATGACTTTTCTCATTTTGATAAATAATAAATTGTTGTAAACCACTAATCAATCAAAAGAGATAATAGAACGCGATGAAAAGTTTCACAATTCGAAAAAACTTATTTGTAAAGCTCTTTTTTAGAGAATCATCTGTGAAGTTTATATAAAAATGCAATGCACATATGAATTTTATATTTGATAAATATTTCAATAAGATTTTTCGTTAAAGGTAATACATATCTCATCCATTTTGAGTTGTATACGGTTTGGAAAAATTCTAGTGTTGACCAAATTATTGTTCTTTTATTGTAATGTAATAAATTTGTAGATTGATAAATCTTAAATATTAAGGTAAGCGTATTTCTAATTATCAATTTCATAGCAATATTAAATTCGGTTAAATCTATGTTAAATACTACATGATTTTTTATTACAGTGCATTCCGTATTTTTTCCTTTTTCTAATTGACAAAATATTTTGGTTGGTATATTAATTTATGTTAAATATTCATTTATATCTATAATAATGAATTTGGCTAAAATATCAAAACTCTTTTTAAAAGAATTTGAGGGTTAGATGTCCAACGATATTTTTTTCTTTATTTCTTTTTTCCTTTTTTTCATTAAGAGGCGGGATAGTAAATACAAATTACAAATAGAACTAATACCAATAAATTATATTTAATAAATTATTGGTCATTTATTAACAATAATAATAAAAACACCAACTCGCGTGGCCATTGTCTGATCTAGTCATTGATTGACAATTAATGTGCATTTTCGCATTAGCTTGACTACCATTCAAATCTTACCACATCTATGTGGGTTTAATTATTATATTTTATTGTATTTTATTCTCATATGTATTGCACATGTTAAGATAAACTACATCAAAATAATTCTTTAAAGAAAATCATAAAAATAATCAAGATTATATATTAATTTAGGAAATATGTGTCATTGTTTTTAAAATAGTAGAATATACAGTAAAATATGAAATTTAAAACTCATCTCTACTTCTTAACATTGATTAAAAGCCCTCCCTGGCAGTATACTTCATTTTAAAGGAGGTGGAGTGAGGGTTATCTGTTTGGTTCTTGTTATAGCAATTGTCAATTGTTTAAATAAGACGGTAACAAATATACTACTACATTAGATATATAGGGCATTACTATATTGATAAAGATCACGTGTTTATTTTATAAAAATATGAGATATATGAATAAAAATAAATTCGAGCATTAAATTACATATTTTTCGTTAGAATTTTACGATAAAATAATTTCGATTAGCAAGTGGAAGTGGCGGGAAAAACCAATTATCCAAAAATAATATTCATTATTAACAAATCTTGACGTTGACTTACCAAAATAAAACACTGCTAATTTTGGGTAACTCAGAAAAAGTATTGTTTAATTAGGAGAATTTCTGGATAGTTTTTCTATATTATTTTGTATCTTGTATTTTATTTTTTTTATTTGGACTTCTAAAAATAACTTTAGTTGCATACTTTTATGAATTCTAATTAATGAGTATTATCATAAAGGATTTGCATAATAAAAAATACAAATCAAAGTTAATCTTGAGGTCATGTTTGGTACTCTCACTTTAATAGGTATTTTAGAGTAGCTTTTCAAATACAATAAACGATAAGTTAAGCTTGTTCATGTCCAGTGTTCTAAAACTCGGGCTAGGCGGGCGCTGGCGCTAGACGCCACCTAACCGAGGAGAAAACTTGCAAATCGACCAATAAATCGGGCGGGCGCTCAAGTCGGGCGTCTAATCGGTCAAGTCGGGCGCTAGTCGGTCAAGTCGGTGCCTAGGCGCTCAAGTCGCCGCTAGGCGCCGAGATGTGTTTTTTTTTTAAAAAAATTACTCATCAAAACGAGCGTCGTTTTGGTTCCTTTTTAAAAAAAAAATCACTTTTTTAATAATAAGCCTAATCTTTCAAAAACCCCAACCTCCCGTAAGCTAAAACCTAAAACCCTACCACCCAAATCGCGAACGAGACTTTTTTTTTTGTTGCAAGGGTATTCATTTGAATCATTTCAAGTTTAGGAGATCAATCTCAATCCACTATGGAAATGGTATGATTATCTTGATCACTCTTTGAATCTCATTATTAATTTATCATACATGAGTTGTTTTTTTAATTTTTTTATTTTTTTCTAAAAACTTTTTTCGCAATAAAAATTGTATTTTCTTTGATTGGAAAAAAAAAATATGTGAGAGCCATCAATGGTTAAAATATACAATACATATGGATTATGATTATTTCCTATCCAATATTTTTACTTTTTTAGTTTATTTGATCATATTTTTAATGGTTTACTTTTGTTAATAAGGTTTTAATTTTAATAAAAATAAAAAACCATATAATTATGCCTTAATTCTAGGCCCCGCCTAGGCGCCGCTTAGTCCCCGCTAGGCGCGCTCTAGGCCCTAGGCTCTTGTCCTGGCGCCCGACAACCGCTAGCGAGTTTTAGAACACTGTTCATGTCAATATGTGTAATTTTTAAATATGGACTTTTAAATGAATAGGGACTTGTGATAAAATCAAATAAGCCAAACTGTTGAGTTGTAAAATCAAATTCAATAACTCTTTGTAATAAATTTACTATGCAACAATATAATAGCAAAATTCCAATAAATTTCTTACATAAATAATAGGAAAAAATTAAAATTGTAAAAATAATAAAAGAGTCGATTATCCCCTCCATCTGAATTTAAACGTTAATTTTCCGAAAGAGAATAATTAAAAATAAACAAAACATAAATTCAAAATATAACTTAATATAAGTACAATAAAACTATCAGGAATAAACAAAAAGAAACAAAATTTCTTTATTAAACTCGCCAAAAAACATCCATACAGTTTCAGTGTTCAATATAGAATATTAAAAACCTCTTGTTTAGTGCAGAATCCGAATTCAAAGCTAAAGCATCTCATAATCTTATGTAGCAAAATAAATAAAAGGTTTCATTATGATACAAAAAAATATGACAATTAAATAATGCCATAATCAAATATCAAGAATAAGCAAAACAATATAAAAAATCAAAATATTATACTAACTATAAAACAATGTTATAAAAAACGCTTGGCGCTCGCTAGGCGGCATACTGGGGCCTACGCCTAGGCGGGACCTGGGCGGGATTAGGCGGGCATAATCGGGAAAATAATCGTAGGCGGAGAAGGGGGGCCTAGCGCCTAGGCGGGGATTAATCAGGGCTAGGCGGGATTTTTATTTATAGTAGGTTCATGATGATCCAAAAATAAAATTTTCAAAAGCTTTGATTTAATACAAAATTCGGATTCGATCATGTTAATATATGCAAGGGGTCTGATGAAAGAGTTCAAGATGAAACTTGAAGATGAAGTCATACACAATATATATATATATATGTATATATATATCCACATTAGTAATCTGAATAATTAAGCTATGAATGATGACTATTAAAACTCATTTATGAAGTATGAGTAAGATATGCTCATTAATATAGGCAGAATAAATGAATATATGAAGACCACCGTTACCTTTGATATGGACCGAAGTTTCACTTCAAGTATTATGGTTGCTCTCTCTTATGACCACCAAAAAAATGATTGAACTTTGTTTTTGAAATTTTATTCTACGCTAATTAGTTTTTATACAAACCGAGGAGTTTTATTCATAGATGGTAGCTATTTTAATTTAATTAAATTTGGTGGTATATATAGGATTGATTTTTAAGCAACTTAATAAGGAAAAATAATGATATTCCATTTATTAAGTAATTAATAAGGAAAAGAAATTGACATAAATATCTATTAAGATATAAGGTAATATCGAAAATTATACCATATTATCAAGACACACCAATAAGGAAAAAATAATTGACAAAAATAGTTACTGACAAAATTAGTGTCATTAAGGCGGGAAAACATTAAAGCCAAACTTCTGCTATTATATATATATAGATAACAATAACAAACATATGGTAAAAAATGGAAAAATGCAAAAATTGTCCTTTATTTGCCGAGTTAAAAAATTGTTCAAAAGAAAAAGAATAAAGGAAAAGAAAAGAAAATTTTATTAATATATTAAAACTATTTTTAAATAAATTATATAAATTTACATAAATTACTAACTATAGAATAATAATATACATACCAATATTAAATATTTTAATAATAATTTTATCAATAAATGTTATTATTATATATAAAAAAATGCAAAAGTTATAATTAAAAGTTATTTTAGAATAAAAATATATATTATATAATGAAAAAATAAAAAAATAGTTTATATTTATAATTTATTGATGGACTATATATGTTATTTTATTTTCTATATACATTACATACAAAAAATTATAAAAATATTAGAGAATATCTCATATAACAATAATAATGAAAAAATAAAATTAATTAACACAATATTTTTTACATAGTTACAAAAAATACATATATTTCAGTAAATTATATAATATTAATTAAAAAGAGAGGGGTTGGGGGTGGCTTAAGTGGGAAGGTGTTTGGGGGGAAGATGATTTTTTTTTTCTGTTTTTTTTTTAGTTATTAAGTGTATACAATTTAAATATTTGTCTAGACTTTTTTTATTTAACAAAGGATGAATATTAACTAAAATATTTAAGTGTAAATATTGTTTTTATTGTATGATTTGTCATATATATATATATATGTGTATCTTTCTTAACATTAATTTACCTAAAAATATGAATGTAAACTATTTTCCATTTTATCATTATACTAAAACTATTTTCTGTTTTAATGTTACAGGACCATTTTTTATTTTTTCCTTTTTTTACCATATGCTTTTTTTATTGTTTCTTTTTTCTTTTTTTTTTAGCAAAATTAGTTACAGGACCAAAGTTGCTCGAAGTGATGAAGAAAAGGGTCCAACTCAACTTTAATACAGGCCATGTGTGCTCTTCACGTGGTCTTGGTTGTCGGATTGTGGAGCTCCGGCGACAATATGATCAAAATCGCGATAAATTAAAAGATATATAACTAAATTTGTAAAATGAAAAGCAGACAAAACCAAAATTACTTAGTAGCTAAAGTTACATGATCATTTCTACATTTTTCTCAGTAATATGTCTGAATGGCTTCACTACTAAAAATTAAGATGATGGTGTTATCCATTATAACATAATTGTAGGGTTATATAGAATCAAAAACGAAATGCTAATGCAACTAGCACCTGAAAATCATAAGAGATGGAATCGGACTCGTAAAATCTATCATTATTTCTGCGCACAATATATCAATAATTAATTTAACAAAACCATCAATAGTGAAATACTCAAAAATCATAAATAGTGAAAGTGTTAAAAAAATGATCTAACCATGCTCACATTAATTGACTGAAACAAATATTATACATTTTTAAGTTGAAGAAACAATGGAGCCACTTACTGCCATAGTGCCATTTCCCATTCGGCTTTGGGCTAGCAAATAATAGGTTACAAATTTGGTGTATAGGCACGATCTTGTAGATGCTAAACATGGTGTACATACATTTGATGTAGATCTATCATACAAGTGTTTTACTTTCTTTAATTAAAAACACTTGTCATGCATTCAATGTAAAGAATAGACAATTTGTCATTCATCCATGTACCAAGTGTACTACACACAATGACGGATTTGTGAATTAGTAGTAGGATGAGCTAAGAAGTAATAATTTAACCACTCAAAATTATTTTAGAAAAGAGATGCACATTTTATTATATCCAACAAGTAGATAATGACAATAAAATTAATTTATACAAGAGAAAATTACAAGAATAAAGAAAATCTTGTACTTGAATCTTGAAAGTAGGTACAGGAATGTACATTGTTAACAAAAACATTTGAGGAATCAGGAGGAAGAAACTCCAAGCTTTCACTTTTTGCTACTGCACATTAAGTTTTCTCCAAATGAGAATTGGGAAAGTACTTGAATTTGGAATAAGACGTAGTTGGGTTGGACACTTGAATTTGGTTTGGTGCACTAGTGCAAAAAATATGAGATATTAAAAGGGGTGGCAGGTCAGCTGAGCTTAATATATGGGCTTATTGGTGAATTGCACTGGGATGAAACCCAATATTTTGCTCTCTATCATCCGTCCATGACTACACCTATAGCATGGATAATACATAGAGAATTAGAGATACGACCCAACATCAAATATAACTATGATTTTTGGATACTTAAGAATCTCATAATAGGTGCTTTCTAAGCTGTACTTTTCATTACTCTTATTTTAATGTTTGCGTTAATTTGGTTGAATTTGCTCCCTAGTAACAAAAAGTAGGGATGACAATCCCAGCCCGCCCGCCCTGTAACCCACAACAGGACGAGTTTGAGTATCTATTTTGCCCCGTCTAGAATTTTTATTTTTTAAATGTATTTTAAATATATTTTGCATCTATAATATATAAATATATATTAAAATATAATTTTTATGTATTCTTATATTACATCTAACATTTATAAATTACAAAACTAACTTTTGTAAAGAATATTTTAAAAATACATTATAAATATTTTTTTTCCATTTTTTTCATTTTTTTTGTATTTAATTTAATATCAAATGGGACAGAACGGATCGACTCGTCCATCCCGTTCTAAGTACGGGGTGGGTCTAGGTCTTCAGGTACCCGGCGACCCTACCCGCATATTATTGTCATCCCTAACAAAAAGGAATTTCTTATGAATGACTATTGGGCCTATACCAATGGGCCTTATTTTACCTAGCCCATAAAGATAAAACTATTTGGGCTTCTTATGTTACTGGAAGAACAGCTCAATTGTTTCGTATGATATTTTTCGTATTTACATTTGGATGTTTCCTCAAATCCAAACTGTAATGGCGGCCCATGTAAAGAGAGAGAGACACCATCACCCAAACGACGGGAGAAGTCCTCCAATCATGAACAGAATTCTGTCCCACTGCAGCGCCACCATCCCGACGCCCACAGTATAAACCCCATGACTCTTGAACATCCACACCACAAGGGCCACGATTTTCTATTAAATTAAACAATATTTAAACTCTCTCTGTATTTTTTTTTAAAGTATATATATATATATATATATATATATATATATCTCATCACTTCTCCTTGATCCCTATGTCTTCAGGTCCAGTCTCTCTCTCTCTCTTTCCTCTCATTTTCCTGTAATTCATCGCTTGCCCCTTTCGTTTCTTTCTCACGTTTTGTGGGTTGTGAAAGCTTACAGCTCGTAGAGTAATTATGGCGAGCATCTCGAATGCATTGTCATTGAAGCACGGGCTTTCTCTCTGGTGTCCACAGTCAACTCCAGTAAATCGAATTTCTCAGCCTTCTTCAGTTGCTTCTACAAGTTTCCGCAGAAGATTCTCTGTTTCGGCTTCCTCTTTCGCCAACGAAAATCGAGAGTAATCAATCTGGACCTTCACTCACGATCATTTTTGCTTGTTGATGGTGTTTGTACTTGTGGGTTTCTATGTCTGAAAAAATAAATAATGTTTTGTGATTCCAGGTTTGTGATAGTAGGAGGTGGAAATGCTGCTGGTTATGCAGCTCGGACTTTGTCGAGCACGGGATGGCTGATGGCAAGCTTTGTATTGTTTCCAAAGAGGTAGCCAACTACTTTGTTTTGAGTGAATGTCTGGTAAATGAAATGTTTTGGTTTTAGTTGATTCACCGTGTTGAAGATCGGATAATGAGATTGTGCACATGTTTGTTAGCCATAACTTGTGAACTTACCAAATGAGTAAATTGATGGACTATAGTGTGCCACGAGACATGTCTTATTGACATGATGGGTAAAAAGTGGTAATGGCTTTATCTGTATAACCATGTGTATGCTTGTGTTTGTGTGCCTGCCTTTGCCTTGTTTTGCATGTTAGTACAAATTTCATAGCTTTTGAATGATTATGGCTCTAATAAAAATTGTGTTTATGTGTGCGTGTGTGTTGTGTGTGGTTGTTGGGAACCCATGTATGGCTTCACTCGTGTGTTGTAATAAATTTGGTAATGGTGTAATTTAACTCAATGAGCATTTTAGGATTCACATAATGTGAAAAATGATAGGTTATTATTGTGTTCATGCTTTGTCAAAGGAGTAATGTGTGTTGGCTGTCCCGTGACTTCATATAGAAGCAAATTTATCAAGGGACAGAGGATATCATGACCGGAATTGATTATGATTTCAGATTTTTATGAATTTACTATATAATATGATGTGGAAAATCTAATGATGTGATAGGGGCTAGTTATTTGTATTTGTATGCTGTGGCTATGAATAGAACTATATATCTTCGTCCTGAATTTTCGGACCTGTTTGTATAATGTTTTATGTTAGTTGTGTTTACGTAACTTATTTTGTCTTCAAATACAGGCTTACGCTCCTTATGAGCGTCCAGCATTGAAAAGGTTACTTGTTTCCTCTGGATAAAAAGCCAGCACGTTTACCGGTGAGAATGATGCGATTTGTTAACTTAATTTCTTCTTCAGCTGGAGGATGCGAGTATTGGAAATTGAATTGTGATATTGCATTTTCTCATCCTGGGTTTTCCTCAAGTAAATAAGAATACATAGTGCGTAGAAATTTTTGTATAAACGGAGAGCAATGATAATGGTGATATTTCAGGGCATTTTGCAGACAAATTCTAAGAATCCATGGCTAAATGTGGATAGTAGTATTCCTTCTTTATCTTCTTTGTCTTTCTTCTGGAGAGAATGATTAGTAGTTTAGTACTTTTTCTGTTGTTTTAGGGTTTCCATACTTGTGTTGGCTCTGGTGGTGAAAGACAGACTCCTGAATGGTACAAGGAGAAAGGGATAGAGGTAACACATAATCTCTTTTCTTTTGGCATGTGAATTGCATGGTTTTATTATGACTATGGACATTGGACTTAGCTTCTCTCTCTCTCTCTCTCTCTCTCTCTCTCTCTCTCTCTCCCCTGCTGTAAATGAAGAATTGATTTCTCTAGTGCTGGATAATTTATATATTTCTAAGTTTTTCGTTTTGAATTCATGAAATTCCATTCTCGCCTTGAATACACACTTTCCTAGTTGAATTTCACACCCTCTGACACTCAATTAGGAGGATGAACATTTAATGCCCTTAAATATCAATAATTTAAAGCAAATGGTGTGTCACATTTAGATTTGTGTCAGCACTAGACTGCTAAATTAAAAGGAAAATTTTATAAAACGGCCATAAGGCCCGCAATGCTCTATGGAGCGGAGAATGTTGGGCGACTAAGTATGAACACGAACAAAAAATGAGGGTAGCGAGAGATGAGAATATTAAGATGGATGTGCGGATACACTAGATTAGATAAAATAAGAAATTACACATTAAAAACAAAGTGGAAGTAGCACCAATAGATGAGAAAATTAGAGAAACGAGATTAAGATGGTTTGAACATGTTTATAGGTGACTTTTAGATGCACCCGTTCAAAGTTTAGAGGGAGAGAATCACTCACCGAAATCAAAAAACAGAGGCAAACCTAAAAAGACTTGGAAGGAAATTATTAAAAAGGCATGTTATATCTCAATATAAATGAGAATATGGCTTTGGACCATAAACGATGGCGTGATATGATCCATATAGCCGACCCCACATAGTGGGATTAAGGCTTAGTTTGTTGTTGTTGTATAGTTTTAATTAGTATGAAGTCACCTTCGAAGAGGACCTGCTCTCTTAGATAACTGTTTTATAATATTTTACTCTACCGCAACCCAAATGGTGCGTGTACAACTTAATCTTGCTTGTGGTTTCATTTACCATGTCTCCATTTTTACACAGATGCTACATGAAGATCCAGTTGCTGACATTGATATCGAGAAGCAAACATTAAGAACAAACTCAGGGAAATTGCTCAAGTATGGATCACTAATAATTGCCACTGGATGTACTGCCTCCAGGTATTTCAAATATTTTTCTAGTGCCCACTACCCACGTTTCTATCCTCAAGAGTATTTACTTCTATATGAACCCATATGTTGCCAATTTGTGATATTGAACTGTTATGAAATAACCTCTCAGCCGCACATTACAGTAAAGAAAAAATTAATGCACGAACTTTGACGTGCCTCTGAAGTCTATATTAGGCTATTAGCATAAAATAGCAGCCAACAATGAAACCAATTCTAGTAAATCTATGTAACACAACTCATTCCTCTGAAGTCTCCTGGGCAAAATTGTTGCTACTTATATGCATTAAAGATATTGAGCTGCTCACGGATACTTATGTTGGTACACTTGTATGTCCCTCAGTATTGATCTTGTAATGGCAAACTGACAAATATCCAGTAATTTTGATGCCTGATGCATATCGAAAGGCAGCAAGTCCTTTTATACGGTGATATAATTACAAGTTGTGCTCCTTTAATTCTCACTTGGAGCAGAATTGGTTTATCCCTAAACTAATTGCTTTGTAGTCTATATTGTCTTTGCAAATCGTGGGTTCTTTAGGCACTTATTTTTTACTTCAATAGATTCTATCAATTACCATCATAAAGTTACTAATTGAAAATGGCTATTTTCAGCACTGACAAGTAGAAATTAAAGATATTCAATGAATGAAATGCAATATTTATATTTTTGTGGCTTCAGATTTCCAGATAAAATTGGAGGACACTTGCCAGGGTTCATTATGTTCGGGACGTTGCAGATGCCAATTCACTGATATCTTCATTGGTAATTTGTGCTAACTTTTCAATGAAGTTTACAACTTACCTTCATTTTGGTTATAAGACACTAAGTTTAATAGAATGTTTATGCTTGACTAAATTTGCTATTTTTATTGGCTTCAAAACTAACACCTGAAAATCCCTTTCTCTCGTAGGAGAAGGCAAAGAAAGTTGTGGTTGTTGGTGGTGGCTATATTGGCATGGAAGTTGCAGCAGCAGCTGTTGCTTGGAATGTTGACACAACTGTAAGTGATTATACCTCCTTAGTGTTGATCAGGACTGCTATCTTTGGAACTCCTTCAGCATGGACATAATTAAATAGCAATTGATGATGCCTAGTTTCCATTTTAATGCTCTTTAGTTGGGAACAATCGAGTTTCTTTTGTAAAGATATTTATATGTACTTGTGGAAATTCAAAAGGTACAATCAATTATTAGTTGTATGAACAGAAGAATCAACATTGTCATTCCTCGTGTCTTAAACTGTATTACATCTCCATTTTTCTGTGCCTTTGGTGCTAAGAGCCTAAGACTTGCATATATTGCAGACTTCAATTTTCGTAAATACTGATTACTTGTTTTGACAAATTTTGATTTGGATATTTCTTTTTGATTACATAGATCATTTTTCCGGAAGACCATCTGATGACAAGATTGTTTACTCCTTCGCTGGCACAAAAATATGAACAGCTATACCAAGATTTTGGTGTCAAATTTGTCAAGGTTAGTGCTCTACTTGCTCTCCTTCTCCCCCGGTCTTACTCGTGGCACCTCACTCCCACCCTCCTAAAAAGCAAAGAGAGACGAAGGAGAAGATGGAAATTGTGAAAGTTCTATGAAGCTCAATCGAATCAATGTGTTAAAAGATAAGGATATATTCTAATTCGTGTTTGTGCTGCCAGGGTGCTTCCATAAAGAATTTAGAAGCTGGTTCTGATGGTCGTGTAGTTGGTGTTAAACTTGAGGATGGTTCTATCATTGAAGCAGACACGGTAAATCAGAAAACTTGCTTGTCAGTATATTTGAGTTTTTTTTTTCCCTTTTTTCTTGAAGCTCAAATACATAATTATTATGTTATGTGTTGGTTAACAGCTAAACACAAGATGCAAAGACGAAAAATAACTAGGCAATGCCTTTGACATGCAGGTTGTTGTTGGTATTGGAGCTAAACCAGCTGTTGGTCCATTTGAAAATGTTGGTTTAAGTAAGACTGTGGGTGGAATACAGGTAAGCCTGAGTCATCTTTTTTGGTGCATGGATGTACATGATATATGAACTTCTGCTAGTATCGCAATCATCTTTTAAACCACATGTTTTGTGTTAATTGTAGTCTTTTGCAAAAAAATAAAATGGGATAGTTACAAAAATTATCCCAAATAAAACATTAAGCTAGCAGATTAGTCCGTTGCACTCTGGTCAATATCAACCTTGTGATCTGTTATCTATTATGTTGAAAACAATAAAATCAAGAGCCTTACTGAATAAAACAATAGATGATGAGCAAACTTAATCAGTACTTATAATCAAAGAACCTGTTGAAATTACTGAATAATGTAGTCACTTCCATTTTCTGTTCCTAGGGGACTATGTCCCATAATGTGATTCATTTTCCAAAGAAAAAGACAAGGAAAGACTAATTTTCTTTTGATGTTTAAATTTCAGGTTGATGGCCTGTTCAGAACAAGCATACCCGGAATATTTGCTATTGGGGATGTAGCAGCTTTCCCTTGAAGGTATGTTTTCATGTACACTAAACAACAACGAAAAAGAATTCATTTGGTGGCTATGAAATCTAATGGTGTAAATTGGCAACAGATTTACAACCGGATTACACGAGTTGAGCATGTTGATCATGCTCGTCGGTCTGCTCATCATTGTGTTAACTCTCTACTAACTGCCCACACTGACACGTAAGCTGGATGCATTTTTCATTGAATCTTCTTTTAATAACTTCAGTTTAAAGCATTCATCTTTGTCATAACCAATTTGTGTGTTTGATTTAGGTATGACTATCTCCCCTACTTCTACTCTAGAGTATTTGAATATGAAGGGAGCCCAAGGAAAGTTTGGTGGCAATTCTTTGGGGACAACGGTAATAATATGCCGTGCTTGATATATGCTCAAATTTTACTTTTAGATGATATTATGCCTTTAGTGATTCTAACATTTTGCATCTTCTTAAACAGTTGGCGAGACTGTTGAAATTGGAAATTTTGATCCAAAAGTGGCCACTTTCTGGATAGACTCCGGTAATCACTGTCTCTCTGTGTGGGTGTTTAGAATGAATATTCTTGTGAATGTATCTGCGTACAGTTTCTTTTTTTTTCTTGGCTTTTCTAATCATTTCTTCTTATTTTCGCTTTTCGCATGGTGATGGGGGTTCTCTAGATCTAATTTTATTATGTTTCAACAAATGGAATTAGAAAAAAGGTAGCACCAGGGAGATGTTAGTGCTTATCTCAATGTTGGGAGGGGGTTACGTTATATGCACATCCCTGACATAGAAGAAGTTCTATAGAAATCTGACAAAAAAACAATCTTTTGGTGCTTGCAGGAAAACTGAAAGGAGTTCTTCTTGAAAGTGGAAGCCCTGAGGTATGAGTTATATTTTACGAATTAAGAGAAGTGTGTTATATTTCATTTCTTAATCCTATATATGTAATGGGTAAACTATTTAAAGAGAACATGAGCTGTTAAAGGTGTCGACATTTGGAAAACTGGGGTGATCAGATTATTATTCTGTATGTGAGAAAATCAACAGCTAACTGAAACATATAATTTAGGGATAATTACAAAAACACCCCTGAGGTTTGGGCTAATTACAAAAAAACCCAGAGATGTTTCAAAATTACAATAAACCACATCAAGTTTGATTATCCCTTAAATATAAGGGGATGACTGTGGTATTTTTATAAATATCAGGGGGTTTTTGATATGTTTTTTGCTTATGAAGGGGGAAAATGTAAGACGGAATCAAACTTCAAGGGTTTTTTTTTGTAATTTTCAAACATCTCTGGGTTTTTGTAATTAGCCCAAACCTCAGAGGTGTTTTTGTAATTATCCCTATAATTTAATTGATGTTTTTTCTTACAGAGCCCATGAGAATTGGTTTGATAGTTTACTTAGTAAATAAATATTCAGAGTGGTTTGGGGTGTAGTTAGCTGGATTGTGTACTGAGGAATACTCCGTGAAACTGATGTAAGATAAAAATATACTTGCCAAGAAAATCTCTGTGCTCTGTTAATCTGGTCAATATCTGAACCTTACGTTGGTCTTCTGTGACATTACAAGGAGAGTTTACTGTCCGAAAATCTTTACAACCTAGAAGATGAATTTATATAGCTACTTATAATATTAGCTTCGGCATTCTCAAACAAACTATCTGAGTTTTGAATATTTCATAATCAGTAAACATATTTCGAGCTCAAAAGTAATATACTAAAGCTAGAACTCCATGAGAAGAGAGTCTTAAACAAGACTACTTTTATTTTCTTATTCTTTCTATTCCATTCTGTACTTATCTTTGCTTTTGTTACGTGGACTGGTTCGTGATGGTGTTATTCTAGGAGTTCCAACTTCTTCCTAAACTTGCAAGGAGCCAACCTTCTATTGACAAAGCCAAGCTTCAGAAAGCTTCTTCAGTTGAGGAGGCGTTGGAAATTGCCCAAGCGTCCTTAGGAGTTAAAGCCACAGTTTAGTTTCTCCGTCTGAAGTTTTGCATAGGCTCCCTGTAATACACACATCTCTTGTTCTGGTTATATCTGGGACTAATGGCTTTACTGAGGATAGCCTGATATCGTCACATGGCTCTTCCTGTGTAATATGAATTCCCCTCATTCTACAACTTATGCTGATAATTTATATTTGAACGAGACCTTGTAAATGATTTTTGTTGAGATGAACAACTTTTTTTCTTTCAATAAAGTTAAATTTGAATAAAATCATTTGATGTGTGGTGAATCTAGGTGACTTCAGGTGAAACTTCTGCTACTTTATGCACGTTTGCATTTATATTTGGTTTCCTGCATGGTGGTACGCTTATAATTGGAATAAATGCAAGGAAATAGTGCATTGTTTAGAGCTGGAATTGCATTATTTTCTTTGATAATTAATGTTATATGTGCATATGTGATATGTCTAGGCTTCGTTTGGTTATGCATAATAAAAGGGATATCAACCACTTTTTTAATATTTTACTTCTATTATATTTTTGGTTCATACATTTATGACCGAAAATTAGCTTGACCAGTTCTTTATCCTTCTCATTGAGGTAATAGGTATCCTACACCCTAGATGGGATGAGAAATACATCTCAATATCCCGCAATTAAAAATTACATACATACCTTTATTTACAATGTCATTGTAATTGTGTAGGGTGATATATGAATATGTATTATAATTTAAGGGCAATAAGGTAATTCAATACTTATTGGCTATTACTATCTCTTTTGAACCAAACAATTTAGTAGACAACTTTTACAATTCAACAACACAATCACTCAAACAAATACATTATTGGACCTTAATAAATCCATGGGAAAATGTTAATAAAACTAGTGGGAAATAATTAAACCCAATCATATTGTTGAACCAAATTAAGCCCTATGGGAATAGATATTGTCACTCCAAGAATGACCAAAATGCTCTAACTTCGTATTTTTCTTTAAATGATTTGAGAGTGTTAATATGTTATTTTTCTCTCTATATATTATGACCTTGGCACCTTGCTGAACGTGAGAATGGTTCTAAGGGATGATTACAAAATGAAAAAAGAGAACCTGAGGTTTGGCGTATCGTAGAAATTTCAAAATTACAAAAATCCATTTGAGATTTGATTCCATCTCACATTTTGCCCCAACCATTAACTGAACTGATTAAATTTATTGACGCCATCAAATATTTTATTGTTACACCCTCAATTTTTGTAAATACTACAAATATTATTTTTCAGTTTTTAGGGATAATTACAAAAACACCCCTAAGGCTTGGGCTAATTACCAAAAAAACTCAGAGTTCTTTGAAAATTACAAAAAAAACTCTTGAAGTGTAACGACCCAATTTTATGAAATTAAAGTATTCTAAAAATATTATTAAGAAGCCACAAATTTATAAATTAAAGTGATCCCAATAATTATCAAAAAGTTGATTTAGAATTTTAATTCTTAAGGAAAAAAATATAATAATAATAATTCCAAATTAAATATCCAAAAATTATTCCAAGCATAAACCAGAAAAATTAAAGACTTAAATCTAAAATTTAGTTCGATCATAATTATTTAAAATATAAATATATCATGATTTATTCTACCATCCACAACATCATATATTAAGCCGTATTCCTCAACCTGAAAGTCATGATAATGATAGGGGTGAGCTTCATCTCGCTCAGTAGGGATATATCTGTCAATATTTAATATAACATGAAAAGCATTCACATAATTACAACAGTAAATTCATTAATTTCCTTTTTTTCCTCTAACTGGCCAGTTCTTGCATATAGCATTGCGAGTTCATCCCGAAGATACGTTTGATCCCGGACCCTTTTCATAGCCCCTAGCTTATATGAATTTATTTCCTCTTGACATATATTGCAATCAATGAAGTACAATAATGAAATATTAAATAAAGACAAATAATATAAAAATCCCTACTTTAATAATCGCAGATATTCGATGTAGAAAAATAAACAATAAAAGTCCTAGTCTTCGACCCCTTCGTTTTCAACATTAATAAAAATTATATAATTAATATATGATTTTAATAAATCAAACTAATTAATGAAAGAATTTGTAAAAAATATTGAAAGAAGGCTTGTGAATTGTGAATATATATATATATATATATATATATATATTGTTGGGAAATTATTTTAGATTTTGATGAATGTCATGTAAAACTTAGAATAGAAAGTTGGCACCCTATTTTGTTGTAAATTGCATTGTAATAGATAGGGGGTCGAATTTGAGTCAAGTCGACTATGTCGAACATGCAAGAAGACAATTTGGAGACTAGAAGGAAGACTCATTGCGAGGCGAGTGAGTGTGGCAAAGAAGAGAATACATGAACTCATTGAAGGTGCGGTGAGATACAATCGAATTGAGTGAAGTATCGGTCAAGTCAACTCAAGACAACCAAGTCTCAAGTTGAAGTGTGAGAAGAAGTCATCCACGATGATTGGAAGGCGACTCAAGTCAGGGAAGTCGAAGGAAATGCGTCAAGTCGAGATAATGAAAAAGATCCGTTGCATGAAGTCAAGAAAATGACTTAAACAAGTAATACCTCCATCTTGTTTTTTTTTTTTTTTTAAAGTGCTCGATCCCGAAGCGTGCAAAAGGAATAAACAATGGGAAGCTTTGCACTGTTTCGAACTACGAAAAGTCAAGAATCATTCATACGAGGAAATGTCAATTCCAAGGATCGCAACAAGACAAAGCCAGCGACCACAAGTGTCTTTTAAAAAAATTAGCCTATCTCTTCAACGAGCATATTTTCAAAAGAACACTATAAAAGGTTGAGGAATCAATTTGAGAAAAGTGGTTATCTTGCATACCGAACTACGAACATTCAAGCTAACATTTGAGTTGTAACCAAGCAAAATATTCTCAAGTTATTCAAGCAAATCCTCAAGCCTAAACTTGAAGGAAATCAATCCAACACTCACATGTGAAGGAAAAACAACTCAATCGGTTGAAGAGGAAACATTTGAAGAATCAAGGGGTCATTCAAGGAGGATTGTAGGAAGGTTCAAGGTCGAACCGGTCTCAAGTTTTTGGAGGGCTTCGTGATCAAATCCGAAGCTTGAGCAAGTGGGTCAGTAGTAGCAAGACAGCCGCCCGTGAAGAAGAAAAGGAGTCGTCTGAGAAGCGGTGTGTGACCAAGGCATCTGCAGACCGAGTCCCAAAGGATCAAGTGTTTGTGTGATCAAGACTTGTATCGGGATTTGTTAACCACTTTGTATATTGATCAATACTTAGTGGATTCCTCTAGGAGTTGGAGAAGAGAGGACTAGAAGAATTACCCCATCTTGAACCTCTATAAAAACTTATTGTGTCATTTACATTTCAACACTTTAATTTCGCATATTACTTTAATATCTGCTCATAATTTTGCTATCCAATTGATAATCAACAAAGTGCTAAAACCAAGTATTAAAACAAACTTAACTTGATTCAAGGGTGTTAAGTCTTCCAATAAAAACATATCACGGTCGAGTTAACTCTTTAGTCAAAACATCGAGTTATTCTATCAACAACTCGATCGAGTCTGTTGAGTGACTAACTCTGTTGATTAACTAACTTAGCTTTCCATCAAGGACTCAACTGTGAAGTATTAACTCGAACGTTTCAAAAGGACAAAATCGAAAAGTTGGTAAGGTTTATTCAACCTCCCCTTCTAAACTTTACACTCACACCCCTTGGGACCTACAAGTGGTATCGAGCGGTTGGTTCATTGAGCCTTCCGCAGTCGTCATGAACTAGATCTCAAATTTTTCAAAGCTTGCTTTAGCACTTGATCCTTCAAAACTCTTTTATTGAAGCAAAGTTATTATCATGGAAGCAAATTTGACACGCATCCCTATGTTCACAATTGAAGAAGTTGATGATTGGAAAATTTGTATGCGGAGACTCATCTATCGGCATTACGACGATGAAATGTGGATAGTAATAGAAGATGAGCCACTCCAAATCTTAAAAGTAAACACAAGCGCAAAAGGAGAGCTGCGGTGAAGGAGAAGAGGATCTTTGCTCCCGGACGGCGATGGTTGAAAAACCAAGAGTTGAATGGACAAATGATGACAGGAAAAGATATAACTTGGACAATGTGGCCAAGGACATTATTTACAAACTTTGGACAAAGCCATGTTCAATAAAGCCAAATCATGCAAAACGACAAAAGAAATCAGGACAAGCTAACCTTGATTTGTGAAGGCTCGAGCAAATCAAGAAAAATAAACTATCGTCATTTGTACAAAAATTTGAAAACTTTAAGATGGTTGCGGGAGAAACCTTAGATCAAGCGGATGTTCGGTTCGAAATTACCAATGAGCTATCTCGCACTTGGAAAAAGAATATACACAAAAGGAAATGTGTATGAAGATTCTAAGAAGTCTCCCAACCGAAAGTGGGATATGAAAGTCATGGCCATGAGACATTCCATGGACCTATCAAAGACATCCAACCATGAGCTGTTCTCATATCTCAAAGCCTGAATTTGAGTGAGAAGAAGGGACCAAGAGGAAAAAATTGTGCCCAAAACAATCGCTCTAATTGTTAATGATGGCAAAAGAGTCGAGGTCAAAGAAGTCATTGACCAAGATGAGATCGTGACTGATGGTTAAAAGGTTTAACAAGTTCTTCAATAAGAATAACAAAAGAAGCAAAGGTGAATCCTCCAGAAGACACTCGGCTCCCTCCAAGTCAAAGGAAGAAAGACCACCCAAGAGAGCAGAGCATCAAAAAGTTGAATATCGAGAGTGACAATCCGAGGATGGAAAGAATCGATCAAAAAGTTGAAAATCTATCTGGAACCGCAGCAACCCGGTTCTTATGCCATTGAATGCCTATATCTTGTAGTCAACAAATACATGAATGAAGAGGAAAGAAAAGTCTTGAGGAGAAAGAAAGACGAGGGGAAAAGAGAAAGGCAATGTTGGTGCAGAAACTACGAGATAGTCAAGTCAAAAGACCCAGCGGACTCGGAGAGTAGTGAAGTGACTACTCAAGTGACTCGAAGAAGAAACCTTGATATGTCTAATGGCTAAAGAACAAAACCAACTTGACCAAGAAGATGAGGTACACTCTAACTCATCACACTCGAGATACTAGTGATAGTGATTGTGACATACACACTTCATCACCCACTTGATCTTTATGATTCATTAGGCAAAATGATGAAAGATTTTGAATACATTAAATCCTCACACACTTTGCTAAATAAGGAAAACAACCTACTCAAGAGCCAAAACTCACGGTGACTAAGGAGCCGAGTACTCTAAGTCACATAGCCGATGAGATTAAAAGTCTAAAAATTTGAAAATGCTAAGTTAATAGCAGAGATAACGCTATAGAAAAAAGGGAAAATGGCCTCAAAAATGTGATTTCCTCATTCACTAAGGCATCTAAATCCTTGGATGACCTTATTATGAGTCAAAGAGAATGCGGAGATAAGACAGGGCTTAGGATTTAATTCCTCTGTACTATGTCAAGCTCAAAAGTAATTTTGGAAAAAAGATCTTCAAGTAATGAAGCATCTCTAAAATCCAAAACTCAAATGGTGCACACATTTATTCCAAGGCACAATCACAAGCAAAGCTGGCATTGGTTATAAAGGAAAAGGAAAACGATCAGTTGAGTGTCTTTGAGAGGACAAGCGAGAAGAAATCCGGCCAAGTTCCTCAAGCAAACTCCAAACAGGAGATACTGTAAAGTAAGAAAACAGAGCTACCAAAAGCCCTAGAAGATCTATAAAAGAAACACATATGATGTGAATGGTAGAAAGTACCAAGCCAAGCCGATTGGAATAATGTGAACTATCGGCAAAGACCACATGGAATATAAGCTTTCAAGTGGCAAAGGCCTAGAACTCAGCAAAGGCCATTCCAAAGGCATAAGAGCTATCATCAGCACACATATGCACCTAGGCACTACACTCAGAGATATCACAACTACCCAAAGAAGACAATTGCTAAAGCACATGCATAGGCATACAGACAAAATAGAGAGATGTATGAACCTAGAACCCCCAAGCAATTTACCAAAATTAATTATGATTATGACACTGATAGATGACAACCTCTTAGAGTCAAATCATGTGGCTATAGGTTGGTTGGATCATCTTACAATACTAACCCCTCAGGACCCAGGCAAGTATGGGTACCTAAATCCTAATTTCCTTGATTGCATGTTCAAGGAGCGGTGAGTGCCAAGGAACTGGTACATGGATAGTGGCATTCCGGATACATGACAAGAAACAAGAAAAATCTATCAAAATTCAAGGATGTTAGAGGTGCAAAAGTCATATTTGGAGGAAATGAAGCTCCGGGAGAAATAAGAGGCATTGGATCCATCAAGAAAAGTAGATTAGAAATTACGGATGTTGCATATGTTGAAGGCCTCAATTTCAACTTGCTAAGCATAAGTCAACTCGTGACAAAGGCTACAATGTTGGATTCAACATGGGTGTATGCCAAATCAAGGACATTGAAACTAATAAAAAAGTGTTGCAAGGATGCGAGACAAAAGAACATGTATGTGGTAGATTGGTCAACCGCAACACCAATCACTTGTCTCTAGCAAAAGCACAAGTTGAATCAAGTTGGGGCACACAGAAGCTAAGTCACCGAACTTCAAAACTATTAACAAACTTGCAAGAAGTAATCTTGTGGAAGGACTTCCGGACTCAATATACATGAAAGAGAGTATATGTGATGCATGCGGATGGGAAAACGGATCAAATCATCATTCAAAGAAAAGATATGTCCATCTTCAACAAGAATATTACACCTGCTACATATGGATCTATTTGGTCCAGTTGAACCAACTAGCATAAGTGGGAAGACATACACTTTGGTGGTAGTAGATGACTACTCAAGATATACATGGACAATATTCATGTGTAAGAAGAAAGAAACTCTGCGAGAAACTACCCACGATTGATGAAGAGAATCAAAATGAGATGAGTCAAACCATTATCAAAATAAGATCAGGAGGAACCGAGTTTGTCAATGGTATAATAACTCGATTGTATTGAAAATGGTATTGGTCATGAATTATCTATGTGCAAGGACTCCACGTGAGAATGGAGTTGCGAGAAAGAAGGAATAGAACTCTCAAAGAAGCAACAATGACCATGTTAGTGAAGAAATTTGCTAAAAGATTTTGGTGAAGCAATAAACACAACATGCTATACTCAAAATAGATGCATGATTAACAGACGGTGACAAAGACTTCCTATGAGATTTGGACAGGAGAAAGCCAAATGTTGCATATTTTAGAATATTTGGATGCAAATGCTTCATCCATAACAATGACAAAGATAATTTAAAGGCTTTTGATGCTAAAAGCCGATGAAGGTATCTTCTTAGGATACTCAACTAAAAGCAAAGCCTACAGAGTGCTCAACAAGAGGACAATGGTTACGAGAAGAATCCATCCATGTGGTGTTTGATGAACCCAACGTAAATGGAGAAGACATTGAAGAGTCAGGCGATAAAATTTGAATCAACCAACCATGCAAAAGAGTCCCTATGTTGAAGTGAAGCTGGAATTATAAGTCAGGATGAAGATGAGATATTTGAGTCTCAAAGACAGTTGGAAAATCTGGCTAAGTGATGATGAGAGAGTGATCAAAATAACACACTGCAAGACATCGAATCCAAAGCAAACTTACTCCAACTTTGATGTAAGATGGTGAGAGACCATCCACCGAACTAATCATTGGAGATGTAAGAGAAGGTGTGAAAACTAGATCGAACTCAACAAGAAGCAATGTTTACTTGCTTCATCTCACAAATAGAGCCAAAAGATTGGATGACACACATTGGATTCAAGCCATGCAAGAAGAAGTGAATCAGTTTGAAAGAAATAAATTGTGGGAATTGGTTCAAGACCTACCCATCAAAATGTTATTGGCACTAAATGGGTGTTCAAAACAAAATGAATGAAGAAGGTTCTGTGGTGAGAAATAAAGCAAGATTGGTGGCCAAAGGGTATTGCCAAGAAGAAGGAATAGATTTTGATGAAACTTTTGCTCTGTGGCAAGATTGGAAGCCATAAGGATGTTTTCTTGCCTATGCGACTCACAAGAACTTTATTGTATATCAAATGGATGTAAAGAGTGCATTCCTTAATGGGTTATTGGAAGAAGAAGTATATGTTGAACAACCTCCAGGATTTGAGCGAGAAGACTCTTGGAGATAAGGTATACATTATCACAATTCCTGGTCGAGTGATAGGCGTGAATTTTGCATGTATTTTGAGGCGTATTTCGAGCTATAATGATAAGTAAACATGCATATACTCGCGTTAAATGTTACATATTCACTCCTTGTGGAAAAGATATTACACTTTGCTTATTTTGTAGGAATTTCATGATATTTGAAGCTAATTGAATAAGAATACGAGGAAAGCAAAGTGGAAACACGGAGAATTGAGTGGATATACGAAAAGTGAAGCCTAAAAGAGCGAAAGTTGAGCGTTCATGTAAAAGACAAGGGGCACACGGGTTGGGCGTGCCTCAAGACACCACCCGTGCACCCCCCGCATAAGGATAAGTGGAGCAGCATGGCGCACGGGTAGCCCATGCATGGGCGCACCACCGTGTGCCCTGCTGCAGTCGGACTAATTCACCGGAGTGGCACGGGTAGGCCGTGCTCGGCAAGCACCACCCGTGCGCCCTACAGAGAGTTGGGGTATTCAGCCGAGGGTGGCGCACGGGTAACCGTGCGTGGGCGCACCACCACCCGTGCGTCTGCTGGGAATCCCATGTCTGCAACATTAAGCCCTAAACATGATGGGGAGTATAAAAAGGCTTTTTGGGGGAGCACACAAGGGACATTCGGCATTTTTGGGATCTACAACACAAGGCAAGAGTGAACTCTTGGAAGGATACATCAAGGAGACAATCGGGTTGCATCGGAGCTTGAAGAACGGAGATATATCGAGAGATTGTCGGCGTTCCTAAGTTTTCTTGCTTCTCTTTTGGTTTCAATCTTTTAGTTTCATTTGTAATGACTTTGAACACTTTGTGTGTAAGTTGTTTAATCATGTGTAGCTAAACTCTTGTGATTTTCGGGTTTTGGAAGTAGATTAATGAACTCTTGTTGGATGTTTTAATCTTGGTTGAAGTTATTATCTTGAGGCTATTTGAGTACTTTGAACTTATTCTTGTTTTATCACTTGGCCAATGATTTAACATGTTTGATACATTGATTCATAATTCGAGAGATGAGTTTCAATATTAGATCTTGAGTACTTGACACGAATATTTGCATGAATCGAGAGGTTTGCGAATGTTTGTGAGGACATTTGATCTTTTGTGCATTTGGGAGTTGTATATCCTATGTTGAGTAGAGATGCTAGCATAGATATTTCAATCTACATTTTATATGCATCTCGAGAGGGAGGATAAAATAGCTTTGTGATCGTCTTATAGGAATATTGATAATAACGTGGCTTGATTAAACCGGACAACAAGAGGATTATTAATCGAAACCTTAACTTGGAAATCCATTACATCATCTTGATACTTCTTTCATTTGTGTTATTTTATTCTTGTGTTTTAGTGATTTAAATTGTCTTAATCTCAAAACAACAACCATCAAATATTGATCGTCTAAATAAAAGTAAAACTATCTTGGCTCAATACTTAGCCTATTGATTTATTAGTCTCTGTGGATACGACCTTGCTACCCTATTCGATAACGTACACCGTACACTTGCGGTGAAGCTAAAAATATAGGCGAACAAGTTTTTGGCGCCGTTGCCGGGGACTAATACAATTTATGGTGCTAATATTGCGATAGATAGAATTATTCTTAATTTAGACATTTTTTTATTTATTTTGTTTTAGTGTGACTTGAACTCCACATTATTTGACTTGTTTTTTCTAGTTTGTCGGGTAGTGCATGAAACACGCGCTCTAGGGGGGGGGACTTAATACCGCTCATACAGGAAGTTGAAGCTTTCGCGAGGAGAATCAAGTGCTACCACTAGACAAGTGAAAGACAACACAATCCGATAATGGGGGATTTGAATGAGTTACCAATACCGGCAAACAATGGTGGAAACGAGTTACCGATACCGGTTCAACAACAAGCCATTCGTGATTACTTTCGACCACAAACGAATCGTAATTACGGTGGTATTGCCCATATTCCTATCAATGCCAACAACTTCGAACTCAAACCGGCACTGATCAATATGGTGCAACAGAATCAGTTTGGGGGGTTCGCAACTGAAGATCCTAACTCTCACCTTGCACATTTTATCCAAATATGCAATACGATCAAAATGAACGGAGTCTCGGATGACGCCATAAGATCGCGCGCTATTCCCATTCTCTTTAAGGGATAAGGCGAGAAATTGGTTGGGTACTTTGACGTGGCGGTGTAAGCACATGGGACGAGCTAAGCCAAAAATTCTTGTTTAAATTCTTTCCACCGAGCAAAACTTTGCAGCTCAAAAGCGAGATTACTCAATTCCGATGAGTTCGACTCGAGCCTTTTATACGAGGCTTGGGAAAGATTTAGGGATTTGTTAAGAAGATGTCCACAACACGGCTCTCTCGGAGGATCAACAACTATGTTTCTTTTACAATGGTTTAATGGGGCAAACAAGAGGGCCTTTGTTGATGCCGCGTGGGAGGAGCATTGTTGGCAAGGTTTCCACAAGATGCCTTAAATCTTTTTGAGAAATGGCCATGAACGATTTACCAATGGCCATCTCCGAAAGATCCAATGTACAACGAGTAGCGAAATCTCGATTCGGACCCTATCAAAACGTTATCGGCACAAGTAAGCGGCTTTGACAACTCAATTGAGTGTATTCACGAAGGGGCGGAAGCGGTGCGAGCATGGGTAGTGAAGCTCTTCTATATCCGATGGAAGAGGTAAATTATGTGAATAACCAGGAATTTTAGTAATTTTGGAATAATTCAAACCCAACGCACTACCATCCAGGTTTGAGAAATCATGAAAATTTTTCCTATGCAAATACAAAGAATGTGTTACAACCTCCATCGGATTCAATGCTTCAAGTGGAGGTGGCAATGGAGGAGGCAAATCGTCATTAGAAGATACACTCGCCTCCTTCATAAATCAATCTAATGCTTTCATGAATGACACGAGGAGCCACCTCGATAAGCAAGACCTTAGGATGAATAAGTTAGAACAACAAGTGACAAGCTCAATAAAGAATCTAGAAACTCAAATGGGTCAATTGGCTGCAATTGTGGGGAGTCAACATCAAAAGGGTCAATTTCAAGCAACACGGAGGTCAACCCGGGGAACATTTAGGGGTGAGCAAGCGGTCGGATTCGAAAACCGAACCGAACCACAAAAAACCGAAAACCAAAATTGCTTGCCTCTTTAACCGAAACCAAACCGTATTAGCTAGAAGAACCGAACCAAACCAAACCAAAATTTTCGGTTTGGTTTGGTTGATTTTCATTTGAGAAAAGAGAGACACGAACGTAATTTGAACCTGGTGTAGAGGAAATGACTAGTCATAAGATGTGAAACCGATAGAAGTAACAAGAATCTTGACGGATGGAGTTACAACAGAACAAGTACCACAAAGTACTCGTCAAATGAAGAGGCCCATTCAAGCTCCTAAATGATGATAAGCAATTCTAATAAGTAACCATGTAGCGGCGTGAGCAGGTAGGAGAGCGCCGCCGGCCCACGCATCGTCAGCGATGGTGAGATTTGGAGTGTGGATGTTGATTGTTTCGAGAACTCCATGGATAGTTGCTAGGGCAAAGACGATGTGCGATGTACTTTAGAACTCAATTTTCGAAGTGGGTTAAAAATTAAATAATAGAAATTAAAATAACAAGTAAAAGTACTATACATAAAAAGTGGAAATGCAAATAATCGGTTCGGTTCGGTTTAACCGAAATTTTTCGAACTAAAACCGAAACCGAACCGAAAATAATTCGTTTTAATTTTATACACCGAACCGAAACCGTTTGCTGAAAAAAAACCGCACCAAACCAAATCCATCCGGTTCGGTTCGGTTTCGGTTCGGTTGGTTTTGCTCACCCCCTAGGAACATTGTAATGCTATCCATGTGTGGGGTGGAAAAGAGAATGAAGAGTCCGAAAATCGATATTAGTGTGATGTCGAATCACGCACGCGTCTCGTGTATCAATGCACGACCAGGTAGTGTGTGTTGCCGAGCCTACCATTCAAGTTAAGGAAATGACGAAACGACGCCCAAGGCAATATGAAAGTTAAAGGAGGAACCAAGCAACAAATAGATAAACAAAAAGAGCCAAGAAACGTGAATCGTATCCTAACTCTAATTTGTTGAAATATAATATTCCCTTCCTTTCCCCGATTGTTTCACAAGACTAATCTGAATAATCAATTTGCAAAATTTGTGGGCATGTTTAAAAAATTGCACATTAATGTTCCTTTTGCGAAGCAATGAAACATATGCCAAATTATGCAAAGTTTTTAGGGAAGCGATGTCCAACAAGAACAAATGGGGAGAGAATGGGATTGTCAACTTTGACGGAAGAATGTAGCGCACTCATACAAAGGAAAATACCGCAAAAGCTAAAAGATCAGGGGAGTTTCACTATTCCTTGTACAATGGGCGATATTTTCTTTGACAATGTACTTTGTGATCTAGGATCTAGTATCAATTTGATGCCGTCCGTTCTCGAAAACTTGGACTCGTAGAAGTGTGACCATCCTTTGTCACCCTACAACTCGCGGATAGATCACTCGTACATCCAACGGGGATACTAGAAGATGTGCTCATAAAAGTCAATAAATTCATATTTCGTGGATTTTCTAGTCTTTGGATATGAATGAGGATTGTGAAACCCCTCTTATACTTGGGCGTCCATTTTTGGCAACCGCGGAAGCACTAATAGATGTGAAGAAAGGGAGCTTACATTACAAGTTGATGATGAGCGTATTTCATTTTCCATTTTTCGGAATGTGAAAAGACATGATGATTTTAATGGTTGTAAAACAACAACAATTGCTAATTCGTACTCAAGCTAATAGCTTGAATAATAGTGTGCATTCTAAAGATAATATGCGGGGATTATCAATGAAGAAGAAGGAAGGAAAGGCACAAAAAGCCCGACGATGTTGAACCAAGAGCGTGCACGTACCATTCGCACGATGATGAAGAGGAGAACACATGGATAATTGACAAACATGGAAAACCTCCTTTAGTAATGATCAAGGGAGTGTAAATCCAAGTGAGCGGGATTGGCATGGAAAGCGCACGATGAGGTGACAAGCCTCATTTCGCAAAGATCATAATCGGAATTAAAGGCGTCAAGCTAAAGCGTTAAATATAGCGCTTGTTGGGAGGCAACCCAACGGTTTTTTCGTGTGAATTTCAATTTTTGTGTGTGTTTAGTTTCAATTTTGTGTGATTGGAGTGATTTGACATGCGTGTTTTTATTAATAAGTGTGATTTGTGTGTTTCGTTTCAAATTTTTGTGTGTTTTTATTTTAAAAAAAAATATATACCTAAATTGCAGACAGTGCGCACGGGTAGCCCGTGCGTTGGCACACCACCCGTGCGCCCCTGCAGAGAGTAGAGGAATTTGCAGGGGTGGCGCACGGGTAGTTGTGCTTCGACGCACCACCCGTGCGCCATGCGGAGATGAGGCTTAAATATGTGATTTTTAAACTGTCTTCTTCTCCACAACTTCCACAATTCGCGCGCCCACTACCCCAATTTCATAGCCTTGAAATTTCTTGCAAATTCTACTCAAATTCGTCCTTTTAATCCTCCCCCATCACAATTGCACTTCACTTTACATTGAATTGAATTTGCTTGAAGAATTGTGAAAAAAAAACACCTAGGGTTCAAGTCATCTACTTGAGTTTAACCGAGAATTCGGTAAGAACACCGTTTCTCCTCGTGAATTCGTTGGTATTAGGGATCACTATAGGTGTTTATTTTGATATTTTTGCTATGATTTATGCGAATTATTCTTTGAGGCAAATTATCAAACACCTTATGGGCTTGTGTAATTGAGGAGATTTAGGATGAATTGTTGATGAATAAGGCATGGCCAATGGTTGTTTAAGCTAATATTTGTCTAGAATGGCCATAATTTTTGCTTGTTTGGGGTAGTTGATCGATCAAAGTAACGTGAGCATGTGAATTTGCATCACCCAATATGTTAGCTTTAATCCCCTATTTTTGTTGTTGCCATTGATGATATTGGGATGCTAATGGAATGCGTTTGGTACAAACTCTTAATGGCCGAGCGAAGAAACCCCAGGGTGGAAGGAGACGTGCACGCGGGAAGGCACAACGCGAAGTGGCACCAGGAGGTCGAGCAAAACGATCCCCGAGGCATATGGGGTCAACTTGACAAATACCGATGATCTTGAGCGATGGAATCGCACGATCGGTCGCCAAATGGCTCCATCTCGCTGCGCCGATGATGATTGTACCCAAACTTTGGGGATACATGAGGACGTGTGGCGTCTTTTTCGCCAAGGTAGGATGGACGAACTTCATGAGCCGAAAGTGGCCGACATTTAAAAGTATACATTGGAGTTCTTGAGTACCGTGGAAGTACTCAAACAAGGCGGGACCTTTGAACCGTATATGATAATGTTTCGGATTGGGGAATGTCCGTAGACAAGCTGTACATGACCCGATTGAACAACATTTTCGAGTCCCTACCAACGCTCGTACCCGCCCGATGCCTCATTATGATCAATACGACTTACGGAGAATGCTTGTGGAAACACCACAAACGGGGCGATGTTGTATGCGCGCGAACCGCCAAAGCCTCATGGATCGAGAATCCGGTTTTCCGGCATATTCAACGCGTGGATTGCATCCTCCGTGTTCGCCCGAGAAAACATTGGAGGTATGATGACTAAGGAACTTTATCTCCTCTGGTGTATGGTTACAAACACCCCTACAACACCGTTGTCAATTTTGCCGAACAAATCGAAGATTAGCTAGGCGGGAAGGGGTACAATTTCTATAGGGGGCCTCATTACCCCTATTGTTATGGCATTTCAATGTTGATTTCGAGGCTTGGAGCTTATCCGGGCTGTACTCGGGTTAATTTGGCATCGTTGCACCATATGAAGTTCATAGCAAATGAAGACAATGATTGGTGCTTCTACAAAAGAAAGGTGCTTCATTTCCGTTGCCTAACCCGCCATACACCACGGTCGAGACATTGACGGACACCACCAACTTCCTAATGAACTCGACGCACACAACCGAATTACCGAGGCTATAGAGGCAAGAAAAGAAGCGTAGAGTTGAAGGTTTCTTAGATGAGGAGGATATGGTGGCGGAGAAGGATGCATTTCATGGCCGAGAAATGGGGATGGAACCTCATCACCCCCAAATTGGGTATGATATACCCGAGTCCTCACACGGAGGCGATTACCCCCAACATTCTCAAAGTGGGGATCGCCCGGTCCTTCTCACGATGGAGGACCCCCAGCTGCACCGATTTTCAAGACATGTTTTATGCGTTTGGGGAGAACTTGAGGCAGCAAGAAGAAGAAGAGTTGAGGCGCAAAGAAGAGGATTTGAGGCAACATAAGGCTGATTTTCTCGCATTCAGCGAGCGATTTGAGCGGCGCCCGAGGAGACGTGGCAAGTGCTCCAATGACTACAAATGTGGCATATTTCTCAAGGCCACTTTCCACCACCGCCGTGATGATTGAGTATATCCCCACTTTTTGTTATTGAAATTCTATTTTTCCCTTAGACACTATAATTTCATTCAAGTTTGGGGAGAGATAACATTTTAATACATGAAAAGTGTGGATACTAAAAAAAAAAAAAAAAAATTCATGCATTTTGTGTTTTCATATAGTTGCATTAGAGCACGTTTATAGCTTTAGCATGTCTATTGCTTTAGTAGTGGTTAGAGAGTGTGTTGACCAAGCATGTGCAACTTGTTGTTTGTGTGTTGATTGAGAATTCATATTGTTGGGATTGGATCTTTGGTTATGGATTGATTGAGCCTTGAATAGATAACTTTGAGCATGTTGATATGAAAAACTTGGTGTGATGCTTTGAATTACATTTTGACAAGCCTGTGAGCTTTGAGCCTTTTCGCTTATATCTTGTGCGGTCTTGTTGTAATTTGAGTGTATCATTCATGTTGATTAAAATTCTAGAACTTGCTTGGGTATCTCTATCAAGGCCACATGTGTATGTGAATTGTGAATGTGATTAAAGGCCATCTTTGCTAGCCTTTCAAGCCTTTTGCCTACCTAAAAATGTTGAAAACTCCTAGTTAGCCAAGTTGAGCCTATAGCTTTATTTCTTTGATAACCACAAAATTTAACCCTTGATCTTAATATATATCCATCACTTTAAACTCGAGTGTATAACATTGAGTAAATGGGGAATGAACGAGGTTGAATGAGTGGAAATTGAAAAATAAGATACTTGGGCGTACTTGGTTAAATGAAAAAAAAAGAAAGGAAAGGAGTTGAACAAATGAAAAAAAAATGAAGTTGATAAACTTGGGGGCGAAAGATTGTGAATGGAGGCGATTCTCAAAAGAAAGGAAGAAATGGAGATAAATGAAGTTGATAAAAATGAGGATGATTGGAGTAGCATATGGGATTGTAATGAAAATGATTGATATGCTCATCGGTCATACACTCGAGTTTGAGTCACTTTATCCAAAAATTTCCTACCTAAACCAAAGAGCCTTCATTACAACCAAATGAGAAAGTCCTTCATGATTCACAAATTGCATACACTCTCGTGGCGAAGATATGAGACGAATTGCAAGCCTATGGTAATTTTGCGACATCGAATTGATTTGAGCGTAAACACGTCCTATAACCTCGTGAGATGAGAGTATACACTTAACTTTGAGAGTTGGATTGAGCATTTCACTTTGTTTTATTTGAGGCGTGTTCTTTGATTAGATATTTGAGACTTGATTGAGTTGTACTCAACATTCACGACGAACAATTTGGATTTTCTTGTGGATTCTCGGTGTGTCTTTGTTATCTTTATCTCCTATTGTGCTTTATCGTGTTCTAAATATTGTTGATCGAGACGGTCAACAGTTTAAGTTTGGGGATTTTGATAGGCGTGAATTTTGCATGTATTTTGAGGCGTATTTTGAGCTATAATGATAAGTAAACATGCATATACTCGCGTTAAATATTACATATTCACTCCTTGTGGAAAAGATATTACACTTTGCTTATTTTGTAGGAATTTCATGATATTTGAAGCTAATTGAATAAGAATACGAGGAAAGCAAAGTGGAAACACGGAGAATTGAGTGGATATACGAAAAGTGAAGCCTAAAAGAGCGAAAGTTGAGCATTCACGGAAAAAGACAAGGGCACACGGGTTGGGCGTGCCTCAAGATACCACCCGTGCACCCCGCATAAGGATAATTGGAGCTGCAACATGGCGCACGGGTAGCCCATGCATGGGCGCACCACCGTGCGCCCTACAAAGATTCGGACTAATTCACCGGAGTGGCGCACGGGTAGGCCGTGCTCGACGCACCACCCGTGCGCCCTACAGAGAGTTGGGATATTCCAGAGGGCGCACGGGTAACCCGTGCGTGGGCGCACCACCCGTCGTCTGCTGGCTGAATCCCATGTCTGCATGACATTAAGCCCTAAACATGATGTGGAGTACAAAAAAGGCTTTTGGGGGCGCACACAAGGGACATTCTGGCATTTTTGGGATCTACAACACAAGGCAAGAGTCAACTCTTGGAAGGAAACATCAAGGAGACAATCGGGTTGCATTGGAGCTTGAAGAACGGAGATATATCGAGAGATTGTCGACGTTCCTAAGTTTTCTTGCTTCTCTTTTGGTTTCAATCTTTTAGTTTCATTTGTAATGACTTTGAACACTTTGTGTGTAAGTTGTTTAATCATGTGTAGCTAAACTCTTGTGATTTCGGATTTTGGAAGTAGATTAATGAACTCTTGTTGGATGTTTTAATCTTGGTTGAAGTTATTATCTTGAGGCCTATTTGAGTACTTTGAACTTATTCTTGTTTTATCACTTGGCCAATGATTTAACATGTTTGATATATTGATTCATAATTCGAGAGATGAGTTTCAATATTAGATCTTAAGTACTGACATGAATATTTGCATGAATCGAGAGGTTTGCGAATGTTTGTGAGGACATTTGATCTTTTGTGCATTTGGGAGTTGTATATCCTATGTTGAGTAGAGATGCTAGCATAGATATTTCAATCTACATTTTATATGCATCTCGAGAGGGAGGATAAAATAGTTTTGTGATCGTCTTATAAGAATATTGATAATAACATGGCTTGATTAAACCGGACAACAAGAGGATTATTAATCGAAACCTTAACTCGGAAATCCATTACATCATCTTGATACTTCTTTCATTTGTGTTATTTTATTCTTGTGTTTTAGTGATTTAAATTGTCTTAATCTCAAAACAACAACCATCAAATATTGATCGTCTAAATAAAAGTAAAACTATCTTGGCTCAATACTTAGCCTATTGATTTATTAGTCCCCGTGGATACGACCTTGCTACTCTATTCGATAACGTACACTTGCGGTGAAGCTAAAAATATAGGCGAACACCGAGAACGGATTCACAAAAGGCAAAGTGCATAGAACACTCTCCGAATTCAAGATGGGAAAAGTATACGCTTGTTCAAATATATGTGGATGACATCATCTCTGGATCCACAAACAAAGAGTGTGTGATAAATTCTCAAATCTTATGCAAAGCAAATTTGAAATGAGCATGATGGGAGAGGCGACATTCTTCCTTGGACTCCAAGTGAAACAGTTGAAGAATGGAACCTTCATAAGTCGACAAAATACACGGAGAGATTTAATGAAGAAATTTGGTATGGAAGAGAAGTCTTCAGTGAAAATACCAATGAATACATCATCAAAATGGATATAGATGCGGATGGAAAGCCTGTAGATCAAACAAGATGCAAAGCACTTATTGGATCATTGCTCTATCTCACAAAGAAGGCTAGACATCACCTTTTTTGTAGGTGTATGTGCAAGATTTCAATTTGCTCCAAAAGAAAGCCATATGACTGCATGACAAGAGAATCTTGAGATATTTGAAAGGAAGCGAAGTTGGCTTATGGTATCCAAAGGAAGGTGGATTCAAGCTAATTGGTTACTCGGACTCGACTATCTTTGGATGTAGAGTTATCGGAAGAGTACCTGCACATGTCAAATGCTTGGAAATAGGCTAATTTCTGGTTCAAAGAAGAAGCAAAATTCAACAACTACCTCCACGGTGAGCGAATACATAGCTGCGGCAAAAATTGCATTTGTTGTGCCCAAGTCTTATGGATGAGACAACGGTGAGAGACTATGAGGTTGAAGAAAAGGAAATTCCAATTATGTGTGATAACACAAGTGCAATTGCAATCACTCAAAATCTGTGTTGCATTCAAGAACAAAGCACATTGATGTCGAGATATCACTTCATAAGAGATCATGTTGAAAAGAAGGACATCACCCCGGAATATATCTCAACCGATAAACAATTAGCCGACATATTCACAAAACCATTATGTGAATCAAGATTTGAAGAACTCAAACATGAATTGGGGTTAATTGCACTGAAGTGAGTTGACACTCGAGGAAGACTCAAAGAAAAGAGATGAAACACGAAAAGATGAAAAGAGTTGAACTCTTAAATGAGCTAAGTGAAACAACAGATCGGAGAATCGGCTACATAGAGTTAATGACAATTTGAGTATTTATGTGCAAAGAGAGAAGAGTTAAATCGCCTAAGGAATAAACTGAGTCATTTATGAGCAAAGTGACAAAAACGCAGATCATTTTTACTAAGCAGATCTGCTTTTTACGAATGTCGTCAACATAAATATGACGTGTACAATCAAAAGCGCACACAAAGCTTATAATTGAATATAAATTTGCCACATTAAATACGAGAAATTAAGTGTAAATTGGCGTGCAAAATGAAATTTGTTGATCTTGATCAAATTTCAAAAACCACCCGCACGCCCTTTCATAACTCATACTTATACCATTTCGTCCGATTTTCTCTCACTTTACCAAAACTCTTCATCTATCTCAAGACAAAGAAAGAAATTTTCTCTCAAAACCCTACACATCCTCAAGTTCATTCTCAAAGTTTCGTTCGGTAAAACATCGAGAAATGGCATCCACTCATGACTTCGTCAAGTTGGGAAAGCAAATCCACACGGGTCTATTTTGGATTTCGACGGCATGATCAAACAGTGGTCCGACGACACCCTTGTGAAGAAGATAGCAGAGGCGTTGGAAAAGTCCGGTTGAAACCTTTTTGACAATGAAGTTTCCGATGACCTACGTGGAAGAGGTCGCGACGATTCACGTGAACGCCGAAGTTCACGATGAGGGCATCAAGTCCTCGTATTTACGGAAAAGCTTTCACCATTACGCGAGATCCGCGAGAAACATCGCATTTATTCTTTGCGTGAAGGAGTGCCGAGATTTATGAAGCCGATGTTGACCGCCGCCTTGGAAGGAAGTAGCCAAGTCCGATTGTCTTTGTGAAGGTGGTCTACCGCGCTAACTAACAAGAAGCTGTTGAAAGAGGACTACCACAAATTCTTTGGACATTGTTGCCAAATGCATATACATCAAATTTGGAAGCTTTGACGGTGTCAAAGCTAAGCCGATCGTAATGGCTGCGATCATTGAAGAAAAAAAAAAGGTGAACTGGGCTAAGTTTGTATACGAGACTCCAGAATATTGGGAATAAATCCTTCAAGGAGGATGGTACGTTTGGAGGTTCCACGGGTACGGCCTGGTGATTGGCGGATGATGGAAGTAAAAAGAGTTCCTCTTCGACATGGAAAGGCGTTCCATGTAAACAAGAAGATGTTCCGTTCTAACCTTTAGAAGCGCATTTAAGAGAGCATATGCAAAGAGAGCTGTCACGAGTGAGGGGAATCGGTGGTCTGAAGAAACAGATGTCTCCTCCTCTCCCCAAAAAAGGTGCCCGCCGCTCAAGCTAAAAGATCTTGCCCCAAAGAAGAAGAAAGAAAAACAAAAGGTGTCTCTCCCCTCGTAGCCGCAGTGGAGAAGGAACCTCAAATACCTTCTCGGTTGTCAAGAAAAGGAGAACCGATAAGCCGAGACGGAACTTCTTAGAAGAAGACGACAAAGACCGGCCCCCGCCGCCCAGACTCGAAGAAACCATATCCAAGCCAGAAATCTCTCTCGGTAAGGACTAAAAGAAGAAGAATCTTCAAGCGTTGCCCGAGCTTGAGAAACCGGCCGAGTCCGCCACTCATTTGAAACAACTACTGGGAGATGAAGAAGTAGAGTCTCCAAATCATTGATGAAACAACCAAGTCTGCCAAGCCAATTAGTAGAGGCACATCAAGACACAACCGTCGAGTAACATCCGAGACGTAAAAGAATTTTGAGAAAGCAAACTCTCTGTTCCTCCCGCAATGCAGATCTACCGAGGATGTGGAGCACCAAAGTTTGCTACCCTCAATCCCCGAGCACGAGGGACAACAGGAGAAAATAACAAGGATGATGATGTGATGATCTTATCCCCACCATATCCGGACATCCAAAATCGTCTACGAGAATGGAGGAAATGGAAGTTTCGAGTCGATCTAGGGAACATATCCAAAGACCGGAATTCATTGAAGAAGAAGACGACCGTTGAACTTTCTTAGATTGACCAATGTGGTCCAAGTAATCGGATGAAGAAAATCGCATAGATATCTTGCAGATCTTCAAGGACAAAGAGAAGGAGAGATGGCGAGAGGAAGCTGAGGCTCGTGAAAAGGCCGATTTGTCCCTTTATCGAACCATCGATCATACACATCCTCATCTCGACATTCTCTCTCGGGAGTGATGAGGATCTAGACTATTCTTCGCTCGGAAGAATTGGAGATGCAGCAAGCCATGCGGGAATCCAGGGCCATACATGAGCAATGATTGTTGGAAGGACAGGGAATCTTCCACATCACAATTGGAGATTGATCCGATGGGAGTGGTGCAACATATGCCATTGTTGTCGCTACCACCACTTCCCAAAGCTCATTCGAGGAAGAAGGTGATAAGGAAATGGCGATGAAATTGGGATTGTGGGGACCCCGGTCGAGCCAACCCCTAATGAAGGTGTCTTACCACCGCCCCAACGTTTGAATACTCAAAGAGAACAACCGGGAGTCCGGGGACGAGTGACCCCATTCCAAGTCACTCGGTGGTGTGCCGATTGGGGGAAACTCCTCCACTGCAAAGCAAGGTCGGAGGATCTTTGCGGTGACTCCACAACGAATCTCGAAGGCGAAGTGGAGAAATAACAACAAGTGAATACACAACAAGTTGTCACCGACGAGGCTCGAGACATTTAAGAGGCCGCCGGTGAAGTGCCAACTACTCGCAGAACGACCAATGACGCCGGAGCGATCGAGGCACATGAAGGAATGCCCGGGAGTTAACACTCGGGGCAATGAAAGTGCAATCCATGGAGTTGAGACTCGGTGGATGCCACTCGAAGACCCCAAGACAGTGACACCGTCGAAGGGACTATCTAGTGCCTCACCTGCGATTAAGATCGGGGAGGTAATGAAGGCCAACGAGAGGTTGAGACTTCCGGGGGTAAAGAGATGGACGCACATAACATCCCTCCTACTATTATTGATCCATCTAAAAAGGAGATAAGTGCTCTTCACGATTCCCAAGACAACCCCGATGTAACCTTTCGGGATCCGAAGGTGAAGACCAAGCCGAGTCATCCCCAATTGCCGATCCAAAAGACTCGGTGAGGATATTCTCCCAAACACGAGTAAGTCCGACCTTAAGGCTACTCGCCAAACCTTCAATTTTGATGATGAGCCACTCATGCAAATCTCATGTGGAAAAACCGGTGAGACCGAAGAAGCTGTTAAGATAGTTGAGGCTCAACAAGTGGGTCAACTTCACAATGAGACCCACCAAACAGTCAATCGCTGCGCGAGGCCCCAAGTGCGCGGCAGATCGACTCCATCGGGAACTTCACGAGCACAACTTGTCATTGAGTAGATTCCCATTGCCGTGATGATCCGTTTGTAGAATCATTTCCTTCTCTATGGAAGTACCCGACCTTCCGAAGAATCAACTAGAGATCAAGAACACTTCCATAAACTTGATCCTATTATTCCACAGACACCATCATCCCAATGACTTTGACTTTGGCGTTTGGCCGCCAACCGAGGTTCGGGAAGTTTTCAAGGCCATATTTGTAGAGATAGAAAAGATGGAGAGGCACCAGCCCACCGGACACGAGGCCGATGGACGAGACGCAAAACTTATCTGCCGTCTGCGAGACATAATTGTCAAGATTCGGGAATGGTGGCAACAACAACAGACAATGCGCGTAGAACAAACTCGATATTTCAGGACATTGTTCAATAAATTGCTAGTCCGGCGGGTGAGAATCGATGCGGCGACAAAAATGCAAGAGAACATCGAGCGAATGCATGAATCTCACACCGACGATAGATGTGCTGCGTGAATATAATAAGAACGAACTCCTATGCGTAGAGGAGAACATGGATCGGAAGTTCAGCCTCCTTATGCATTTGAGATAAAGCTAAGTAACAATCGAATCCACGCCACCCGCTCCGAATTCCGTGCAACATACTTGCAGCAGATTCAAAGCATAATTCACTATCACCGCTTAGACTTCATGATTGCTAGCTTGTTTCAGGGTTCCTCTCTCCTTTGATGATGCCAAAAAGGGGAAGAGGAATACCTAAAGGCGTTGAAAGGATTTGAAGTCGAAAAAGGAGGACGAATCGTGAAGGGAAAATAGGCGAGGAAGTAAGAAGAAGAGAAGAAAGGAAAATGCTGTTGAGGGGAAAGGTTCGAAAGATATGACCTTGATGATTGCTAAAACCCCCAACAAGGTCTTGTCACGGTGATATCATCAAAGCAAACTCGATGACTCGCCACCCCAACACTCTGCAGTACCCATGGCCGAAAAAGAGAAAGATAGTTGAAGCGGGGATGAAGGAAGTGGAAGGAAAGATGGATGCCCGAGTTATGGATATTCTCAAACAACAACATGGAGGCATTCCAATGACAGAGAGACACCTATGCCATTTCGGATGTTGGGAACCGAGCCAAGATCTGTTGATGAATTCAAGACGCCGCATCGAAGGTCCACCCTTCATGTATTTTACTATGTAAATACATCTTTATCTAAGTCTTACAGTACATCGAATAAAATTGTTTAATTTCCATACCGCATAGATATAGAACAACATGATAACCTTAAGTTATGTTTAAGCTTTGATACACTCTATAAACAGTGTACCGTGTAAAGAACAAGAATGTTATGATCAATAAAAGATTGATTCTACGCATACATTCCGTGATTCTACATTGTCTGTATGTATCTTTGCTATTTAATTATTGTATAAATGTTTTTAAGTTTTGGCATCATCAAAAATGGGGAAATTGTTGGGAAATTATTTTAGATTTTAATGAATACCATGTAAAACTTAGAATAGAAAGTTGGCACCCCATTTTTGTTGTAAATTGCATTGTAATAGATAAATTTGGTCGAGATGAGTCAAGTCGGCTATGCCTGAACATGCAAGAAGACAACTAGAGACTAGAAGGAAGACTCATTGCGAGGCGGTGAGTGTGGCAAAGAAGAGAAGACATGAACTCGACTCGAGGTGCGGTGAGATACAATCGAGTGAAGTATCGGTCAAGTCAACTCAAGACAACCAAGTCTCAAGTTGAAGTGACGAGAAGAAGTCATCCAATGATTGGAAGGCGACTCAAGTCTCCCGGGGAAGTCAAGGAAATGCGGTCAAGTCGAGATAATCGAAAAAGATCCGTTTACGTAAGTCAAGAAAATGACTTAAACAAGTAATACCTCCATACTACTTTTTTTTTAAAGTACTCGGTCCCAGGAAGCGCGCAAAAGGAATAAACCAATGGGAAGCACTACACCTATGTCGAACTCCGAAAAAGTGAAGAATCATTCATACGAGGAAATGTCAATTCCAAGGATCGCAACAAGAAACAAGCCAGCGACCACAAGTGTCTTTTAAAAAAATTAGCCTATCTCTTCAACGGGCATATTTTCAAAAGAACACTATAAAAGGCCGATGAATCAATTTGAGAAAAGTGGTTATCTTGCATACCGAACTACGAACATTCAAGCTAACATTTGAGTTGTAACCAACCAAAATATTCTCAAGTTATTCAAGCAAATCCTCAACCCTAAACTTGAAGGAAATCAATCCAACACTCACCTGTGAAGGAAAGACAACTCCAATCGTTGAAGAGGAAGCATTTGAAGAATCAAGAGGTCTACATTCCACGGAGGATTGTAGGAAGGTTCAAGGTCGAACGGACTTAAGTGTTTGGAGGGCTTCGTGATCAAATCCAAGAAGCTTGAGCAAGTGGGCTGTAGTAGGAAGGCAAGCGCCTGTGAAGAAGCCGAGTTGTACGGGAAGCCGTTTGTGTGACCAAGGCATCTCGGATCGAGTCCCAAAGGATCAAGTCATTTGTGTGATCAAGACTTGTATTCGGGATTAACCACTTTGTATATTGATCTATACTTAGTGGATTCCTCCATGAGTTGGAGAAGAGAGGACTAGAAGAATTACCACATCTTGAACCTCTATAAAAACTTATTGTGTCATTTACATTTCAACACTTCAATTTCTGCATATTAATTTAATATCTGTGATAAATTTGCTATCTAATTGATAATCAACAAAGTGCTAAAACTAAGTATTAAAACAAACTTAACTTGATTCAAGGGTGTTAAGTCTTCCAATGAAAACATATCACGGTCGAGTTAACTCTTTAGTCAAAACATCCGAGTTATTCGATCAACAACTCGATCGAGTGCATTTGAGTGACTAACTCACGATAAACTAACTTAGTTTGTCCATCAAGGACTCAATGAAGTATTAACTCTTTAGTAAATTTTTAATGTACAAGTAGTTTAGTGTAATTGTATATACTTAGTTAATTGTCTATGTATACTTTGTAATATTTTAATGTATAGTTAGTTTAGTGTAATTGTATACTTTTCATTAATTGTTGCACGATTTTGTTGCCATATTTGAATAAATTGCAGATTCGAATGGGAAGGGAAAGAAAGGAAAGGTGAATCGCTTGATTATGGGGACATGATCAATACAAAATCACATCCCTAATTTTTAGGAAGCGGTTATTATATTTAATTTCCTAGATTCCAATTTTATCCTTTTCATTTGTATACTTACTTATGAAATCTTTGTATATATTGTAATATATCTTGGCCATTTATTTACTATTTGGATAGTGTAGATTTAGTCCTATGGACTAACGTGGGAGGGTGGTCTCACATGATCCCCTCCCTATATATATACATATAACTTGAAGTAGAAAAAATATTTATACCTTATAATTATTAGAAATATGGTGTAAAATTATGTATGAAATTACACATATTTATAGTAGTTAATTCCAACCCCTAAACCTAAATTAGGCCCTAATAACTAACCCCTAAGTCCCCTAAAAATAACCCCTAATCTAACATCTAAAATAACTCCTAAATTAACCCTTATTATTTTTTTTAAAAATTGGGATATTATATACTATCCCTCTTAATAAAATTTCGTCCTCGAAATTCGTTAACTCAATAAATTTGGAAACAAAAATGCATATATTTTTTTCTATTTTTTTTACACGAGGAGTTCTTTGTCTAATATGGAAAGTACAGATGCAATAATACTTTTCATAAAAATGACGATTTGAATTCATAAAATGTAATTCTAAAATATGATAATATAATATGACATTGTGAATATCATGACATAATAAATTGCATACCTTGAGAAATCTGACGAGATATGATGAAGGTGGATGCCACTAGACTATTTTCTTTTTAAAATATTTGAAAGAAAATTTTTTTCTAAACAAGTCTCTAAAGCGTAAACGCACGCTCCGATACCACTTGTAACGACCCAATTTTATGAAATTAAAGTGTTCTAAAAATATTATTAAGAAACCACAAATTTATAAATTAAAGTGATTCCAATAATTATCAAATAGTTGATTTAGAATTTTAATTCTTAAGGAAAAAATTATAATGATGATGATGATGATAATGATAATAATAATAATAATAATAATAATAATAATAATAATAATAATTCCAAATTAAATATCCAAAAACTATTCCAAGCATAAACCGGAAAAATTAAAGACTTAAAACTAAAATTTAGTCCGATCATAATTATTTACAATATAAATATATCATGATTTATTCTACCATCCACAACATCATATCTTCAGCCGGATTCCTCAACGTGAAAGTCATGATAATGATAGGGGTGAACTTCATCTCGCTCAGTAGGGATATATCTGTCAATATTTAATATAACATGAAAAGCATTCACATAATTACAACAGTAAATTCATTAATTTTCTTTTTTTCCTCTAACTGACAAGTTCTTGCATATAGCATTGCGGGTTCACCCCGAAGATACGTTTGATCCCGGACCCTTTTCATAGCCCCTAGCTTATATGAATTTATTTCCTCGTGACATATATTGCAATCAATGAAGTACATTCATGAAATATTAAGTAAAGACAAATAATATAGAAATCTCTAATTAACAATAGAAGTCCTAGTCTTCGACCCATTCGTTTTCAACATTAATTAAAATTATATAATTAATATATGATTTTAATAAATCAAACTAATTAATGAAAGAATTTGTGAAAAATATTGAAAGAAGGCTTGTGAATTGTGAATATATATATATATATATCAACCCTATATACTAAAAAAACATATGCCACATGTCATCACCTCATCAATTTGGTACACGTGTCAAAATTTAGTCTTCAAAATCCATGTGTCACCTTTATAGTTAGCCACATGTCAAACCATGTCACCAACTTATTTTGCCAATTATAAATTATAAATTAATTTACTATACCACTTACAATCAAATCAAATCAAATATCAATATACTACTTATATTTTATTTATCTAATCCTTAAATTTTAGCACATACATATTTGGCCAAAGGCTTATGGAAACAAACGCCCTTGAAGAATGAGAAGACTATTCAATTGGCAAGATTATAATCAATTAGGCAAAATCAAGTTTGTAATCAATTAGGCAAAGACTTATCGGCAATTTTAATTTAATTAATTTTTAATCCAATCAAATATTTAATTGGCAAGATTGTAATCAATTAGGCAAAATCAAGTTTATGTATTTTTTCAAATATAAATTCATTTACTATACTACTTATAATCAAATTAACCCTATATACCAAAAGAGAAAATAAAGTTAACACATGTCATCACCCCATTAATTCATCTTCTCCCAATTCCACATGTCTACTTTATAATTATCCATGTGGCATTGCTATCTACAAATTAAAGGTGAATTCATAATCTATTTTTGAATTTTTGAATTTTTGAATTTAAAAGATTACAAACTTAAAAGATAATACAAACTTTAAGAGGTAAGAAATAATCTAAATATCAAGGATTTATCTATGCTATTATTTAAAAATTACTATCTTTCAAAACTATATTTGGTTTATATGCACATTTTAATTCCCAATTTATGTTAACTCCAACGTATATTTCAAATTACTATTATTAAATCCAGGTTTGACCCACTAACCAATTATAAAAATAAATAATGCAATCTAAATTTTAATCAATTAAATAAACTCATCATATATATAAATGAGCCTATCCCAACAATTAAAATTAAATTTGACATGTGTCAACTCCTCATTCTCCCAATTCCACATGACTACTTTATAATTATCCATGTGCCATTGTTATCTACAAATTAAAGTTGAATCGATAATATATTTTAATATTTTTGAATTTAAAAAATTATCAATTTAAAAGATAATAACAACTTTAAGAGATAAAAAGTAATCTAGATATCAATAATATATCTACGCTACTATTTTAAAATTACTATATTTCAAAAATATTTTTGGTTTATATGCACCTTTTAGTTCTCGAGTTATGTTAACTCTAATGTATATTTCAAATTACTATTATTAAATCCAGGATTGACCCAGTAACCAATTATATTCAAATTAAATAAACAATTCAATCTAAATTTAAATTAAATAAACTCATCATACATATAAATGAGCCCATCCCAACAATTAAAATTATTATTCAATTATCAATCTGAGGCTACATAGTGATTATATTGCAAGATCCTATCAATTATTTTTAATTTTCTCAACAAATTAGAAACACATCAAGGATTCTAACAATTAATATAAATTGGGCTTTGACATACATTTAAAAAAAAATTATCTTTCAAAAATATATTTGGTTTATATGTACCTTTTAGTTTCTGATTTTTTGCAACTACGAGATTAAAATCTCTGCTCTAAAAGATACAATATAAATACCAAAATAAAGGAATTTCTCACAATATCAACTCTAAAAGAAAATTGGATAATTTATAATCCCAAATATAAAGAATTTTATCACATCTCACGGTCAACTTTATGTGGGTATATTGAGAGTTAAGAACAGATGGGGTTTGAAAATTCTTTGTTGTGACAAAGATGACACACTTGGAAAATAGAACAAATAGTGTAGTTTACAAAGAAGTTTTTCAGAATGTGAAGTGAACTATTTGTATGATACTCTTCTAATTTTTAATTTTATTTTTTTAATGATTCTAATTAGTATTTTGGATCTCATATAATTATTAAAAATAAGTTTGTGACACTAAAATTTTAATTTTGGATAAATCCCGTGTAACACTGCAGGGTGTTATTCTAGTATATATATCACTTGAAGTAGAAAAAATATTTATACCTTATAATTATTAGAAATATGGTGTAAAATTATGTATGAAATTACACATATTTATAGTAGTTAATTCCAACCCCTAAACCTAAACTGGCCCCTAATAACTAACCCCTAAGTCCCCTAAAAATAACCCCTAAAATAACTCCTAATTTAACCCTTATTATTATTTTTTCTTAAAAATTGGGATATTACATGAAGTTTGATTTCGTCTTATATTTTACCCCGGTGATTTTCCAAACCATTTCAGAAAACCACATGACATCTGCAAAAAGATTACGATTTACCCCTTAAATTTAAGACAATGAAACCAAGGATTTTTTTGTAATTTAGAAATATGTCTAGTTGTTTTTTGTAATTAACCCAAACCTCAGGGGTGTTTTCGTAATTATCACTTTTTTTCTTTTTTTTTTATTTTCGGGTAAATTGCAATTTTAGTCCTTTATCTTTAAAAGTTGCGATTTTGGTCCTGGACAATTTTGCCTTTTCGGCTAATAGCATTTTTGGTCATTTATCTTTCTAAATTTAGCAATTTTATAGTGATGGCAATAGGCGGGTCGAAGCAGATTGGTCGCCCCGTTTTAAATTAAATTAAATTAAAAAATAAAATATTTACAAAATTTATTATTAGTAATTTATAAATAATATAATAATATATAAAAATTATATTATAATATATATTATATATGCAAAATATATATTAAACTATAATTTACTACTAAAAATTCTAAAGGTGGGGCGGGTACTCGGCGGCGGAAGTGATACCCAGGACAATATCTGCTTGTTTTTCGCATTGTCTCAAGGTTCTCTATCGGCTCCTGCGAGTTCTTTTTCAACATATTGATTATTCCAATATGTTATCTCTTGTCCTGGTGTTCTTGTGCATATATCGTCAAAATTTGGCGATATCTCCTGTAGGATATACATCTTGAACACTCGTCTTGATCCATTTTCTCGGAGAAAATTCTCTCACCAATTTTTAATTATATAAAATAATAAATATAACTTAAAGTTCTTAATAAGTCCTAAGGCTCGATATCATTTTAGGCAAAACACTTAGTCAAATAAGCCAATTATGTGCATAAGGGTATTTTTGGTATTTTGAAAATATGAAATAACCCCAGGGGACCAATTTTGCAACAACTTGAAACTTACTGGACCAAAATTGCTTAGATATAAAACATATAGGACCAATATTTTAAAAACCTTCAAACTTACAGGACTAATTTTGCAAACTCAATAGTTATAGGACCAAAATTACAAACTGCTTATAGTTATAGGACCAATTTTGCAATTTTCCCTTTATTTTCTTGCTGACTCCCAAGCTTTTTATTCCAAGTTCCATATGGCATGCATGATCAGCACTTTAGCAATCTTATCCGAGAAAGTGACATCAAATAATTGGCGCAAAATTCCAAAACTCTGCTGCCTGGAGAACGCAACTACGTCTCTCATTGTCAATTTTGCATTGATGTGTCGAAATATACAATCATATTGTTTCGGATTTGTTGCAACAAAAAAAAAAATGTCATATAGGTCATCAGCCACATTATCTTAGAAAACTGACATTTTGTCCATATTAATATGCCATTTCTTACCTCCAAATTCTAAGTGGGTTTCAGCCACCAAATATTTAACGAGAGATTTAATTACAACTATGAACTCAAACGTAATAACTAATAAGTGTACAACCAACCACATAAATACATGAGTAATACGAAACATCAAACTATAATTTTATTAGAGTTACGGAGAAAGAACAATAACTAAAATCCAAAAAAAGTGACACCACAATAAAGTACATTCTTCTTGTCTTCAATTTCACCACAAATTAATATGTCAAAGTTTACGTGTCCAAGTGAAAGGGGAGGTTTGGTCTACTTTAAAATAAAAAACAATAATAATAAAAAGATTGTGAATCATAGGATTATCTAAGACAAAAATTTTGTAAGGAGTCATGGCCGGTGCGTCGAAAGTGATCTTTTAGGATAAAAAGTGATCTTTTAGTGTAAAAAATGATCGTTATCTGAATACACCAAAATTAAATATTTTCATACAAAATATCATTTTTTTTTATTTGAAAGTATCACATTTTTCATTGAAAGTATCACTTTACCGTTAAAGTGCAATAAATCGCAGTGCGACCGTCTTACAAGAGACCTACTCATCCGGTTAATGTTTCTTTCAATTTTATGTTACTTATTTTCTACCACTCACGACGTTCAAGTTGAAAGAATTATAAACGAGATAAATAGAAAAAGTTTCGTAGAGTAAGGATGTGATTGCGGATGTGGTCACATTCACAATCACGCGTCTTGTGAATTTTGAAAAACGAGAACAAGACACACGAAATAAAAATTGTCTACAAGCCAACAAGCTTGTAGGCGTGCCAATATGGCGAAACTTTCCACTAGTAAAAATCGTTTGATTTCGTATACAAAAATACTAAAACCAACTAGAGGAAACTCAATGAAAAACTCCTATCTAGAGTATATCTGATCTATGTAATTCAACTCATCCAACATTATACATGTGTGGAAATCGTTAATCACAATACTAAAAACAATGGATGAAAAACTAACAAACACAATCTGCATGACTGAATGTAATATCGATGTAGTCACATTCGAGATTGCATTCAGGGCAATGAGACTCCTTGTGCTTGTATGACTCTTAATTTTCTCAAGACTCTTGAAACTCTGGTGTATTTATTGTCTACTGATTATGCATGTCCTCTTCCCTTTATATTGCCGTCCAAACCCTTCAAGAGACCTAATACACAAGGAAATAAAATATATGCAAATATATGACAAGTAAATCACTTATGTTAGGAAACAAGATAACTATTCAAGAGTCCTAATATATCAATTCCATATCAATATGATTTCTTTTCTAATCTAATTAAGTCATAATCATACCATAAGTCTAGAAAGGCAAAGCAAATCAAAATCCAATCTTTATAATTTGGGAAATTATTTTTGGCGATAAAAAATCAAGCACAAAACAAACTAACTCCCCCTAAATGTAACAACTCCGCCTAAATATCACACTGAGTAAAAATACTGAAGCAGATGCAATCACATTTTAAGTCATATTCATGTCTGCAGCAAAAATATCATAAGAGAGTTTTATCAAGTTATCAACAACCAAATAACAAATAAACATAGCAGGAGAATAGTTTTAGTACATCTCAGATTAAATATTATAAAGTTCATCAGTGGACACATTCGCATCCATCTATCCTTCAAAGTCAAATGAAGACCTTCATCGCCTTCACCCTGACCAGCCAATGGTGCAGCAACAACAACATCTTGGGCTGCAGCATTTTCAGGAATTGGAGCATCAGTCCTGGGCGTCTCAGTCGCCATAACTCCCCCTTGAGTAGTGCTTGGTCCAGCTACGTTCTCTCCCCCTTTTGGCCATAAATCGAGCGAGGATAGTACGCGGTGGGAGCAGAGCAACGAAGTGAGCAACGGTGCTCGAAAGCGCCCGATTGTACTTGTAAGAAAGCCACAGAAACAGGAATACATGGGATGTTAGAGGAAATGAGATCTGGGATGTTGCCAACATCCGAAACCACATTCGCGGCCACATTCTGAGCAAATCCAGGGACAGGGGCATCAACACTTAGAGAGGCATTAGAGATAGAAGTCGTAGGAGTAGGTGGAGCATCCCTTGGATATACAAGGGGCAGATCAACAATCTAATTTTGAGAACGAGTAGGGGTTGAGAAATATGAAAGACCCCGATTGATTAGTGAAGTGATCACCCTCATTTGGTTCAAATCCTTGAGAAACCGGGATTTTATAGATGAGACTGGGGAATGGCAGGGACCAAGATTTGGACTCACTTGTAGCAAAGAATGTACCTCCTCAAAAGCCAATTTCCCAGAATTAAAGGGCAGCCCTTTCCCAATTTGGTATAAAACTCGTGCATGTGTCCTTGTGACAATGGAATTATTCTTAGAGAGAGACCAGTTTACACAACAAATCTTATGCAAAAACCCATAAAAGACGTAAGGCGGGAGAATACGAGTTTACGGGACGGGCGGACCAATCTTGTATACATCCACGGTGAGAAATCGAGCCATTTCATTTAATCAGAGGACACCTCACCCTCTTCAAAATTAGGCATGTCAAAGAATCGATTGATGACCGAGGGATTGAAATCATAGATCCCATTTCGAACAAAAACCTCGCCAAACTTAGGAGAACGTCGAACCGCAATTCTGGTAGACATGTTATCATAAAACTCAAAAACCACAAGATCAATATATGGAAGAGCAATATCAATCGTGGTCAACAAATTTCGTTAAGTAAAAAAATCGATTCAAATTATTCTTGGCAAAGTGCTCATAATCTCGACATTTTTCATCAATGAAATAACATAAAATTAAAGCATGAAACTGGAAGCGCAAATGATTATGTAGCTTAGAATGAGCGCCCAATATCAAACTCAGAGTCAGATGTGTCGTTGGATGATATCACATCTTCCTCTGCATCTGCAGCAGCAGCCTCCTTACGTTCTTCAGCCATCAATTCATCACCAACTTTATCAACCATAGCCTCATAATCAATCTCAGTGTCTGGTTCATTAGAAGCATCAAAATCCTCATCACTCGAGTCATCGAACTTAAAACTCAACTCAGCCGTAGTGGGTGTAGGCTTGGATGTGGTCATATCCTTGGCCACACATTTTCCCTTCTTGGCCTTCAAAACCATATGTGCCAAATGAACGTGATCATCACTATCATTGGGCTCCGATGGCACATTGTCTATGGTCATAACCACAAATTGGTTCATATTATCGTCAGAATCACTGAAAGGCACGTGAGGAATAGGCAAATCTTCTCCTCCTTTCTTCCAAGTACCCTCTACGGAGGTCTTTTACTTTTTGGGAGAAATTTCAGGAGTAGAATTGGAATATTCGAAATCCTCAGGTGAGTAGCCTCTAAGCCGTTTCGACCGTCGAATAGTGGGAGTACCAAGTGGTCCATGAACAATGTGAATTACCTCAAAATTCTGAGGGTTGTCAACGTCTATCTCATTCTCCTTTTCCCTGGGGAGAACAGAGGCAAGGGCCTGATCTTGAAATGGAACTTGGGATGATAGTTGTAGGAGTGGAACTCGGAGAAGATGGGTGCTCAGAGAGAGAGGATGCCATACCTGGTTCTGGGTATGATCAGTTGGAGAAGCAGTCCCAGATGCAGGGACATTTACAAACCCAGAAGCAGGGTTTTCTTGGATGGACTTTGGTGCAGAGATTTTCGGAGAAGGAGATGTAGTGGTGTCTGCGGGAACCTCTATAGGAGTATCAGTGGTCACGGAAGCCATAAAACCCTCTTTAGTCGGAGAAAATGATGGATTCTGGGCGGGCAGAGATGTAGTGTCAGATGGGGTTCCATCTCTGACAACATTCAGAACATTATTTTCCTCCATAGATTTGTCAGATGTTGGACTTTCGCAATTGTGGGAGGAGGATGATGACTTGTTGGGGCTGCCAAAGAGATTTTTGATGGAGGAAACAAATCTAGCCATGGAGAGGAAGATGATTCTTGAACCAAAAAAAATATCAACCACACAAACTTCGAAAGATGTGAGAAATAGTAAGATAAGTGCAATCGAGTACCTGCTACTAAACAATGATTAAAAAGAGGCATAAGCAGGCACACAAATCGAAGTATAAAAGGAAGAGTTTTTAGTTGGGAAATAATTCCTCATGGTTAAAATCGAAAATTAAGGAGGAATCAGAAGTCCAATTAATCTCAAACTCTAGTTCACAAAGTGTCCAAAATATGTCAACATGATGACAAGATCAAAAATAAGATTTACCCTGATCCTCCAAATCGGTTCAACCCACAAAATATATCCATCAAGATTTTCAAGATTTTGGGAAGATAAAAAATATCACTCTCATATTATGTATGAAAACTAAATCTTAGCAAAGAATCCAAAATCACCAGGACATGCAAAACCTAATATGCCTAATGCAACAAAAAATGCGTGCACGAGGAGAATGTGTTGCAACAATGGACATAGGTTCAAATGTCGTCACATTTTGAGCCACACCTACACTAAGCGATTCAATGAATCGCAATCAAATCCTAACTTTTACGAATTTTTGAGTTTTCTTTAATTTTTCCAAGTCTCATGAGGAGTTAACCAACATGGAGCTTTCACTCAAATACCATAGGTAGCTCTTTTCACATGATCACACCTTTTTAAATAACAATACACTTGAAGAAATTGATCACAATGAATAGCTTCACACAATGGGTTGGTAGCTTTTTCTTAGAAGGCCCCAAGTATGATCAAGACTTTATTCACAACTCATTTCTTTGGGAAAAATAACATCATTTTTTTGAATCGGGAGATCAACTCACACCGATTTTCAAGGGAGACAATATATGTGACTAGTTCAAACCATCAATTCACTTTGTTTTGCGAGATATGCATGAAAACTTACAATGCGGGGATGTCTAAAAAATAAAAAAGAAATAGAGGAGAGGAAAAGATATGCAGTCACAGCGGATGTGATGTGCAATACTGTGACATCTCGTGTAACATTTCAGAGAACACACAAACCAAAAGACTTCCTTAAATTGGAGAATCTCTCAAAATCCAAAGCCTTGGTGAAGATGTCATCAAGCTGATTTTCAAATAACAATATACTCAATTGAATTATATTTTACTCAACTAAATCTCGAATAAAGTGATGTCTAATATCTATGTGTTTAGTACGAGAGTGTTGGACAGGATTTTTTGAAATATTAATCGCACTCATATTATCACAATAGACAATCAATGTTTCACTTTGCAAACAATAGTCCTCAATCATTTGGTTCATCCATAAAAGTTGTGTGCAACAACTCCAACTCGCCACATATTCGATTCAATAGTGAAAGAGATACACAATTTTGCTTTTTGCTATACCATGAGACCAAATAATTTCTCAAATAAAAACATCCGCTTGATTGTACTTTTTCGATCAATAACATTCTTAGGTTGAAATTGGACACAAAATAACATGTTCTGACATTGATACAATTAGCAGACATGTAGACCATTCTTACCATATCACGATAGTACACTTTACCTTTCCCTTTTGTGTTAATACCATCGGTAGTATTACCAATGATTTGAGACGTAGGGTGATTTTTCTGAATCCTTGTAGGTATGTCTTTGCCATGATCCATGATTGGATTATTAGTTTCTTCAATCGGTTCATTGTCGAATCGAGTCGACTCGGTGCAGCAGACATCTTGGTGTGAGCTCAGATGCCGTCATATTTGGTTCAACATTTGAGACAGCTGTGAATGGGGCTTCAATCACATTCTCCGTCACATCTCGTGCCTACATCCTTTATTAGGGTAGTCTTAACAAATTCGAGTAGATCTCAACATTGTCTTCTTCACTCTTACCCGCAATGTTTGAGAGATCATCAAGACTATATTTACAAATTCAATTAGCTTTTATGGCTAACAATTAGCTTTTTATGGCTAACATGACCTAATTTTGATGACATATATTAATGTCATTCGTGTGTGCCTTGTGAGATAGTTTCTCATTACAATCGATACTTGATTGTCAAAAGACCTCAAGCAAGTAAGGATACACGTGTCGATTAATCGAACACTTCACAAGAATTATTGTTGAACTTTACATAGAGATCATCATCACATAGTTGACATATGCTGATGAGATTAGCATTAAGACCAACTACATGAAGCATATTACATAGCTTGGGTAGTCCTTCAACGTTCAACGTCCCTTTCCCAACTATCTTTCCTTTGGCTCCACCTGCATAGGTAACATTGCCACCATTGTAAACTTCATAGTCAGTTAAATACTCCAAGGTACCTGTCATATGTCGTGAGCATCCACTATCGAAGTACCAAGATTCTACAACGTTAGATCTCAAGGAAGTATAGATAACATGACATTTAACATCAGATTTTTTAACCCAAACACATTTTGAAAAATGATTATGAGGATGTCGTAACATTTGCGATGACATGTGACGTCCAAACCTTAAATCCAATTTTAGTTTATAATAGAATGGTTTAATGTGTCCAGGAGCATGACAACAATGATAACTAAGTGGCGCTTCCGTGGTTTAGACTTCTAGGAAAAATTCATTTTATTGCTGGAGGAATCTGAGGATTCTCCTTGTTCTTAGCTTTAACAAATACTGGAGTTTTATAACCAGGGCCAGTTTTATCATCACTACCCAAGGAAAGTATTTCATCTAGTTTTGTTTTCCCATAATTAAACTTCTTCATGGTCTCAAGGGATTCTTCAAGTTTAGAATTTACCTTTTCGAATTCAAGTTCTTTCTTGGTGAGAGAGGCTTCAAACTTGGTAATCACTTATCTTTGATCATCATTCTCCTTCTTGATCGATCATTCTCCTTCTTCATCATTTCATTCACTTTAATCCTCTTCAACCAATCCTTATATAGATTCACGTATGTATCATCTACCAGGCTTTCACCGTCATATTCATCATCTGTTCAAAATCATTAGAAGCAAAGGTTGAATTGAAAAAAAAAAAGGTTAGAGACATATATGAAATTTCGTCCGTCGGATGTGACCTCGATGTGATCGGAGAAGGTGTGATCACATCTCCGCATACCTGGCAACACCGAAGGATTTATTTGGAGAGTCGATCTTTCACCAAGGTGGTCAGAACCTTCTTTTCTTCCTGTTCATTCTTCTCATTGTCAGATTCATTATCACTTAAAGTCACACTCAGGCTCATTCCTTTTTCATAAGAGTATTAGCACATTAGGCAGCATAGTGACCATACCCAGTATATGCCCTACACCTAATGGAATCAGGAGTTTTTGTGTCGGACTTGTTTGAATTTTTCACCAGAAAAATGCTCTTGATTTTTATCAAAGGTGTTCTTTTGAGGGAACTTGCTTGACTCAAACTTAAAAGGTTTTGAGAAATTTGTGAGACTTTTTCTGACTTTTAAGTTTAAGAATCCTATCAAACTTCTTCGAGTACATGGCCATAGAATCATCTCCTAGATTATATTTTTCAATATCATTGGTAAGATCAGTAAAATCATTGGTAACTTTAGACTCAAGTTGAAAAGGAGACTCAATTTTAAAAGCAACTTTTTTGACCCATATTCTCCATCTGTTGAGCCATATTCATCTCATATGTTTGAAAAATGCCAACAAGTTTTTCGAGACTTAAAGAGGATCGATTGTGGGCTTCTTCTATGGATGCAATTTTGTTATTGCACCTAATAGGAAGAGACCTCATCATTTTGCTCACAATATTTTAATTGGAGATAGGTTCACCTAGGGCTTGAGCTTCATTGGCAATATCACATAGTTTGTCATTATAAGTGGCGATATTCTCATCCTCATGCATTCTAAGGTTTTGAAACTTATTCGTAAGTAATCTAAGTTTGTTTTTTTCGCACTAGTAGACCCCTCACAATGAATTTGCAAAGTATCTCATGCATCTTTGCTTGAGAAATTTGCAATGATTTTGAACATATTTTGATCCACGGTACCAAAGATTGCCATCAATGCCTTGAATTATAATTGGACAAAATTAAGTCATCATTAGTCCAATCAACTTCTCATTTATCCTTGTAGTCACCTTCAATATCAATGAGTTTTGGAGGTGACCACCAATAAGGATTTACGCGTGTCCTTTCATCAATTGATTTGATGTAGGCACGAACTTTGACCTTCCAAATAGAATAATTGGAGCCATGAAGAATGGGGGATGAAAAATGGGGTTATTTTGAGTATCCATGCTAACAAACACTCATGATTAACATTTAGCGGCGTCAGTGTAGGCTCACAGATGCCAATTGAAAGAATTATAACACGGATAAATATAAAAAGTTTCGCAGAGTAAGGATGTGATTGCAGATGTGGTCACATTTACAATCACATGCAGCAAAATTTTGAAAACAGTAACAAGACACACAAAATAAATATTGTCTACAAGCCAACAAGCTTGTAGACGTGCCAATATGGCAAAACTTTCCACTAGTAAAAATTGTTTGATTCCGTATACAAAATACTAAAACCAACTAGAGAAAACTCAATGAAAAACTCATATCTAGAGTATATCGATCTATGTAATTCAACTCATCCAACAATATACATGTGTGGAAATCGTTAATCTCAATACTAAAAACAATGGATGAAAAGCTAACAAACACAATCTGCATGATTGAATGTAATCTCAGATGTAGTCACATTTGAGATTGCATCTAGGGCAATGAGACTCCTTGTGCTTGTATGACTCTTAATTCTCTCAAGACTCTTGAAAACCCCGGCGTATTTCTTGTCTCCGATTATGCACTTCATCTTCCATTTATATAAATGTCCCAAACCCTTCAAGAGACCTAATACACAAGGAAAGAAGATATATACAAATATATGACAAGTAAATCACTTATGTTAGGAAACAAGATAACTATCCAAGAGTCCTAATATATCAATACCATACAAATATTATTTCTTTCCTAATCTAAATAAGTTCTTATCATATCATAAGTCTAGAAAGGCAAAACAAATCAAATCCAATCTTTATAATTTTGGAAATTGTTTTTGGCAATAAAAAATCACCCTAACAAAGTTCAATGATATATGTGATGGCAATAAGAAATAACTTGTGTGCATTCATTGTAAGTGTCTAAACGAAACTTATTGATAGAGAATTTACCCGAGGATAAGACTTTAATGAAAATAAAGTATGATAATAAAAATTTTCTGAGATAGTCATACGTTAAACGATCTAACAATTAGAAAAAATAATACTTTTTGGGGAATTATTGAAAATCTTTCATGGGAAAACTGATATTTTTTAGTGAATATGTTTCACGGGGACTACTAATACTTTTGATTGGAAAAATTAATACTTTTTTGGGGTTATTAAATATTTTCAAGTGAACCACGTAATTGTACTTTTCAGATGCACTACTAATATTCTTAAAATGAAAACCTAATTTTTTTCAACGCTCTCGTGATATTATATCACTACCAATGTTACAAAAACTAATATCAAGTGAATACGTAGTAATACTTTTGAGAGGAGCTGCTAATACCGTCGGTGCGTGCTATCTCTAGGTCCCCGCTAATAAAATAAAAACATCAACGGATTGGTTTTTGGGATTCGTCTAACAAATTTTGGTCCTTTATACCATCTGACGTGAATCTTTTTTGTCTAAATTTATATTTGATAGGATTAAGTAAATTATCAAGAAAAATAAAACTTAGTAAATAGGAGTACTTGGATCTATCTGAATTGAATCGGTTATCATCAGAATACAACACATTTTGGTAACTGTTAGCAAATATGAGCAAAAATATAAATCACATATTTGCATGTATAGAGGTGGATCTAGTATATCTATTTTGCAACGAAATTGTCGATCCACATAGCTTGAGGATTAAGCTGCCTACAAGCCTCATTTTGATCCATGATTAAGCCTCCTATTTGCAACGAAATTGTCGATCTACATAGCCAGGATTAAGCTCGTCTACAAGCCTTCTCTTTAGTTGAACCCCGTAGATTGGTTGAACCACGGACAAGATCACGAACCATTTTTTCTTTGGTGTAAATAACTACTAAAGTTAGTTATTTGATTATGCACATCTTAAACCCTTGGAGAACTTTGGTGATGCTCCAAGAAAAGCGAAGAGAGAAATTTTTCGAGAGAGAAATTTTAGGAGAGAGGTTTATGAGATTCCGTGAGGAGACGTCTAATGTCTCTACTATCGATAATATAGGGAGAGAATATAAAACAATATATCTCAATTCCTATTATAATTGGATATTTCAAATTAGATGCAATCCCAAGATGCATGCTAATTAATCAATTAGGATCCTCAATATCTTTTCTTATTTAAAAGATATTGATATAATCTCCAATATCTCCCACCCATACATATATGGGCCGACTCATTTGAATAATATTATAATATTCTCATCTCACATCTTTTCTTTCATACATGGAATAAGGTGTGCAACCAAGCGAGAAAGTATATGTGGTAGAGTTATATTAAGTCATCACCAAACTAACATAACTCCAACTCAATAAGTCATTGTGTACCCCAAGCCAAGTGGTTGCATTCAGTCAAGCATCTCTAGATCCCTCAATGAAATAAATAGAGCATGCTCGACTCACTTAAATATATTTCTATATTCATGACTAGTCAAACACGTTTCAACATAGTCGCCCGGGCTATGAATCATATAATATAAGTGTGTTACCAATTTAGTTCTTCCTCGGCCCCACATGCCAATTAGCTTGGTCTTCACAGCTTTCCTAGACATGCTCCGACAAACCGAATCACACATGGCTATTAGATACATAATAAAGTAGCATCATCAAGCTTACACCTCATGATATGGTCCAAAGTCCCAAAGGGTATAACAAAATAATATGGGTTAACCAACGACAAAGCATGGACCCATTCAGTCAATTTCCCCAGGCGGTCGCCTCAAAGCCCATGTAGTATGAATAAATATTATGATGGGGCTCCTACTCAATTTAGACATGTCACACTCTAGACATCATACAAATATTAGTCCAATCGTTATTCAAGCGCTCGACCTCCGTACTACTCGTAGTCACTCCAAAAGTGTCATACGATAATTCACACATTCGGTTGCAAACAGACTTTTATGAAGTTTGGGCATACTTTATAATCGATCTACTCAGATATCATCTTAACCTCTAGTTAATGCGACTGTTAATTATATTTATTAACCTTTCTCACTGCTCAAGAGCTAAGGCGATCATTCACAAACCTCTATATGCGACACAATTTTTTAAGTCTCATCTTGTTGGCTCTCTTAGCACCAGGGCGATTGCCCGTGTGAGCGGGCCAATCAAAGCCTCGATGACAACTCACAAATTGATGCAAATAATAATGAGAATCCAACATATCTCATTAATCACAATATGTTCTCACATGCCACATGACCAATTCTACTTAATCCCTAATGACTCACACGCCTTTGAAGCATTTCTCCAAACAAAGCCTCATAAAAGGGATGAGCGCCCACACCGCTCGTAGAAGTATGCCTGATAATGATATTAACTATGCGCAAAAACTCTTAAGTGAAGTAAAGCCTCGAGTAAATATGTTTGGTTTACCATTCATGTTTGGCACTCAAACCATACACCAAAGTGGTTTAACTATCACAAAGACAACAAAATACATTATGAATGTGCGCGAATAAAATATTTCAAGTGGTCAAATTTGTCTCTAGCAAATCTTAGACCAATCTGTTAAGATATATAAGTATCCACATATCGACATCACAATAGCACAAGGATCATATCGATATCCACTCACCAACTATACTGCTAAGTATATGATTCACTGACTCGACACATATATAACACACATCAAACATTTGACAATGCTTACATAAACTAGCTAGCATTTTTTCTCATCTTACGAAGATATCGTTTCTTGACTAAGAATATGATCTTTGGCCATGGAGTGTAAAGACAGTCAACACTTAGTGGCGATAACTCCATAATTTTTCCGGTCATCACATTTTGCAATATACGTTGAAATACAACTCTTATATATGTTGATAAATTAATTGACCGTTGTAGGCCTACCAAAATGATAGCTCGATGAAACCAATGATGACTCAAGTCACAATTGAGCTTCATTATCGGCAATCAATATGCTCTTACTTTCTGCTTTTGAATTCATCTAGTGATCCACACAGATCTCCTGATTCAACTTTAACTGAACTATGTCAACATCAATCATCCTAGACAAACCTAGACGAAAGTGGCAATAATAGATAACATATCAGGCAAATTGAGAAAATCTCGCCACTCAGGGAGAACATCTCAAAATATCCACGCCTATTTTTCACGCTATTGTAATAGGCGTAAACATTTTGTCTCAAAATATCCACGCCTGTTTTCACGCTATTGTAATAGGCGTAAACATTTCGCCCTTAGTCGAGCTACACACATGTTAATCAACCCATCTAAATTACATTTGACCTTCCAAAATCACATGTTTCAAATGGTCTTACATTTGCCCAGAATATTAACAAGCTCTTAGACTTTATTCTTAGTCATTCGACTCATTTTTCCTTCGCAACAACTATCCACTTAGGGCATCAAGAGAAGTCACTATCGACTCATCAACATCCACAAAACTAATTGAGAAAGATACGCAACTCAATCTCATATAGATGATGGGAAATAATTTATACTCACTCATTTTACTCGTGGAATTTGAGAATCATTTGCGTCAGAGACACTAGCTTCACGACTTAGTGTCGTTCCCACTATCCGAGTGATTACTAGATGCGTATAAAATACAACTTCCTTGCTAAAAGAAACGAGCTCCTCCTAAGGATCTTGCAAACTTTCGCATAGTTTTAAGATCTCTTTGGACTTCACATATGCTCAAGAAATCCTTTGAGGGAAAACGTAAATTGTATGAATTGATTCTCCACGTGAGAACATATATTCTTGAACTTACATGGGCTTGCTATCAAACTAAAGCTAATATAAGATTGAAGAATCATTTGAAGACACATATTTTATGATGTAGCAACAACAAGATAAACAAATCAATTTGTGTCATCATAAATATAACCATTTTGAAGTGATTTTCCCTTTTTCTCAAGCTCATATAACTACAAAGTGTTTAGAACCATCATTCAACTTGGAACTTTATTCCTTCAACTATGTCAAACTAATTAGACACTTTATTCCCACTCCCTATTAGCACATCTCCATCTACTAAGAATTACACAACGTAATTTAGCGCTTCTAAATGATGAGAGTGGGAATGTATTAACTTACATCGTAGATAACAATAAAGAAAAATATCTTGTATTAATTTGTGCCTCAAATTCATAAGTGCACTCAATTTAGTGGATTTAGCTTTATAGGAAAAGTAATCATCTTTCATTCTTCCAAAGCTTATCATCTTTGGAACATATTTATGCAGAGAGAGATTGACCTTAACGAGTTAGACAATAAAGCCTCCTCGAGCTAATACGATCGCCCTCTTAACCTCACGTCTTCAATATCAATAGAAGACCAAAAGAAATCTATCTAAAAGTCAAGCATCACAAAGAAAAAGATAGACAAGTCTTCTTACTCAACAAATATCTTATAAGTGCATTTATCGAGTAAGACTACATCGACACATCAAGTTTCTCACACTGTTGTTGAGCTTGAGGTGACTCTTTTGGCCTCTCTTGTGCACTCCTCTTTGCCAACTCAATAATATATAGTCATATACATTTGCATAATCTCAAACTACATGCTAAGTCAACCAATATCTTCAATCATTTTGTGGAGAGATTTGGAAATATTAGCGACAATATAATAGCAAAGCAATTAAATAGTCAAACTTCATCTTAGTACAATTACAAACAAAGTTATTAATCTGTTAAATGCACTTAATATTTGTTGATACTCAATTACTAAATCAATATGGTGACACGACTTCTTGTCACTTTATGGATTAAGTTATAGTTCTAGTTTTAGCTTTTTCTCTCGTCAAGCTACATTATGTTTGTTCCAATATTCACCGAGCTAGTTTATGTCGGTCGGCTGGCGACAATTGCACTCACTTGTGTATTTCTTAACTTTTATAATCAACCTCTAGATAGGAAATTTTCATTAATAATAACACAAGTTACTAATATCCTTAATTTAACTCAAATAGCAAATTTAGATAACTAGAGTATTTACTTGGGAGTAAGCTCATATACAAAAAAATAGTGCTTAAACTCTTTTATTAAATTTTTAAATTTCTGACTTAAATAAATTAAAGCGCAAACTTAATTCTTGGTCCATAAGTATATTGTCGCATCTCAACATCGACAATTTTGAGCAATTAAGTTCTACATTTGCGGCTTAAACAAATAAAGTGTAAATACTTTCATTAATCCACAATAATATTTCCCACGTCTAATTCGCAATAATATTGGATACCTTGTCTATTTCATGATAAATTGACTAAATTAATGTTGGTGAGTTTGGTCTACTAATATTTCAATAAATTGCGTAAACAATTAGTTCTTGATCTAAAAAACTTTATTATAGATACAAGTAATACTTATTATTTTCTTCAATTCAATGAGATCAAATTTGCCACCAAGGCTAGTAATCATCTCCCATGAATTAAAGATCACAATAAAAATATTAATCCATGAATAAATTTATCAATGTCCATAAATAAATCATTCATGCAACATGCGATATGGATAATTACAAAAAGGTGACATTGATATATGGTGCATCATGTGAGGATAATTTATACATATGGCGGTAAAACAAAAAATACCCTCATAAAATTGATGTTACATAGCCTCCAAAAATCGACTCAATAAATACATACCTTGAAAAAATAAAACAAATTACAGATTTTCAAGGCCTAGCTACTACATCAATCTAGAAAACAGATGAGGATATTGAATTACCACCATTGTCAAAAAATAATATTCGAATATATGAGCACGAGTATGTCAATGTCCATTCATTCAAAAAAGTATAGTAATTCACATCACATCAACAATATCACATCACATCAACAATATCAACAGCGTCACAAAAAAAATTGTATACACATAAGAAGTTTATAAAACATGCAACTCATAAATTGAAAAACTCAAAGAAATTTTTTTCTTGCACCTCAGTGCGCAAATATTTTCCATGCACCAATATGCAATAATAATTTTCGCATGCATCACAATGCACAAAAAAATATTAATTTGTTGTAGGCATTTAAATGCGTAAAAACAATTTTCTTTCATGCACCTAATGCGAAAGTATAAAATCTCATTCACCTAATGTGCAAAAGTAATTTTGCATGCATCATAAAGCACAAAAAATAAATTTGTCTGCATTCTCATGCGCAATTTTTTTCTTTTGCAAGCACTAAATTGCACAAGATATATTTACATGCATTAATTCTATAACAAAACAAATAATTTTGCTACCGTCCCAACGCGCAAAAAATAACTTCCAAATACATCATCATGCAAGAAAAAATCTGCTATAAGGAAGCGTAAGAATATCAAATCATGTTATTATATAATAGCAAATAATCATCTTAGTCAAGTGGTGGGCATGCATTAGGTACAATAAAAAGGTCTATTCCATGCCACATGCCATGTGGCGTGAATCACGCAACTTGGCGACACAACTCGATGCCATGTTATGATTGTCATCAATCTGCATGGCGGACATCGCGCCATACCTTAGAACATCCACAACGGTGTTCTTTTGGGGAGGTTTTTGGGGAAAAAAACTAAGCTAAATACCTCTTACCATTGGGAATATAGATTTGAGCTTTTGACAAACAATCGGATACAACCCTGCTTTTATTTTGAAAAAAATAAAAAATAATAAAAACTTAATGAGCTCGTGTGACCACACACTACGAATGTGACTAAATTAGCCCCAAAATTAAAGCTACGACCCATTTTTTTGTGTTTTTTTGCTTTATTTCCTTTTTCTCATTTTTTAAGTACATTTTTTTCGTATTCAAAGAATCAATTTTTGTTTTGTTTTTCTTATTTTTTCTTACATTATGGTTGGCTTGCTTTGATTTTCTTATTTATGTTTTTATTAAATTTTCATTAAGAATTAAAATTTTATATAAAACCTAAATAATGTATATTAAATATATGATATAAATAATATTAATTTATTATTAATAACTTTTATAAATAATAAAATATATATAATAATATATAGATATATAAAACTAGAAAATTATATATATAAATATAAATAGTAAAAACATGTAATTTATGGTGGGACTTATTCAAAAGTTATTGGAGATTTTTGAAAGAGGTGTAATTTGAATATGTGATCCATTAAAATGTTGTTGTGAGGTTTTTGTTTTTGATGTGGCAGTGTGTGATCCAAAAAAAAAATCGGTTTGTGGTTTTTACCCTTTGGTGATGCCCTTAACTTTTTGTACATGGCGGACACCACATTTTGTGCCACATCAGCCAACACATGGAATTTCCTTTTATTTTTAAAAAAATGTTAAACACATTGTTGAAGACATCTATAATGGTTTGGGGTTCAAACCTCTTTTTTGTGGATCTCATTGTCACGTCAAAAGAAAAATCCAACCTTTAATAAATCTCTAACAAACCTTTTCTTTATTTTTACTTTTTCAAAAAAAAAGGTTTGTAGTTACAAACGCGTTTGTGATGAAAAACCTTAAACCTATCGTTCCACAATGGTTAGAGGTTTTTTTGTAAGGTTGTTTTCTCACAAACTTCATAAAAGCTCTCTCTGTGGATGTCTTGATGCAACGGAGCCAAACAAATGAGTTTTGTGCTTTGTTTAGATTGCATGAATATGGGTTAAAACTAAAGGTGGGCATCGGTCGGGTTTTCGGGTTTTGGTTGGTGCACTGAAAAATCGGCACCCGCAATCGGGTTTTAGGTACCAATTTTCTTATATGTTTTTGAGGTAAAATCTGTTGGGCTTTTAAACATATAAATCTTGTTGGCTTTTAGAAAAAAAACATACAAAACTGTTGGTGGGCTATTGTTGTAAGTCCAAGCGGCTACAATAATCTAGAGAGGTGCATAGATTATCTCCATCTTTTCGATTTTGCCCTCTTTTTTCGAACAAAATGCGAAGACAATAATAAAGGTGCGGGAAGTAAACAACACACATCGATTTAAACAGTTCAACCCACATAGGGCCTAATCCTCTACCACCCCAAAGATATCCGGATAGATTTGAAAAGAAAAAAGAATTTTATTAATTACCAAAATTAATACAAATTCAACTCATTACAACACCTTTGAAGAGCACCACACTCTTCTTCAACCACAATCTTTGGAGATTACCACAATCTCCCTTTGAAGATTACCACAATCTTCATTCAACGACACCTTTGAAGATCACCACAATCTTCAATCTTGAAGAATACCAAATTCTTCAACACCTCAAGAGCACCACACTCTTGAAACACCTATCACCTAGATCACCCAAGTGTATTCTTTCCACAAGAATACTCACAAAGGATGTCTTGTGTTGAATGATGACCAAAATTAAGATTACAACTCAATAATGAATAATACAATTTGAGTGCAAGTGTAATCAAGAAATGAAAGTCTAGACACTCAAGATGTGAAAGTGATAAGCTAGGCAAATTACAACAAGAATGATAACAATGAAGAGCTAAAGACTTTGCTTGAATGTATCTTGTTGTGTTGTATCTCAGTGTTGTATTGGTTTCAAACTTCCTCTATTTATAGGAGATGATTGATCAAGCATAGTCTCCTCTTGGGATTGAAAATCTCTGAGAAAAATAAAATTAAAATCAAGAATATAGTTGTTAGAAATCAATCCCACAAAATAAGGAAAGTTTTCTCTTTTGCCAACAGTTAGAAATTTCTTTCATCAAACTTGAGGCGACCGGTCGCGCATAAAATAGACGTTTGAAGAATACACAAAAATAACATACAGGCGACGGTCGGGGGGTGTCAATCGTCGACCTCTACCTCAACCGACCGAGCATTCCAAAAATAAGAGGTCGTATGTTGCTTTCAAAGAAAACTCCCTGTGCACCGACCGCACCACTCCATGACGAGCCGACCTCGACCGGCCGACGCCTGGGCAATAAGGTCAACCTACTCAATATTCCTCCGTCTCATTTTCTGCTCCAAAATACATCTTCAGTACACGAGGTCTTGCTATAGGGCGGCCTATTTCAAGAGATGTAAATGTTGTCCAATTTTGTGAAAATAAATCAAAGAAATACTCCAAAAATTAAGTAAAACATTTTAAACCGATTCGGGAGTATTTAGACAACATTTAGGAACTTTGTTAGATGTAAAAACTTATTAACATAAAATCATTAAAAGTGTTGTCCAATTTTATCTATAATAAAACTTGAAGAAATACTCCGAATAAATAAAAACATTTCAAATCATTTAGAGTATTTCCAAGAAAAACATCTAACCGCTAGAGGCTGTACTCAAAATTTCTAAAATAACATAGCAAACCAAGGAGTAAATATTATCCAAGATAAAGACAAGCTCCTTATCAACAAACACATCAAGAGTGATGTAAAATAATCAACCATAAGCTAAAGCTTAGCTTTTACATATTGATCTTAAGTACAAGAGCTTATAAGCCTCACAACAAAATATCATTAGACAAGTATATAAGTCCATCATTAAACAATCGACTAAGTATAGTCCACAATCCTACGGCTTAGCTCATATCTTATAGCTTTTATATCGAAATGTTATTAGCTCTTTGAACTAACGAGCCACTTCCCGCTTTCTCCCTTTTGGAATCATCAAAAGAATGTTAGATGATAAAACATCATACAAATATATCAAAGTGCACTAACGATATCGCTTTTATCAACCATAGAAAAACGCTTAGAATCCAAGAATGAGAAATGTATCATTTTAAAGAAATCCATAAGCTCGCTTTTGTTTCCCAAAACATGATCTCAATAAGTATTTAAGACATTTGAAAATGAGAGAATCGCAGGTGATGATCTTTCATTGAAACTCTTTCGCGCCGCCAAAATTGAAGATATATAATGCCTTGTAAAAGATATTAAGCCAAGTTTTTCATCATCAAAAGCAAATTTTCAACATATATCCAACAATAAGAGGCCCAACAAATAGATTCTCAAGTGGGTTCAACCTAAATGAGATAATTTTAGCAAAATGCCATCAAACAAAAATATAAAATCCACTGGCGTAACATATCATACATCAACACGTGATATAAGACATTACAAATGTCCAAATTATCCATCTAAACAAAATGATCAAGGCATCACAAATGCTTTTACAAAAAATTAAAAGAAGCACTTTACCATCGAGTACTTCATATCAATCATCAAAAACAATGCAATAGAGTATTTTACCATCAAATACCCAATAATACCACTAAGATCAACCAAAAGTCACTTAACTTTATAGAATTTTATCCTTCAACAAACAACAAGCAAAATGTCATTAGAACAAAAGAAAGTTTATACAATACAAGTTCAGATACAAAAATTAAATGATATAAAGAAAAGCAAAGAGAGGTGATCATTCTTCATCGTAAGAAAAACATGTGTTGGGGATGAGTTCTTTAATGAACTTCTTCAATTTGCCAATTGATTTTTGCATTCGAGGTCTTTTGATCCAAAGCCTCATATATCGAGCTTCATGATATGCCTTAGTTTATCATATTCGGCCGAAAGTGTAACTCCTAGACGGTTGAGCACCTGACACCCTCCTGATTGCTTGTCTGGCCACCCGCCAATCTTTCGGCTCGATCACTAAAGAAGTCTGCTTGGATTTTCTTGACGTAGAACCTTGGCCTTCATTTACCCATTTTAATGGGCAGATTTCCATATTTTTGCACATAAGACCATTTCAAATATTGTCACTGTCAAAAATCATTTTGAACCACCTCCAATTACATTCGGCATGAGTCTTGGCCAGGCGTTGCTTGCAAATCCAATTACCCATGACAAACTTATTGCTTCTCAGGTGATGTACTCCACCAAGATTCAACAAATATTGTGCCAAAATTGCTGCTCTTCCCTAGCAATTTTATAAGTTAAAAAGAATCTGATATTGTTAGGAATTTTACCCGTTTTTTACCACGTATAATAATAAAGTATAACAACTTAGAAAATCCTCGTGCTGGTCACGGCATTAACACCGAATATTTTGGCCAAACGCCCAAAAAAGTCTTAACTTCTTCCATAGAAACACCCAACATATCATCATTCCAAATCGAACAAGCAAAAATAATCCCAACCACCTTATCGCACATGTAAAAGCGACAAAACGTCATTAGAGTCCACCTAAAATGACGACTCCCTTACCAACGAATTCAACGCAAAGAGGCTTCCCTATGAACATCATATTCACCACATATCGCATAAAAATGAGAATCACATCATCATCATATAAAACATACGGATGCTCCCACAAGACATCTACCTTGTTCTTCAAAAATCCCTCTAACAGCTTGATACTCATTTGAAAACGAATTAAATCGACAAATGTTTGCACGAAAGCAATCGATTTCGGCACCCATGTCCAAATTCTCATACACACACCACTCGCATATTTGTTGATAAAATCTAAAACATTAGTAGCTTATGAGCTAGAGGTATAAGAGATTTCTTTACTTTTGCCCAAACGGCAATTTTCGAATGAAATCCTCCCGCTGAGTTCTGAACGGGAGGATTGGAGAGTATGGGTTTTGAATATTATCACGTTTCGGAAGTTACATTCAGCCAGCCTCTAATATCCTGCGTTTGTCCTACCGATTTCTCAAAGAACCTTCTCCTCCTTTTCTTTCTTGATGTGGGATTTTGACCGCTGGAATTTCGAGTGCACATATTTGTGCATTATTGCAAAACGGAGTGGATTAGCAATGTTAATCACAAGATTTGATGAAGAACGAAGATTATAGAAAGGAAATATTTTTCATGGTTTTGAGAAAGATTGAAATATGTTTCTCAAAATGAAAAATGAGACTTGTTTAAGCCAAAAATTAGTTTTCAGGCGACTCTATTTGTCAGGTGGAAGGAGACTGCTGACATGTGGACACGGCCGCCCGCTTGATCGTCTCGTGCAATTTTTCAATCCTGGAAGCCCGAAATTCGATTTTTTCACCCCAAAAGTTTTAGAACTATGCAAAAGATAATCATGGACTAAATCCAATAAATACGAAGCTCTCGAGATAACATACAAAAATGAGATTTTACAAGAGTCGCTTTTCGAGAAAAAAATCTACAAAATCATTCGTAAAGCACTTGGAGCGGGGATGAAATGAAAGATTCGGCAGGTAAGGCAAAATCATGACATGAGCAAATATCGTAGTTCTAAAAATAATACGAAAGTGAACATACCGATGGCTTCAAGACCCTGACGAAGTAATAGCCAATGAATGAGAGATAAATATATCCTCACACAAATCCTTTAAACAAACTTGGACAAGACATAATAGTACAAGTTGTAGGCCAAGTAATAAGAGATATCAGCAAAAATGCTAATGCTATAGAAATCCATAAAAACACATGCAAGTCTAAGTAAGTCCATAACATGTAAGGACTCATTTTCAAAGTATTTTTAAAAACACAAAAAGATATATACACCAAAAAATTTGAAAACTCATTTGCAATTATGCATAAATAAAAACATGCATACTATATTAAATGCATATATAAGAGAGATGCAATTTACCAATTGCTTCATTTCCATTGGTTGTGTCGCTCCCATTGTCTATGATATCTTCCCTTTGAAAATCGTCTTGTTGATAATGATTTCTCCAATTGCTCCATTTCCAAGCTTTGTGTCCTTCCCATTTTTGATAATGTCTTTCTATTGGAAATTCATTGTAGTGTTGTCTTCTCTTTGATGAAATGAAGTGGTTATTTGATGTTTTCTGGCGGTATGAACTTTCCTCGATTATATTCACGAGTACCTAATATGACATTATTTTGTACTTCTCAAGTATTTGTCAGTCCTTTGGGATTAGCTTGAGACTTTAGGTCTCCAACAATAATTGTAGCTATTTCTAAATGGCTGACAAGCACGCATGCATGTTAGGTCCCTTCACTTAATAAAAATGCTAATAGCACTAACATGCATAGGGAGTCATTCTTTTTCATATGATTACCAATATTAAAGCTCATGATCAAGTTCACTATTCAAATTATCACAACCATGAACATTCACAATATTGGACATTTTATTAGTAATTGCCGATTTTAATAAATCCTTTTATACAATTAATATCCTCACAAGAGTACTATTTTCTTTTAAGGATTCTAACCTTACCAAGAAAGGTGGTGTGTGAGCACATGATAACATTCATGTTAAGTAAATAAACTATCCTTATCATTTTTCAAAACATTGAATTCCTTTTTCAAATTTTTGTACTTAACAAGTAAACTTTGGAATTCATTTTGAAGGTCATCAAAATTATTTTGCAAATCACTATAATCATTTTGTATAACGATATCACAGAAGTAGAGGCTTAAGACATACCTCGTTCTTCGATGCCCATAAATATTGTTCTAATTACTTCATAGTTGTGTTGTAAAAGGCTTATTCCTTAGATTTGACCTTGTATCCCTTTGAGAAGTAGATGCTTGAGTTGCTCCTATCATTTGCATATACTTTATGAATGGCTTCTAATTTTTCCCATACTTCATGAGCCGATCGATTCCTACAATAAGATCATATTCCAAATTGGTAAAAGTTGAACAATATAAACATTTAGAGCTTTACCATTTAAGCCGAGACGATTTTCTTTTTCATCACCATTCTTTCGAGAGCTTCGATAAGGTATGGTGTATCTTCATCTGGACTGATTCTCCATCGATGACTTGTTCCAACATCGAACCCGCAACCTCAGAATATCATTCCATTCTTTCTTTCCCAAAATGCAAAATTTTGGAATCAAGTCGATAATGGCTTCAAAGCGAGATGCCAAAGGACTTATCAGAGTTTATGATCGTTCCTCTTCACTCGCGATGTGAAATGACCTTGTCAAAGAGTTCGCTCATACCACTGTAAGTCCAAGCTGGCCACGAGCACTCCAGAGTGGGAGTGAATAGATTATCTCCATCTTTTCAATTCTCATTTTTCTAACAAAATGCTACATAATAAAGCAAAGGGAAGTAAACAACACTCACGATTTAAAGAGGTTCAACTCGACTAGTGGCTTAATTTCTTACCACCCCAATATATCCGGATGTATTTCTTAAAAAGAAAAAGACTTTATTAATTACCAAAATTAATACAAATTCAACTTACAACACCTCAAGAAGACTACACCTCTCTTCAACATAATTCCTCCGGAGATTACCACAATCTCCCTCTTCAAGATTACCACAATCTTCCTTCAACGAAGCACTCAAGACGACTACACCAATCTCGCTAATACCAAATTCTTTCAACACCTCAAGAGCACCACACTCTCAAACACCTATCAATCATCACCCAAGTGTATTCTTTATTACGTTATCACTCACAAGACGTCATAAGAATGACGACCTAAATCAAGATTACAACCAATAATGAATAATACAATTGAAAGTGCAGTAATCAGTTAAAAATGAAAGCCTAGACCTCAATATGAAAGTGATAAGCTAGGTAAATTATAACAAGCATA